>CAJQUW010002717.1:0-443695 GCA_907163375.1 Prostheceraeus crozeri | reverse complement strand
TCTGTACCATCCCATGGCTTACATGTGACTTTTTTGTGCTGTCATGGATGAAAACTGTTGATTAAATGATTGAATATATGATTTATAGGGATATTCGCTTTGACCACCTTCGCAACTGCTGCTCTACCAATCGTTTAGAGAATACATACACGCGAAGTAGATGTTGGCAATGTTATATTTGTTCAGTCCAACTTTATGTGTTTCGTCAATAGCAGGATCAATCTGTTGCGGATGGTCTTTTACATCAAGATTCAAGCTTAGCATAACTCAAATCTTTGTTGTCATCATACCACCAGGATAACAAATTCAATGGGGCCAGCTTTCTCATGCTGTTCGAGGATGATATTCTACATACGTGAACTAAGAATATCTGTTGTATGGCTTGTTGGATCAAGACAAACAAAAAACGGAAGTGTTTTAACACTCCATGATTAGTAGTTATAGCAGCGGTAGTCCGTTTTAGCGTCCTGTGAATGATTAGAGACCTATACTGACGTTTTGCTGTGAATGCCTTTTGGACTGAGATCCGCACCACCTTACCAGCTCGCTGATGTTTTCCTCCTTCCTTTATTCATTCGTTTAGGTGATTTCTTTCCGTTGAGTAACACAGCAAAGGTCTGCTTCAATGTTTTTTTAAACCGCGTTCCTTGCCCACGATTCAACAATGCTCTTAATTACTTCTACTCTGGAAGTTCCTAGTACATCACCAGCAATAAGCCAACGGCTTCTTACTTAAAACATTTCAGTTTGATATGATTCTACCGAACATTGGTTATGAGTGTGCTACAACTAGATTTCAGTGCTCCAAGTTTGCTACCGTCTCACGTTGGCACGGCCGAGCACCGATGTAAATTTGTCCTCCACCACTTACATAGGACGTGTAGTGAATATAAAATATGAAGGCAAGTTGGATTCACTAGCTCCAAACCCTAAAAACATTTGTTTTGTTACAACTTTGCATGAATCACTGTCGATCACTTAGATGGAAAGATGGTGGTCGGCACGACCGCATCAGAGTGTTCTATACATTGCAAGGGAAATACTCCCCCCAGTCCACCTATAATCACTAGAACACCATTCTTTCACGCTTGGCGGTTTTTTACCATCGAATGATTTTCTCTACTAATATGTGTTTACTCTTTCAGTGAACTATCATCAATCTCATCCCGGTTATTGTGTGTTAAAGCTACCCTACAAATTTCTTCATGCTATCGTAATCTTTCATTTCTTGGTTTTTTTTTTTTAGGTGGTGGGGGGTTTAGGAGGAGTTCTGTATTTTGATTAATCCTTGATACTGTAAATACCCCCCCTCTGTACATATTCGGAATGGTACCCTTTAGCAAAAAAGACTTTTCACTTTTGAGATTACGAATCTTTTATCGCAACCATGTTTTCACATTCACTTTTCACATGAGTGCGTTTACGTTGGAATGATCTCGCGCACTTAATCTACAGTGTCAGCATGTTACATCTACTGGCTTGAGTCAAATAGAACGATGGATAGCGTGATTGTAGGACATGGAGTGTAATTCTTGTAGAACCTTTGTCCATTTTTGTGTTCAAGGTGGCAGTAAAATGTCGCCAACAAGCGATTTTTTTAAATGTGCGATTAAAAACGTTCAACGAGTGCAGCTTTATAAGCACTCTTTACACTAAACAACTCAATGTCATGCCTCTCAAATAATCTTCTCACATGCTGATTTTCAAACATCTTTTTTCCATTGATCAATCTGAATTTCTTTTTGGAATGCGACCTTCTCGAAAAATTGTTTGGAATGCTTTTGCTTACTCCTTTCCCTTCTTTAGTTTTTAAAGGGTTGAGCCCACGCATAACGCGAGAAAATATCAATGACGGTTAAAATAAAATTATTGCCCTGAGTTATGTTTTGAATGGAGGCAAACATCGCACAAATCTGCTTGCCACTGTTCATCGATGTCATGAACAATATAATGGCGGGTGCGGTACTTCTTTTTCGCTTGTTTGTGGATGTATAGGTAGCCTGACCCTTTAAACCATCGTTTCACTTGTGATTGTGGAAGACCACTCGCTTTTGATAATTTCTTGATAGATGCAATCCTGCCGGATGTTTTACATCATAATAGATTGATTTCAAACGTTCTGTCGATGACGACTGACTCTTTTTCCTCCTTCTCATCTTTTGCTTTCTTGCCTTTCCTACATTTACAACAACTGCAGCATTTAGCTTTAGCGGTTTTGCGATCGTGTTCACATTGCTTAGGGGTTTCATTGTGAGAGCTGGCGCAGCAAGTGCAAGTGTGACAACGACATTCCACCTCTGGCGGCTCATTACATGGCAAGCAAACACATCTGCTTCATATTATAGTCTGAGAACATGTATTTCCTAGGAGGAGCTGTTTTACGTTTTCCTTTTACTAGTTTTAGTGGCGATGTAGATCTACGTCGAGTTCTTCCTCTTGTTTGCTTAGTGAGTGTGGGAGGGGATGTAGCAGGTGACGTCCTTAACAAGCCAATTTGTTGGCATTTTCATCGCCTGAAGCATTGGAGCAGTAGCCACTGTTGAATCAAGTTCTTTCAATGTCTCATTATTCAAAGCAAATTTTGGTACATTATGCTTTTTCAATAGTTTAAGAAAGTATGACCAACCAGGTGGAACATAGCCCTGACGGCGCTTTCTACGTGTCGCATACTGAATCAAGTCTTCATAACGTGAAGCATCAATCACTTTATTTTCATCTGTAATGATTTCTCCTCTATCATTTACATTGAGATGGGGTTCAATACTGTTGAAAAGAGATATGGCATGTGCGCGAGATGCTAAAGGTGTAGCAGTCGATACAGAGTCACGCATCTTATTCTTCAAGTTTTTCAATTGCTCAACAGTTTCCGATTGTAATAATACAGCACGATGTGGATCTTTGATGTGAACATTTTGCTGATAATCTATTTCTTTCCTATACATTTGATTTGCAAGAGGTTGCTTTACTTGCTGCATGGCAGTCAATTGTACATATTCATCTTGAGGAATAACAATCATGCGAGAATAAGAACTCATAGTTTGTAGATAATCATGGGAGTTTTCAAAATATCACTTCGAAATCTAAATTCTTCCGGACACTCTTGCGTAAAGTCAATGAATAAGTAACCGTATGGTCTTTCAGTAGCTGCTTGAAAAATTTCAATTAAGGCTTTTGATCCTCTGGGTGCAACTTGTCGCGCTAAAATTTCAAATTGACTTTTATCTCGCGGATTCTTGAAAATAGCATAATAGTGTGTATTCAGGTTTCGTGTACGAGCTTCTTTTCCATCAGGAAACAACTTTTGTGTGATATAGATGATTAAGCACCTTTTATTGTGTGCTGCGCGCGAGTGAACATATCTGTAACATCTTTTGAATTCTTACTTTCTTTTAATAAATCATCCAATACAACAACATCATTAGACTGAAGTTTATCCACTGGAATAATTCCTTCATGTCGAATAAAGTTGCGACTTTGCAATTCCTGAAACAGCGACGGTTGATAAATACCATAACACCAAAACACTCGATTGATAGGTTCCTTAAACAACTCCCTTCTTTTATCCAATAAATTCAGCGTGAAAACAGTTTTACCTGCATGAGATGGACCTGATACAGTCAGAACTTTATCACATTGAAGTCTGAAATCCATTTTATTACTTTGAGATTCAACATTTTGCATAATTAACGCTTAGAGCCAAAGATATTACCCAATAGGTTGCCCACGGCAGGAGCTATCATTGGAAAGTATTGCTGAAAGGAAAACCGCCCTTTTGTGTTAGAGTTTTCCTCTTTCTTTTGAAGGGTGACTTTAGGATTGGAGATGAAACGCAATTTCGTAGCATATCGCTTAAGTAACTTTCGTTGTTTTGGCGCTAATTTCTTCGTCCTCAACTTCCTCACATGAGAAATAATTTCACAAATGAATTTATCGTTAGCATGTCGTATAGCATTGTATCGCTGATTTGCTTTCATTCGTCGGAGAGCTTGAATGGCTGGAAGAAAACTTTGAAGACTTTTGACTTTTACGTTTCGTCATTTTACGTTTCGCCATTTTCCGTGTTAGTCTTTGCTAAAACCTATCTTTACCACATTTGCATAGGTACTAACTATTGCGACATAAGTGACACTCGAAATGAGCAATATCACAGTGGTTACATTGGCAAAGTTGAATGCAATTACGTATGAAACAGCGTTGACAAAAAGCATGCTTACATCTCTTGAAGATGCGCTTTTCATTTCCATCCTTTCGCTTACATACATCGCAACACATAGTTTCACCGTTACTGATGTCTATAGCAAGTCTTTTTGAAGATATGAATTTGCTAGCCTTTTCTAAATAATAGACGCATGTACAGAAGGAATATACTTCGAGAGTGAGCAGACATAGCTCGAAAACCAGTTGTGCTACAATCAAGTACCACTGCATTTTCAATTTTTCTTTATGGAAAGTTGAATGTGAATATCTGAAATCGCTTCAATCACTAGACTGCTACCATGATGGTTAAATGCGTTAAGACGTTCAGCAATTTTTATCATATGTCTTTTAAAAAATTCTTCGGGGTGATCTACCACTTCCATTGAATAAGAAGCAAAATGGAAAGAGCGACTTTCCACCTCTTCCTTTCCAAAATGACTAAACTTAATTTTCGCAACTAATCGCGCCATGATAATGCTATCAGAGAATGTATTCATTAACTCTAGAAAAGAGTGCTAGCATCATCGACCACTGCTTCGATGTCGGTCTCATCTTTATGAAAATTTATCACATAATCTTGAACAGCTCCTTTTAAACTTTGCCTATAAAAATGTAATGTTCCGCAGTCCGTTTGAGAAAGACATGATCGCCCTTTATCTAACCCATCCATTGCATGAAAACAACTCTTCTCATAGTAACATTTATTGAATAACGGTAACAAGCATGCATTATAAATCAATGGTTTGAAAGAGATAAAATAGATACAGCTGGTAACTATCATACAGCGAGCAATGATAACCATACAGGACTTTTGCAGTGTTGAGGTAAGGAGGAAAGAAGCATTGGTTATGAACGTAGCTACTACAACGAACAGACAAAATAGGAACACACAAATCCTTAAAACGTTTCGTGACTTCATGGTAGTGTTGATTCACTCTACTATCCCAAGGCGGGAGCAAAATATCATCAATGATTAGATTGGGAAATACTTTCCTCTCCTTACCAGGATTATTACAAAAGATGCGTATAACATTGAAAGTAGCTAACCATCGTTTAAAGTCAATAAGAAGAGCACTTTCACAAGAAAAGCCATAGTCTTGCAAATATTTCAGATTAAGTCCATGAATGTGTTTTCTCGCCCATTGATCAACATTGGGATCGCAGTTGGCATGTTGATGATAGACACTGACAATCTGATATGTCCAATTGTTCATAGCAATAGCACTGAGCTCCTGTGCAGGTTCACCCTCACAATCCATAAAAATGATGATAGAAGCCTAAAACGGAAATTTACACATCTAAGGAAACGATCTATAACATATTACAAAATGAAGAATTACATCGATGCTTTTCACGACAAAATACACAAATGATATGATGGCAACGAAGAAGTAAAATGTATCTAATAAGACCACGTCTACGACACTCAAAGCACATAAGCGAATTGTCATAGGGTAGAGTTAGGAAAGGACTAGTAATTCTCCTTCTTTGATTTGCGTTTTGATGCAGCATTCTTCTCCGACTTGCGCTTCGTACCACTGGTGTTAAGGATTTGTTCTATTATTTCTTCCACGTTGGGTGGTTTTGAATATATAGGATGGATTCCATATGCATGGAGAGAGAGGCTATTTTATTATCCTTGTGTCGACCATAATATAGCCCATTCACTTGAAAAGGATATCCCAAGTACCTTCTCCGAGCTCATCACATCTGATGGGTATTGAATGATCTCCATCCTTCTTATAGTAAGTACACCAATGTGATACTGGTAGGCAAATGTGATTACCATCCCAAATCTTTCTATAGGGAGTATCCTTGTCATCTCTCGCCTTCCACTCTTGACCAAGAGGAGTAGGAATGTCCATATTTAATGTCACGTACTCCTCAATAATATCAAGTTGGTGGCGAATGTACGGACTCACGGGGATCAGTATGTAGTCCCCATACTGATTGCGCATTTATCTTGACATCCGTGGAAGGGAGCATTCCCGTTTGGAGTACTACGCTATGATCGTCATAACGCAAGACTTGTTTAAATTTACGCTGTAGCGGTGTAGGATTATGTACCTTGGTTGTTTCTTCCACTGGCCTCAGTTGTAGATGATCTGACCGTAGCGAACCTTGTAACGTTTGACCGCCATTTTGTCCTACTAGTGTAGCAGATGGAGTAGATGCCTGAAAATGAAAAAGATTGTATTAAGTTTACGTTCAAGGGAGGAGAGGGAGGAAAGTAGCGACTTACCATTTTAGTTGGATAATAGAATAGGGAACTAGAGAGAAGAGAAAATGTGCGTCCGTCACTCGTGTGATTCAACGATGGAATGATTCTCACTGTGGAAGGCTCGCTATTTATATAGAAATGCTTGATTCTCATTGGATGATGATCCTCATTGGACAATAACATCAAGCTGATTCCAAATCTGAAATCCGTTTTCCAATCCGATGCTTCGTTTTGAAGCTACAGCCCAAAACGTCCCAAATTCTAACTCTGTCGTTTTTAGACAATGTCCCAAAATCTTAAATGGCGTCTCACATCTAAACGAAGACAGATAGGAACAAGCCGATTCTTTCAGTGAATTTGTCTCACTCTTAGCTTTCAAACGAGCTATGGCACGACAAAATCCGTCCACTGGAAGCCAAAATCGAAGCTAGCTCTCCCGAGGGGGGGGGGTAGGGGTAGGGTGGTAGGGGGTAGGGGGGGGGTATGGTTGGGAAAAACTTGTCGACCTAACTTTTGACGAGAAAGACGATGGTAGCACTGGCGCATCGAAATTCGACACTTTGGAAAAAATTTTTCATTTTTACCGTGCACAGTCACTCTGACACTTAGGATTTTTTCAACCTTTCCTAAAATCTTGTAACCGCTCTAACTTTTGAACGGCTGATCGGATTGACTCGCGCCAAAAAATGTCATAGGTTAGTTTTTCATCCTCTTTCGAATGCAACCCGAACGAACAAAATCCGTCCACTAGAAGCCGAGACAGCAGCTAGCTCTCCCGGGGGGGGTAGGGTGGGAAAAAAAAACTTGTCGACCTAACTTTGACGAGGAAGACGATGGTAGCACTGGCGCATCGAATTTCGACACTTGGATTTCTCTCCCACCCCTACCCCCCCCCCCGGGGTGGAAAACAAACTTTGTTGAGAACCATTTTTGACGAGGAAACGATGTGGGACACCACGTTCCACAAGGCCGGGAACACCACGTCCACCAGCCGGCACACCACGTCCACCAGCCGGCACATAACCCCGTCCACCAGGCAGGCAACCCAAGCCCACCCGGGCGGCAACAACACCCCAGGACAGGGAGGAAGGAGGAAGAGAGGAGGGGGGTAGGGGGTAGGGGGGGGTAGGGTAAGGTAGGGAGTGTAAGGGGGGGTAGGGGTAGGGTGGGTTAGGGGGTAGGGGGTAGGGGTGGGGTGGGGGGGTAGGGGTTATAGGGGGGGTGTGGTGTGGGTTGTTTGTGTTGGGTTGGATGGTGTTGGGTTGTGGTGGTTGTGCTGGTTGAGGTGTTTAGGTGTTGTTGGTGGTGGTTTGTTTTGTGTTGTGTGGGGGTTGAGTTTGTTTGGTGTGTGTGGGTTGTTTGGGTGTGGGGTTTGTTGGTTGGTGGTTGATGTTGGGGTGGGATTATTGGTGTTGTGGGGTGTGTGGGTATGGTGGTTGTGTTGGTGTGGTTGTGTTGTGGTTTGTGGTTGTGGTGTTGTGGGTTTTGTTTGGGTTTTGGTTGTTGTTTGGTGGGTGGTGGGTGGGTAGGTCGCATTTGTGGTGTGGTGGTTTGGTTGTGTTGTGGTGGTTGTTGTGTGGGGGTTGTGGTGTTTGGGGGGGTTTGTTTGTGTTGTTGTGGTGGGTTGTTTTGGGTTGGTGTGTTTGGGGTGGTTGTTTCGATTCTGGGAGTTGATGGGGTGTTCTGTGTTTTGGTGTGTGGGGTGTTTGGGTAGTGGTGTGGTTTTTGGGGTGTTGGTTGTGGTGCGTTGAGTGGTTGTGTGTGGTAGGGTGGTTGTTGTGGGTTGGGTGTTTGGGGGTGGTGGTGTGTGGGGTGCAGTTGTTGGTTGTGGGTGTTTGTTGGTGTTGTTGGGTGTGTTTGTTGAGTTTGGTGGTGTGGTGTTTGGGGGTTGGTTTGGTTGTGTATGTGGTTGGTTGGTTATGGGTTGGTTTGTTGGTTTTGGTGGTTGGGTTGTGTGTTTTTGTTTTGTTGGGTGTGTGTTGTGGTTTGGGTTGGTTTTGGTGTGTTTCGTTTTGTGGGTTGTTGTTTGGGGTTTGGTGGTTTTTGTTGTGGGTGTTGGTTTTGTTGTGGGTGGGTGTTTGATGATTGTGTTTGGTGTTGTGTTTGTTGGGGGATTGGGTTTTGTTGTTGGGTTGGTGCATGGTTTGTTTTGGTTGGTCGATGTTTGTTCTTTGGGGGTTTGTTGTGTGTGTTGGTTGGGATTGTGGTTGGGTTCTGTGGTTGATGGGGTTGTGGTTTTGGTGGATTGGTTGTGGTTTGGTTGGTTGTGTGTTTTGGGGGTTGGTGTTTGTGTTTTAGTCATGGTTGTGGTGTTTGGTTGCGGTGTTTGGTGTTTTGTGTATAGGTTTGTTTGAGTTGGTGTGGTGTGTTTTGTATGGTGGTAGGGTGTGGGGTATGGTTGGTTGTGGAGTGGTGTGTGTTGTTTATTTGTGTCTCGGGTTTGTTGTGGGGTTGGTGGTTGTGGTGGTGTTGTGCCTATTGGTGTTGTGGTGTGTTGTTTGAGGGTTGTGAGCGGTGTTGGTGTTCGGTGGTTGTGTGTGTTTGTGTGTGTTGTGTTGGAGTTTGTTTGATGGTGTTGTGTGGTGTGTTTGTGTTAAGGTTGGTTGGTGTTTGTGTTTGTTGGTTGTTGTGGGTTTGTTGGGTTGTGGTTGGGTGGTGATGTATTTTGTGGTTTGGGGGTTGGTTGTGTTGGTGGGTTGTGGGATGTGTCGGTTTTTGGTGGGGTTGGTGTTGGTTTTGGGGTGGTTTGTTGTGTGTTGGTTGTTGTTTGTGTTTGGGGTGATTGGGGGTGTTTGTTTGTGTTTGTTGTTTTGTTGTGTGTTGTTGGGTTGTTGTTTGTTGGTTGGTTGTTGTTGGTGTTGGGGTGGTGTTGTTGGTTGTTGGTTTGAGGTATAGGTTGGTTGTGTTGTTGTTGTGTTATTGTTGTATGGGGTTTGGTGTTTTGGTTCTGTGTGGTTGGGTTTTGGTGTGTGGGGGTTGTGTTCGGTTGGTGTGTTGTTTTGGTGTGGTGTGTGTTTAAGGTGTTCTGTGGGTTTTGGTAGTCAGTTTTGTTGTTGTGGTTGGTTGTTTGTGTGGTGGGTGTTGTTTTGTTGTGTTGTTGGTTGTTTTGTTTTAGTGTTTTTGTTTTGTGTGTGGGGTTGTTGTGTGGTGTGTTTTTTTGGTTGGTTGTGTTATTTTAGTGGTTATGTTCGTGAGTTTGGGTGGTTGGGTTGGTGTTGTATGGTGTTTGTTTATGGTGTGGGTTTGGTGTGCTGGTTGGTGTGGTTAGGTTGTGGGGTATTTGTTTGTGATGGTGGGTTGTTTCTGTGGTTTTTTGGTTTGTTGTGTCGGGTGTTGGGGGGTTTTGTTGGTGTTGTGTTTTGATGTTGGTGTTTTTTTTGTTTGTGGGTTTGTTTGTGGTTTGGTTTGTGTTGTGGATGGTTTGGGGTGTTTGTTGGGGTGTGGTGATGTTTGAAGTTTTGTGCAGTGAGATTTGTTTGGGTGTTGTTGTGGTTGTTTGTTTTGGTTGGTTTGGTTTGGGTGGGTTGGGTGTTTTTGTGGTTGGTTGAGGTTTTTGGGTGTGGGGGGTGTTTTGGGGGTTTGGTTGATTTGTTGGTTTTTGGGATTTTTGTTGTTTGGGGGGTGGTTCGGTTGGTGGTTTGGTGGGTTTTTGGTGTGCATGTTTGGGTGGGTTTTGTAGGTGTGGTTGGTGTTTTTGTGGTGATGGGGTTTGGTGTTGTGTTATGGTAGTTTGGTTGTATGGTGGGGGGGTAGGGGTAGGGGTAGGGGGTAGGGGTGGGGGGGTAGGGGTAGGGGGGGTAGGGGTAGGGGTAGGGGGGGTAGGGTGGGAAACGGCCGCCATCTTGCGCTATCTGGTGTTTGTCACTTGCTTACTACTCTCAGTCCAACACAGCATTATACATGAGTGATCATATATTGGAAGAAAGACTGTAAACTCGTGAGATATTTGGAAACTAAAGATATCTGTGATGATTAGAAGAATATCTATATGATAGCTTCTAACTTCTGGCGTATTGTCCGATATCTTCGTGGAGGACAAACTACACATTCCATTTCCAGATGGTTCAGATAGTTCCCAATCGATTTCAGATCTACTTAAATGAATTTCAGACTTTTCCAGATGAATTGGAGATTCTCCAGTTGAATCTAAGATCCTTTCAAAGTTGAGTTTCCGACAGATATCTGAAATTCAATTAGAGAAATCTGAAATCTATTTAATGTCTGATATTCAGTTGGAAAGATCTGAAATAGACATGGAGGGTGCAGTTGGTTCCAAAAGTTAACATGCAGATGATAGACAAGTTTTCGGTCTTTGAATATTACATAGTCTTTTCAAACGACTGCAACAAGTCTCCAAAACAAAGGCAAAAACGTGAATCACCGAAAAAAAATTTCAAAATTTTCCATCGGAAAATTTTGAAAAATATGGAAAATTTTCTATTTGCATCACTACCAATGATAAACAGTCAATGAGTCAGTCTTCAAATGTAACTTCTTCATTTTCCAGACCAATGCAAGACTCATTCCTCTCAACAAAGCTTCAAGTTCAGCTGTATTTATGTGTGACCCGTCCGCCGGTCTCAACCAGCATCCATCCTCGATAACGTAGTCATCTACTTCCACTAATGCCCCCAACGCCAACGAGCTTGCATCCACCTAGACATTAGCCTCATGACCCGACACATTCCATCGACCTCCAACTGGGTCTCCTCGCCTTACCCTGGTCAGCAAATCTTCCACGATATGCTGCAACCCAGCATCAATAATCACATCATCCCATTTGTCAGATTTCTCGTTCGCGAACCTCTTCACAAACGCAGCAGCTACACGCAGCCAGCCACATATACCGGCGCATGACCAACCAATTTCCCACAGAATGCAAAAACAGACCGTTTGGTAAGAGGAGATGGCAATTCAGGCAATTTGTTGGCTCGAGTCCACTTTATAGACACCCATCGTTATCTTTAACTTTTTGCACATTTAGTCCAAGTACGCGTGCACCTTCCGACACTTTCTCAGCAGGCTTACATTCAAGTCCGTAATTCATAAGATGCGTGCGGACTCGCTCAACTGTCATTATATCTTCATCAACTAAGATATCATCCGCATAAGGACAAGCTGCCTTCGAAACTAAATTATCTTTGGCCAACACATCGGCTAACACAGACTTCATGACAAGCGGCGCGATATTGAGACCGTACCCGAGTCTTGTCAAACAATATCTTTTTTGTCGGCTGGGCAACTGTTGATATACTGCAAAGGCTCCCCCGCTCAACCGGAGTGGAATCAACATCTCAGGCTTGGAAATACCGCGCAACTGGCACACAAGATCAACCTTCTACAACCACTCTACAACGGACTCTCCAGCACCACCTGTAAACTCAGGAATAAGTTTCAATTCCACAGCATCCGAATAATGCGCAGTTGTACTCGATGCACCAGTCGCCATTTTAGCCGTGATAGCTTGTAACAAAATCAGAATGCGTGAGTAGCAGAGCAAGAGATTTATTGACCTTCTATGAACAAGCACATTTCCTTAATATCGTTAGGAAAGACTGAGCGACCAATGAGATCGCAGCAACCAATGAGAAAACGATAAAGTCATACAATCACAGTTCACACGCGTGTAGACAATGGCAGCTGACAGCAACGTCAGATGAGATAGGGAAGATGAAGCAAGCTTACATACAACACCAACGAGGAGGGCAACATTGTATTCCAGTGTTGAAAGGACAGTATCAATATAAATCTGAATGAGTTGGGACACAGAAATGCATTGTTTTAATCGCTTTATGACATAAAGACGCTGGTTGGCACGTTTGCATAAATTGTCTACAAAAGTATTCCAAGATAGATTTGAGTCATAAATGACTCCAAGAATCTTTATACTATTTACAAAATGAATATCACGAGGCAATAAAGAATTCTAACTTTTAGCGATAAACATGCATTGGGTTTTTTCACAATTTAGTACTAGTCCATGTGAGTTACACCAGTCTTTTAAATGATTGATTTCGTCTCGAATTTGGAGTTCGATATCAATTGAAGGGAAGGCAGGTAGAACAATCACAATGTCGTCAGCATATTTAGAAGTCAAGGCATGTGGGTGTAGAGCTTTGAATGATCTCATATGGGTGCAGAAAAGAAAGGGAGAAAGTTTTCCTCCTTGCGGAATACCTGAAGTAACTGGGGTGGTAGAGCTCGTACAATGTCCTAGCTTCACATATTGATGACGGTTCACGAGAAGATCACTGCACCATAAAATAAAATCCTTGGGAAGATCAGCCTCGATTAAGGAACTGATTAGACTCCCATGATTAAGACGGTCAAATGCTTTGGACATGTCGAATGAAAGTAAAGCGACACCAGTACAATACAACTCGTCCAATGATGATGTTGTGAAGTCGTGAATGCGGATGTTTGCGTGAAGCGTTGAGTAGGACGGTCTAAAACCAAATTGGTCGGTACCGTATGCGTCAATGAGAGATGGCTTGATCGAATCAATTACATATTGTTCGAGGACTTTTGAGAATGCAGGTAAGACCAAAGGTAAGACCGATATAGGGCGGATATCAGTTTTCCATTCCTTTGCTTCAGCCTTTTCTTCAACTCCTCGCAAAATATCAGGCCAGTTAGGAGGAGGGGAGAAGTTCGATGCAAAACTAGCATTGATAGTCTCTGCTGCATCATTTGAAATTGAAAGACTATTTGATTTGATATTATTCGTTGCACTGAGTACTTTCCATAATCCATTTGGTTTACCGTTTAGGCTTTCAATCCATTTCCTTTTTGCGCACTTCATTTCGCTTGTGACTTTCTCTTTATAGTGATAATACAAATCAAAATTGCCTTTCCTGTAGGCATCATAGCGGAGATTTATCATCATTTTCAATCTAGGTGTGATCCATGGTTTCTCTCGACCGGACATTCTTACAGTTTGTTGTGGGATGTTTTCCATAGCATTGTGCAAAATGCTGTAAAAAATATTACATTTTTCTTTGAAGGGAACATCCATTCCATAGAATCTTTGTCAAGGAAAGGCATCTAATGAATGACAAAATTTGGCAACATGACTATCACGAAAATCATAGACTTCAGCAAAATAAAACTTTTCCTTAGCTTTCTGCATGACATTATTGCAAGGTCTCAACGTAACAGTACCGTGATCAGAACCTCCAATTGGGGGTCCTACTTTGATAGGGGAGTTGAGACATACAGGACATGCTTTACAATAGTAGGATGAAAGGACAGAGTCAGACAGAAGGATTTTACCAAGAATATTGCCTTTCCGTGTAGGACAGTTGACTACTTGCTTCAGATTCAAACTTCCCTCAATACAGTTTGTAGGGAATCTATTTAGGTCTCAATCATGAGTTCAAAAGATGATAATGAATCGCAAACATAGATGATAAAATCATTCACTTGCTGATGATTGAATGTTGAATCTATTCAAATTCGGAGGAATGTATATGACCAGTAAAGCAATACTTATTGAATCTAACTTTATACAAAGACATTCAATAAAATCCAGATTATCAACTAAAGGTTCAACAGTATGAGGAATGTTGTTTCGTACGTAAGCACAAACGCCACCGCCTCTTCTGCCATCATGTCTGTCTTGTCTATGAAGACTGTATCCTGGAATTCTCGTCATCAGAAATATTTTCATGTAACCAGGTTTCACAGAGGGCAATAACATCGGGTGCTCTAGCGGAAGAAATTACATACAATTCGTAGTGCTTTGGACGTAGGGATTTTATCCCTGTGAAAAAAACTTTGCCGGGCCAGCAGCGTCGCGTCGACATTGGGTCGACACAGTTATGGTTCCTGATTCGTCGATGTCGGGCCAATGACGTTGCATCGACATAACGCCATCAACTGTCGCCCTAAATCCAATTAATATGCCAACGACAAATCCTGCATGAAAACCTGCCCTTGCAGCTTTGAGACAACTCAATAATATCCATGTTATAATAATTGTATTTATTATATATAATAGTTAATAAATACATAATATATAAATACTAACATCAGGTATAATAATTATTACGGATGCATTCAAGTAGCATTCTTTTAATTTCCACCAGAGGACGAGAGAGTGATGGTCTCGAACTTTCAATGCACTCAGACGAGCACTATAGATGAGCACTATTTTCATGATACTTTACAACCAATGAGAAATAATGGAAATGCCGATCGAACCTCAAGCAAGTGTAATTTTGAGTCCGGTGGATGTATCAAAGCATCCATCAGGATTCAAAGCTACCGAATTTAAGGTTTTGAACAGTAGTTAAAAATGAAAGAATCAATGAAACTCATATTATACATGTAAAGTGAATTGCTTTCATTAAAAAATACTGTACTTAAGGGTCTGTTCACTGTTCAATTGCGTCATACTACAATTGTATGCATATAATTTTAACAATCAAACAATAGCAATTTATTATATTCACTTCTCATACATGTAACGTGTAATTCGTGTATTCTACTGTAATTATAGTAAAAGATTTTTAGAAACACTGATTTTCCGCTATATCCTAATGCTCTATTCAATGTAGGTAATTTTTCATTTATTTTGATAGCTTCAATGATTCTAATAGAATTCTGAGTTATTTCTACCTTGATATTCAACTTCAAAGCAGTTGTGTATTCTATTGCTACGTGCAGTACATCTACTTAAGTGAGTGACTGCCGTGTTACCTTTTATGTATTCACTTATTCGTTGGTGAAATCGTCTTTTTGCCTATTGGGCATCAGGATCAACCTGACATGTGAATTGATACAAAAGACATGATTTCAACAACTTTGGTGTTTTATCTTTTAGATTTAAGTATACTGACTTTTGGAGTTTGAAAGACGACATTTACGTTCAAATCCAACATTCGAAAAAGTTTTTTATATTTTACGTCTTTATTTTATCGATATAGTTTGCAAATGCAGAAATCGGAAAAAACATTTCTGTCCATCTATTGTACCTATCTTCCGAAGTATTTTTACATTTATCGCTAAAATTTATTATTTAAGAGATTTCTTAACATACTGTACACAAATTCTAGTAGGGCCTAATTCAATTACCTCTGTTACATAATTCCGGTATGTATAGATGCATAGGTATGTATAGATGGGCAGAAATGATTTTTCCGATTACCAAATTTGCGAGCTATAGCGAATACACGAATTACACGTTACATGTATGAAAAGTGAATATCATAAATTGTAGTTGTCTGATTTTTAAAATTACGCAGATCTAATTGTAGTATGACGCAATTGACCAGTGAACAGGTCCTTAAAAAACTCACATTATAATTTCCATGTTTTCCAATCCTCCTTCGGAGATTCACCTTGCTTTATTCGATTATTCGACTGCAGCGGTATGTAGTTCTAATATTTGATCACATTTTGAAATCACTTCAAATGACTTTTCGGCAATAATATCAATCACATCAACTTAATGGTTTTCAGCGAAGATGGATGGACTACAGGTCGATGAGTCGGAAAGATGTGAATCAAAACGTGTAGCGATGAAGATGGAGAACTATTTCCAAAATGAAAAAAAAGCGCCGGTATAATACGAAAATCGGTTGTGAACGTCGAAATACGACAGAATCCTCTAAATCTCCAAAACACGAATGAATAACTGGAGGTGTCGTTAAAAGCTTTGAAAATTCATGCTTAAGACCGCAGAACGATGTAGCTGCATGTATTAACGCTGGTGCTGAGCTGACTGATGAAAGTGAAAACACGCACGATAGACCGAGAGCAAATGAATGACGCTTGGATGCAGTATACAGTTTCTCTCCGCTCCCATCGTCTGTTATGTGACTCATTGAATGAAGGCCGGTTGTATCATTAGTTTGGCAGGCGATTGACGGAAATTATTTACTCTAGTGGAGAGGTGTGTGAACACAGATGTGAAGAGGATTCTTACGTAATTGTGACTGATGTACAGACCTTAGTCTTTCAATTAGGAGAGGGAGAAATAGAGAAAATTTTACCATCACCTTGCCATCTGTCAGCCGACCCCGACAGTGACGTCCACCATCGACACTCACCCAATGCGACGGCAATCGGCCATTAATGGACCGATGCATTTTTTAACACAGGGATGTTGGATAAAAGGATATAGGGGGTACACAACATGAAAAACAATTTATTGAAAATTCTTGATATCATCTTTCCTTGTAATTTTGTTTTTGCAGATGACGACGTCTTCCCCATTTCCTCTTCTGGTTTTCAATTCGTCACGAAGAGCCTTTTGTTCCTCCCTTTGTTTAAATGTCAGGTCATTATTTACAAATATGTGACGATATGAGTTCGAACTTCTGAGGTACTTAGAATTTTTCAAAATCGACATTTTCATTTCAGAGTCAGACAAAGTCACCCGCACAAGTCTTGATCTTTTGGAAATAGGCTTCCCGATTCTTGCTATAGAGAGCACAACTGCAGAATGGTTGCCGAGCTCGCGAAAAATGTCTTTAACTTTTGTTTCATCGTTTTGTTTCCTCTCGTCGACAGATCCACTTTGGTTCTCTGCTAATCCAGATATAACCACATTCGATCGTCGATTCATCCGTTGCTCTAACTCATTTACAATGTCATCAGAGTCAAAGCTGATAGACTTGGCCGGGATTTCTACTTCAACTCATTGATTTGGAGTTGGAGAGAATCGCACGTGGAGCGTACATTTTTGAGACTCTCCATGGTTTGGGATGACATTTCTTCAATTAATTTGAAATGACTATTTTTGTTGTCCATAATCTCAACGATGACATCCTTATATAGTAGCATATGGAGTGGCCGTTTAAAGTAGCATATGGAGTGGCCGAAGTAAAGTAATGATCGAAACACAGACTCTTGAAAGTGCTCAGGGAATCGGCTTACCTAATCTTCATCGGTAAAGCGTTGGAAATTTCAGGACAGTGCAGTGGAACGAATTACTGCTAAGAGCCAAACGAGAGCACGGAATGCGAAGCCTCGGCTCAACTGTTGAGCGAAGCTGCCGAGGAGGAGCAACGTAGGATAAGAGTTCTCGTGATGTACGACGAAGTCAAACCGTGTAGTGCTTTGAAAACTATGACACTCGTCCGAAATTTGAAATTCTTAATTTCAAAATTTATTTTTGCGAACAAAACAAATATGAAACAAAGAGCATATTACGTAGATTCTGCATGAATACTGTTTCAAGATACTGTGTCAATTAAATATCTATGCCATAAGCATTTTCAAAACACGTAACTTTGGCTTGCTGAGCTTCAAGCATAATGCATGGTTTTGTTCTGTCGATTTCGACCTCTCGGTCGCTCAATGGATGTCATATGCATCGCTTCTCGCATTGATTTCTAAACAACCTAATATAAAGTTTGATGTGACAAGATGAAATCTATGCACTAGACAAATCTTCGTCTTTTGAGACCATGAAAAACGATAAATTGCATCGAATTTTGTCTACATAATTTGCTCAAGCTGACCATCACTTTTCCTAATATATTTAGTCTGACATGAATAGATTAAGTCATCATGATACATGTAGCCTACTTCGGACAGGCACTCGCGCACCACAGGTTGGGAACCTCGGGTCTATAGGGACAAATGTCTAGGAATTCAATAATCTGCAGGTTTACACACAAGCCTATAGCGTCGGTAGCGTTTCATGAAAAAAGGAATGAATGAAGCAGAAAATGAACTGTATTCTACATGATTACAAACAATATGAAAAATAAGTCAAAGCAAACATCTCAATAATAAGAAGTACGAAGCAATTTCAAGTTATGACAAGTGAATGTCCGTCCTTCTTTTATCTGATGACAGCGAGTTCTGGTGAGCAGACGATGGCATGGGTAAATTGCTGACATCGGGTAATTCCAATGACAAATCTAAATCAGCTAATTGGCTATCAATATCTGCATCACAAGGAAAGTTGCGATTATTATATCTGGTGATCTTCCCTGTACTTCCACTCAGTAGCTCATCAAGTTCCGCCTCTAAATCATCACCATCATGTGTGATATTTCCAACATCAGCCAAGGCATCATTCACCTCTTGCTGCTGATCGAAGGCATCATGTAAACCGGTCAAGACATCCTCAACGGAATCTCGTGAATCACCGAGAGCGTCTTTCATGGCGCTGTTGGCAAGAGATAAAGCACCTAGTAATTGACGGTTGCCTTTTGAAGATTCAATTTGCAAAAGTAAAGACTCCACCTTCTCGATTTGAGCATGTCTTTGTTCTAATGAATGCTCGATGACCTTTCCGCGACGCAATAATCGAAGTGCCTCAGCCTTTTTCTTTTCACGAATAAGGACTCGAACTGCCGATTTTCGTTCATCCAGACTCACTTGCAGATGTTTTGCTTCGCGTTCAAGCTTGCTGATAACTTCTCGCAGTTGTATCACTACCAAAAATGATCGATCGTCATCTGTGAATTGAACAGTTGATTCATTACTTAGACGTGAGCTAAACTTCACAACCTCTATTGTTTGTGAGTTAATGGTGTCACAGAAAGCAACTACTCGCTGGTTTGCCTGAAGCCATGAACGCATAAAATTGCGTGAATCATTATCAGGAAAAAAAGAATTTAATGCTTCATCAAAATGGCACTTTTGAAGAATGTTATGATCCTGTGATGGACGTAAATGACTAAATTGATTGCTGTTGATCCAATCTAAAAATGCTTCACTTAACTTGTTGACATTGCTAGAGAGAACAAAGTCTGTATTATCATTCTCGACAGTCTTTATAGGTCTATCACGTGTCCTTGTTCCAGTTATGAAATTCCATGACCATGAAACAGGCTTCTTCACAAACCAATCAAACCCAGTTCCAACCATTTTTGACAATTTCCCCATTGTTGAAAAATCAGATAAGTACTGTAGAGAAGATGGTGTATTCAACATCTCCCATAATACAGTACCAATACATTCCGGTTTCATTATTTGTCCAGTGCATTTCAAAGTACGTGTAAAATGCTCTTTCAAAGACTTCTCACTGATTACCACGATATGGTGATGTACACAATAATCTTGAATGAGCACAGTCCAAAAACTGAGTTTCTGATTGTAATTGGTCGGATCTGCCTCTCTACTTCTCTTGAAACGTTGATAGAGCCCGAATATAATGTTCTCATCATACCAAGGTGATGGATATTTGAATCCCTCAAATTTCCAGTCCATACCTGAAAAGAGATAAAAGTTAAAACTTGTCTATTTTACAATTACTGATATTATCATATATTAATCTGATAATGAGAGAATTCATGTGCGACATTTTTTCGAATAAAAGCCCGTGGGTAAATGATACTTTACAGCTTCTATACCCTAAGTTCTATTTGCCACAGAGTTTTATTCAGTGTTCCCATTACCTTCTGAAAATGTTCTTCCGCAGTCAAAAAACATTTCCCCGACACAGTTGAGATTAACACACATGGTTTTCATCAGGGATCACAATTCATCCAAGAAAAAACGGAAAATCGGCAAAAACCGGGGTTTGAATGCATAAATTTGAAATATCTACATTAGATTAATTTCGCAAAATACGAAAAATTGCGATTCTCATATTGCGAGGGATGTGGGATTAGTATTTTTGAACGGGTGTTCGGTTAGAGCAACAATCTGGCGCAACACTTTCACTACACAATACTTTTATTCGGAAAATGACAGTTCAGTTGGAAGGGTTTTAAACAATGCATGTAGTCAAAGATTTTATTTTCAATAAAACTCAATGATCAAATTTGCACTTCGGGGCAATACCTTTGACATGCACACAATGGGCGGGTAGGAAGGACTGGAGTCTGTCATGCTAAGCAAGAATGAAGAGATCTATCGATTTGAAATTTTTTACACCTTTTCTGATCTTTTGCAGTATCATGGAAAAGGATATTCATTCCTCAAAAGGCTTAAAATGACTTGAAAATGCATGAACATGACAAGCCACCGCTTATTGTAGTGTAAGTTCAATATTTTAGTACAATGGAAGTCGCGACCCAAAAATGGGGTCTCATGTTAAAAGTCGTGCGGTTGCAAGCAGCAGATGCGGTCACAAGGATAAAGAGACACATGTAGAGCTTCTTCTAGCGGTAAATATCCAGTTCTGTCACGACGGTATCATAAAAGTAAAAGAATAAATAACAAAACAAGCACATTTTCCTAACCTATACCATTAAGCCTAAGTACTTAAGACCTGGATGCATGCAGTCGACCGGTTAACCGTGATTTTATGCATTTCTTAACCATTGCATTGCTACTTGACGGTTAAACACAATAAAAATACACATTATAAGCGCGAGATTAAATGAAGTCAGACTACATTCAAAGCATTATGACATTTATAGTGCAAGCCTTAAACTGAACCATAAAAGTAAGCGTCTTTGGATAAGCTGAATTACCCCCACCCTTCCACGTATCGGCTACACAGTTAGCCGATTAGGTATTTGTTAACCAAGCACTTGTTGTTAGGCTTACTTCATGGCTCCAGTGACTTTTAATCTCCGAAATTTCAGGATTTCTAAGAATATTTCTGATAAATTCCATGACATAAGTCATGATCTAAAAATGCTCGAAAATCGTGACTGTTAAAAAGCGTCTACCGAGTACATATTTGTAGCAAAGAAGTTAGTTTGGAGCATGAAAGCGTGTTGTCATCTAATTAAAATTTTATTTGAACAGTTTCATTTCTTCTCTCACGCTTGAAAGCTAAGTTTGAGCGTTTTGGCAAATCCTAGTCTTCTTTTCTTCAAAGTGCTGCAACTACTCCTCCAATCTTCTCTTCGTTCATTCTTTTTTCTCACTTAATTTCTCTTTGCTTATTTCTACTAAAATTCTTGAAAGTTTTTGTTTGTCAAAGTCAGACGTGATCAATTTATCGCAATCTGTATTCCTTGCTAAATGATGTAGGGTACAATGTACCCATGAAAAAGACTCCATGACATCCGAACCCGGTGGGGTCCAGAAATTTAGCCCGAACCCGAAATGAAAGTACCCTAACCCAACCTGTCCAGATTACATATAGAGGCCTTTCATGACATTATATTGATACTCGCATGACCTGAAAGCTATTGCAATATAGGAATCCGCGTAATTTCAAAGCTGTATAAAAGCTTCACCCCAGGTTTGAATCGATCTATTTAAACACCGGTGGTAGTCTTCAGGAACGGCCATCAGCCAGATTTAATTGAACTCTCCTCTAGGGGTAAACGCTGCACCGACTAATTCGATAGAATAGAAATGATGACAAAACCACAAAGATATGAGAAAAATTTCAAGGAGATGTCCAATGAAATTATTATAAATTTGTATGAAATAGTTAACACGTATACAATGATTAAGCTTGTACATGCAGTTATTAGATAATCTATTTATTTTCTGTTGTATTCATTGACTACATATAGCCTACTCGTACTGCAGTGATATGTTCACAGCTTTATCATAACTGTGAAATATCATTTAAATTTCATTTCGATATTATGTTGGCCTAATCCATTTTCTGAGATTTGAGATTTACATCAGAGGAAAGTAAACTATATCTATAACCCCGATATTGATCAGCACATACCATACATTGACGTAGACTGCTTTTCATGGTTGATACTTAACAGCAGCATCGAGAACACAAGATAAAATGCAATGCGTTACAGGGTGTATAACAGGATCAGCCCCAGGATTTCCCTGAATTTTCTCTGTATTCAAGACAACAGCGCAAGAATATCTTTCAGCGCAATCGCTCGCTGGTGGATGACAATCCGCAAATTTTGTTTTCCAACTCATCCACATTTACAGGATGACTCTTACACACCATTTCTTTTACATTCCCCTAGGAAAAAGTCAAAATGCACTAAATCTCGTAGTCTCGGAAGCCGCTCCAAAAGACTTCCACGACGGCCAATCCAACTTTTGGGATAATTGTTGTACAAATAGTTTGCGATGGGTCGGTATGGCGTTCTGGAGCATCTGCCTGCATTAATATACTCTTATCTTCTGAGATAATCGGCATATATACAGCGTGGAAGAAAGTTTTTACAATTCATTGAGTTCCTCAAGCGAAATACCGCTCAGTTGCGCCATATCATGATGAAATACCTGCCAAAACTCTTGGACCACGCTGATCCATGGATTTTACTTGAAGACGATGTTTGTTGTGGTCAGGCAGCTCTACAAACAGCTTTCAAGACGTCAAACCACTCCACACGAAATTCGTCACGGTAAAGACGCGTTCTCGTAAGGTGTGTCGTCGTGACATTGTTAATAGAAAGTAATAGAGCTACAGATAAATATATCAAATTTGAAATGGAAAATTTTTGAATATGTTAGATTTGTCGACGAAATAAGTGACATTTTTATCTTTTGAACTTATGTCACTCTGAATTTAAGAAAATAGTTATATTCCACAAGTAAGAATTTTCAAAATTCCATGAGTTTTACCGGTCTTCCATGTTTACCCTGAGTTTTTCCAATATCCCTGTTTTCCAGGTCGTTATACACCCTGTTCTAGCTCCTTTATACCGGAACCGTCAAATGGCCTATCTTAAGTTTCATCCCATGTACCAAAAAGTGGGAGACCCCCTCAAAATACCCCAAAATTCAAGTTTAATGGCATAATCTTGTCATCATCATCGACGACCCTTGCATAATTCTCCAGGTTGTGATGCTGAGGAATGTAATCTACATACATCAGAAGTAAGTGTCTTGTAAGCGTCCATGCATTATATGTCTTGTTTTATCAGTGTACTTGATGTAGAAAACAAAGGCAGCGTAGAGAAAATTAGATTTCATCGAATGTTAGAATGTAGTGCATCCATTATTAGCACTTGTAGTAAATTCTTCAAGTTTGTGCTTCTTGTCAAAAGACTATATGAATGTCTTGAAATGGAGAATTTCGAAGGCAAGAGACAAGATGGGGTGGAGTCGCTGGCAGTGGTTAAAATGTCTGCCTGTAAGGAGGCTATTTAGTGAATCTGGTCAAGAACGTCTGTCTGTGAGCCTATCAGACCCTTCAGAGTCTAAGATTATCTTTCATTTCCCCAGGACTTGCAAATGCTATCTCCGGTTGAAAAGTACCAAGCATGACAAATACATTGTCAATTTAGACTTTCTGTCGCCTGGATCTGCATGACATGTTTGGCTACGTTCAGATCATAGGATGGAACAACTTATAGTTGCTCACAGTCTTGCGCACGTTTCTGGACTGTGATGTGCATCTGACCCTTGCTCCTTTCTTAAGTGGTGAACGTACAGGCTTTGGCACTTAAGAATCACCGTTTCTTATTGGGAGAAACTTCAATATTGTTCTTGCAAAGTTTTGTTGATGTACTCGATCATGCTAATTAAAGTGCTAGGTAGTTACTAATAAGTAACCTTCTTAAGTGGACTCGGTGCAGGAGTTGTCACTTAAGAAAGGCGATTCTTCATTAGACCTTTGAAATGATTACTTTGACATAGGTTTCGTTGATGTATTCGATTAAGCTAGTTTAAGTTAAATTTTGGGGTATTTTGAGGGGGCCCCACTTTTTGATACAGGGAATGAAACTTAAGACAGGCCATTTGACGGTTCCTTAACCCAACTCAACATATTCCAGTCATCTAACTTTTGTACGCGCAAAGCTAAACAAATCCCTGTTTGCTCCCGGACTATAATCTCGGACTGCAGTTTAGTCAAAACTATCTTAACAAACGCAGACGGGCGGTCAATATCGTATTATTGTTTTTTTTATAGGCCTGTTGAAAACGTTGCAGTAAGAGCTCTGGATGTATTCTGAGCTTCGTTTTGAGACTACCGGCAGTGATAACCGGATCAAAAGAACCTAGACCAGGGCTGACAATTTACCTTAAGAAAATAAACAGGCAAGTAGTAAGTAATAGGGTAATCCCTCCCCCACGAAGTCAAGTTGCGGAATTCGTGTTATGGGACATGATGGTAGCATACACAATGCCTTAAAGCTGATTTTTTAACATTTACGGCAAGACACTGACTATTTGAAGATAGGTCTATATAAAATTCATGAGTCTAATTCGGTGGATTCCAAAATATCCGAAATGCTAGGAAGTAGTCTATCCATCGTAAAACGCCTATTGTATAGAGCATGACAAGATACATGTATGCTGCGCTACAGTAGCTGTCCATTCGTACGCCTATCGACTGGTTGTTCGTTTCATAGATTATGTAAGTCGAGCTTGTGAAACTAATACATGGATTGAATATGATTAGTACACAGATGAAGAAGGCAATGAATCAAGTACCCAAAAAAATATAGACTTGGAGCCTATATCTATCCAGAGAAACACATTACACCAGAAAACGTGTTTAAAGAACTTGTCAAGTCTTCGAAACTTACGATATCTAATGAATCCTGTAAAAAATTAGCCGATCAGGGAAATACCTCCTGGAGGAAATGTATAAACCGACTATACATGATCACAAACAAAACCATACGAACAAAAATGATAAGGACTCATTCAGGAATCATGATATTTTACTGAAGATGTCACTAATAAAATAATAACAAAATTATGTACATCATCCAAGAAGTTCTCTGGAATCATCCAGATGTTAAGTATATCCAAGAGATGCACAAAATAATATACCGCAATAAATCTTCTGCGAACTTATGAGATCTTCGGACAGAGTATAACATCTTAAAAATCAAGTGTAAAATTACACAAGTAACACGATTTATCTAGAAAAATTTCAAAAGCATCTAAACAAAACATCAAAAACAATGGATATTGAACTCATGAACAGTCCCATCCTTAGATGATTTTCAGAGAATTCCGAAGGCCTACATCTAGCGAATCAATTACAAAACTGAAACAGAAAAAAATTAAAGAAGACTTGCAAACTCTCAAGGACAAATAAATATGCCAAAAGATCTATACGTTCTTTATGAATGTTTCCAAAGAAATGGTGAATTACGGAACTTAATCAATTTTGACTTTTGTTTGTAATCATCAAGCTTACTTTTAGTTGTAAATATAATCTTTTTTCAAGTATGTTAGGAAGACCTGCAATTCATTAAATGATGATTTAACGAAGGAAGTGCAAAATTACATCTGTCAAGGTTAAACCATCTAGAGAAATAAAACAGATAATCCGAACAAAATATGCAAAAATATCGGGTATTTGTAGAAAGGACTAGACACATTTCTGATTGTCGAGTGATAGGTCTTCATAAAGAAATACCTAATTACTGCTGATTGATGAAATAAAAACTCCAATCTACAGAGGATATCACGTCATAAAAATCGTCTTATGTCACTTTAAAGCTTCGCCTTCTTCGGAAGAGGTTGTGGGGCAACTTCCTAGCGGACAGCAGCAGTGGGGTCACCGTCAATATCATCATCTAAAGAAGCTGATAGATGATTTTCCAGAATACGCGGAATTCGAGTCAGGTTGTGTAAACGACGACGACGATCTACTAAACTAGGAATCATATCTCCCAAAGGTTTTCTTCGCTTTGAAATTAAAGCTTTTCTCTGCTGTCTCTCCATATTTCGTTTTTCTTTTCCATTTTCAGATTTTCAGTCAGCTGTGCATAGAGACCCAACTTCTCAATTTTTTCCCAGTATTCATCCATTTTGATTTCATCTGACGGTGGAAGAGTGTCATCCGATGAATATTGCCGAGCTTCTTGTAGAGCTTTCACATCCTGTCATTTCCAGAAACAGGGAAATCTTCGATCAGACTCGATAGCTGTTGAATACACAGCTCTGTCTCACGATTTTCCGGGTGCAATCCTGGGAACAACTGTGAGATATTGCTATTGATAGGCAACTTTTCAATTACATGTGGTTGCACTGACGTTTTGACTAGTGCAGAAATATCTAATTTTCCATATTCAGACAACTGTGTGCGTGGAATATTATCTAGAGAGGTCAAACTTTCAATTACTTTCTCGGGTGAATTGTGATTGTTGCAGTTCAGCACAGGCTTCTATGTCGAGTTAGACATTTTTCTGGAACCATGAACGAAAAGCAAATTTCGCTAACCAACTTTGTCATTTCCGAGTATAAACGATGGACCAGAGGGATTTCAAGCTGCATCATCTTAACGTATTCGTTCATGATGGATAGGTCTTGTCGAAGGAATTTCCAAAATAGTTTACATCATATGTTGACAGAACAATTATTTCCAGATCAACTGAACTATCAAATCAACAAAAAATCTCAAATTTCCCAAATGAAAGTTCTATGATGAAAGGATCGATACGGGATGACCCCTTCCTACATAATTTTAATGCATTTTTGGACGAATCTCGAGAACCAACCAAAATCATGGAAAAACCGGAGGTCCGGTTTTTACCGGCGAATTGTCAGCTCGGACTTACACTGAGTCAAGTCAACTTGAAATTGTCCATTATTCTACAAGCAAGTTGCTATTGCGGTATTTCCCTGCAAATCATTCAGCATCAAAAAATTGCTGAGACATTCAGACAGAATCTTTCACTGAAGTGAGGCAATCCGGCCATTTTCACACAAAATGAAGTAAGTTAAACTGACCGATAGCCTGACTGATAAACATTTTATTGGAGTGCGTAAAAATGTGGCTATATTGAAACAATGAGAGAATTACGGTAGTGCCAATTTTTTTCAAAATTTGAGTAGCTCTCATTAGAACACAAGTCTCCAAATGCTGCTAATAGAGCACTCAGTAGACATCCTGTCTATTGGGCAGAGATCAAGAGTTCAAGAGAGCACTAGTGTTCAATGAAGATCAGTGTTCGTCTACTCTGACAAGTTCCTCCGACTATGTGGTTGAATAAATAAGATAATCAACTGAATCATGCTTCATTGCATAAAATATTTGAATCTTATGATATTAATTTTTGTATTAAGAACAAATTTTGTAAAAACCAAGAGGAATAGAGCACATGACTCTCATTGGAGCACAAGCAGTGTGCTCTAGAACACAAGTCTCCAAATAAAGCACTTAGAAGACACTCTGTATGTGCAGCTCGACTTATAAAAGCTTTTTCAGAGTGGGCTCACTCATAGCTGATACACAGTGGCGTCTTCTCCGTACCTGCGAGGCCTTCGGCGCATCCTCAAAAATTATTTTCCAACAATTATAAAAATGAAAAGTGTCATCATTCATTTAAATTCAATAACTTCTCGTGATAGCTGTGCACAGCTTTCCGTCTCAAAATCAGACTCTGAACCTCAAGAGTGAACAGTTTTGCAGCACGTGCTCGAATCACAGCTCAGGGTTCCCGCGGCTTTTCGAACAAAAAATTCAAGGGTTTTCAAGGGCAAAATCAATGATTTTCAAGGGTAACGTAAATTTGAGATTTCTCATATATAAATATTGAAATACATTTTCCATGATTCAATAGATCATTTTTACATATCAAAATGAGTATAAAATCAATTGAAATATATGTTAAATACTTGAATATTCAGTTAAAGATCTATGAGGCGGCCAGAAGCCGCAGCGACAGATGTGTCATACTGGTTAGACGTCGTAGCCGACTTCAGCCGGCTGCAGCAGTTAACAAACGAGACAATTATAGGTTAATAACGCAAAATGTGTTATCGCGTTGGTTGCCAACTTCGAACACAAATTATCTGCGGAATTGTATAACATATAGAGGCATTACATGTGTAATCCCTCCACGCAAATGAGAAAGCTATTTTGACTTAAGCAAGAGTTAGTACATGTGAATGATTGTGAAAAAAATCTCAGTGGTTACAGCTTTTTAATAAACTCTAAAAAAATCTCAGATCATAACAATACAGTTCAGGATTAACAACTCGTGAAAAAAATTGATAAAAAAGTTCTGATTAAATTCGCAACAACTTTGATGGATAACAAAATGCGTATGCGTAGATCAAATCACATGAAAGCTTAGTAATCGTGAATGAATCAGACAGATTTAAGTTTATTGAGTTCGACGTTGATAGAACAGAGCTCTTCCTTTTTCTCGCTGGCCCTTCGTCGCATAGCATTTGATTTCGACACCAAGGTCAAATAGACGTTCTCCTCTGCCCTTTCAGCACATTCAATGGATGACTGAGAGAACAAAATGTAAATAAAAATCTCATTTATTAGAAATGTAAACAAAGTATATTTCCGTTCATTCGTAGGTATTGTGGTATAGAGTAGAGTAAAGTTGGGCATTGAATCTGTCTAACTATTTCACGTCAAGATAATTTTGAGACAGTTGATCAAAATCAATAACTTTCCAATGATTTACTGCACATATTAAATGTTGCATCTGAGTTTAAATACATAGGCTTAAATTTGGTTATTTGATGATAAGAATAACTTCCAAGGAGACTTCAGCATTTCTCAGGAGCTAAACCCATTAAAATTTTTCGAACCCATTTGTTCTTTTTTCCAATGCAATGATTAGTTGTAGAATGCTGCCATCTACTCTTATGATTGCTATAATCTTATGGACAATTTTGACCTGCATTGGTAAGTGCCTGGATGTCTTTTTCCAATCTTTGTTTCTTTGATTCCATTTCGTCGATTGATGCTCTCCTCTTCATCTGCTTTTCTTCTTCTGTCTTTTCTTTCACTTTAGTTTCGAGGTAAGTTCGATAGTGGCGTCTTGTATTTCCGGCTGATATTATCAAGTCCTTAGGGATATTAACTTTTTCAACACCACCCGCCTTCTGAATGTGATCAATAATAAGTCTTCTGGCTGTAAGGTTGAGTGCGGTTTGGTTTTCCACCACAGCGTACTTATTCGCACTTGTAGCACTTATAGCGCACTTGTCAATTCTTTGAGGCAGATGGTAAAATGATTGATAATTTTCTCCTCGTCTTGCTTGATTAAATCGGGATGGAGGCACACCAAATTTCGAGCAAGCCGATAACGAACAGGCAATTTCTCCAATATCTTCTTTGTTGTGGCCATGGAGAAATCCAGGCATGCAGACCTGAAACGAAACACATCGAGATCTGATATCTTGAATTTCTTTCTCACACTTGTAAGGCTTTCGGAAGCGGCAAATCTAATTTGTATTTTTGACGTCTCTTTATGGTTTTCAGAATTTTCAAAATCAATTCGTAGCAGATCATCGATAGACGAGATATCATTCATTTTTTCAGACTTCACAAATCGCTTCATCAGCTGCCTCACAAGGAAATACAAATCTGTCATCATTATAGGAAGAACGGGTGCATCCGTTTGATATTTTCTTAGAAATTCCTCGATTTCATTTCCAACAGAAATGAAAACTTTTCCTTTCACTTCAAAAAGGCGATCATTGACAGTCTGTTGTACGGATGGAAATGATTTTGTTTTTGGTCTATTTATTGCTTTCTTGTTGACTGATTCAACAAATTTGCTAACATTCGGCATTATTTCTAATGCTCGGCTCATGACTGAAACATTTTCTAGCCAACGGCATTTACAGAACTTGCTTGGAAATTCTTGTGATCCACTTACGGATATATAGTCATGACGTCTAGCGGGACAGTCCTTGAATAGATAATACAAAGACCCAAGTGCGTCTTCCAAATCACATCCTGATGCTTCACAACCACTACGAAAGGCGTTATGCAGTGTATGCAATCCACATGAGCCAGTATTCAATAAACTTTTGGAGTATATTTCCAGGCATTCACAATTTTTTTAAAAAACAAACCAGTTGGTGGCTGGTCCATCCATTGATAGCTGAAGAAGTTTTGTTTTGTCGAAATCCAAAATGATGGGAAGGAGCTTATCAAAGATGTCATCTGCCCTGGAATGACCTAAAAATTCTGACTGAAAATAGACCGTCGACACTTGATCCAAGTGCCAGTATCTCACATGCACATCCATCTGATTCTGTTTTAAACTTTTGTTCAAACTTTCATCATATAATAGAACATATTCATTTTTCATAGATTGGAATGCTCTACAAGCCAGAAGTCAACATCAATAACAATATAACCGACCTTTAATGCTGCAAACACCATCTGAAAACGATGAAGTGAGTAAACCGATTAAAGCAGCTAGCTTAATTAATAGATATATTCATATTCATTTTCAAAATTAAGTTATTTGTGTTACATGATATGTAGACCACATCAAAATTTTGACACGCAAGACACGCAAAAGATTGAAATTGATGACTTCATCAAAATTCAAGGGTTTTCAAGGGCGATTTCAAAATTCAAGGGTATTCAAGGCCTTGAATTTGTCTTTTAAAAATTTAAGGGTTTTCAAGGGCCGCGGGAACCCTGCAGCTGTTTTCTTCGAACAATTAGACACACAAGCTAGTCGTGGGTTCAGACAGAGTGAAAGAGAGTTGTGCACGTATGAAGCAGTAAGCGCACGCGCCCTCGCCAATATTGGCTTTCCCGATAGACATAATGCTTTGCATTATCCAATTTTTACAATGAAATTCTACGCAATTCTTGATCGAGGCGCGGTACCTAAATATAGTAAGGGAAGCGCAACCCAATTGTTCCTGGCTTCGCTTCATGTGAGAGAGGCCACTACGTCAACAGTAGCAGATGGCTGACGTTCAGACAAGACTGTGATCAGATGATGAGCGATGAGCGCTCTTCTATGAATGCAGAGTAATGCATCTGACTCGAACACCCACATTCGGCAGAAATTCATAATTTGTTTTTACGTTTCTGCTGCACTTCGGATCTGTGCTCACACGAGAGCTTATAGCATATTTGTAATTTTGAGATGTATATATATATATATAGGGGATGTGACGCTATGTTTAGTACTGCAGATGAATTCATAACCACGCCTTTCATCCGAAGGGAATATACCGAAAATATGACAGTCATCAAGCAAGGTAGGCCAACTCCTGATGTAAAAATAGAAAGTACTCACAGAGAAAGAAACAAGAAATACACAAGACATTTAAATGCAAGAACGCAGAAACGCAAGAAACTGTTGGCCTTGCCTCCTTTTTTCTCGAGAAAATGTGGTACGGACAGAGGGGATATAGTAATCTCAGCTCCTTGAATAAGGCGGTTAAACGACATGAGCAATCACTTCTCATGTGCACATTCACTTGGCCTTAAAAATGTTCGGGAAATTGTTATTAAAAATTCAGCCTTTATGAAAATTAATGTTGTAACAAAAAATGTCTGGTATAGAAATAGTATTCCAATGCCGAGTGAAGGCCTCTAGTCTGGGAGCACGCGACGCCACTGCCGATACAGTACTTTCAGTTGAACATGCCCCCCTGATAAGATTGCAAGTTAAAGAAGTACAGCCTCCAATTCTCCTCTAAATATGTCGACATTGCTCAAGCTTTCCTGGTTTCCAATTTACCGCAGAAGCATAAATCTTCTTATCATTATCGAAAATGTTGGGATCGGACATTTTCCACGTTTCTTCTGCACTTCGGATCTGTGCTCACACGAGAGCTTATAGCATATTTGTAATTTTGAGATGTGTATATATATATATATATATATATATATATATATATATATATATATATATATATATATATTAGGGTGATCGGGAAAAAACTTTTTTTCACTTTTCTGACGGACGACCCACCAGAATTTTTCCTTTTATCGTTATAATATTTAATTTATAATATTATATAATTTTATCCTTTTTTAGTCGAAGTATATTGAATTTGAAGATATTTGGATAATATTTAGAACTCGCGCATAGACATTTTAACTGTCATATCATAAGCAGTCTATATGGCCTGCTTCTGGAATAAGCAAATTAATTATGCAACATATTTTATGAACGGATAAGATCAAGATGAGCAAATGGATGTTAGGCAGTGCATTAAGTTTGCTAAGAAGGCATCATTAATATCAAAATTGCCTCAATTTATCATTAATAATTCAATTTTATTAATGATAAAATCGTTCGTTGACTTGTACGTAATGATGGAAACACTTGAAGCTCCATCCATGTTAGTAGTAAGCCCTTAATTGTCAATTCTATACAGAGATATTGTTGTTCCAGGGACATTCATACCTGGTAGGTAGATATGACACATTTCTACATCACCGGTAGATCTCCTCATTAATCTCCGATCAGTACGATTGATGGCGCTCGACTTCCGTCTATCTCTCAGACAATGCGGTTCTTTTTCCATCAAAATGACAACATTGGTCTCACACTAAACGACAGTGCACGTGAAACTGTGCGAGCAGTGACATCGTTGTGGTGACGTGCTGGAATGCCAACTACAGCTGAAAAGTATGCTATCGAACGGCTGAAGACTATCTTCAATGAGTGGACGAGTCTCAGGAAGAACGGCAAACGTTTTGGGGCGCTTCATAAGCAGAGAGAGGAGAAATTCAGAGTGAAGTTAAGTAAGACCTTCGATATCAAGCGGCAAAATGCTGAAAAACATGTCACCATCAGTGAGGACAAATCATTCTTACGACAACAACTCAGAGATGGAAGAGACAGTACTTCTATGGGTGGAATTGACATTAATCGGTATAGAGAAGGTAAACGACGCGTCGATCGACTCAAAAAGGAGATGGACCGGCGAGAAGAATTCTTGGCAAAAAAGGCAAAAGTAGAGGTGGAAATCCAAGCTTGTAACTCTACATGCGACACATCAAGTAGTGATTCTTCCGATGAAAGTTACTTTCCTATTATGTCTGTACGTAAATTCCCTCGTCTACGACCACAAAACATCGTTACAAAAGACGTGGCAGCAGCACTTGATCGTACCAAAATTTCCGATCGTAAAGCTGTTTGTGCATTAACAGCTGTGGTTAAGAGTCTAGGTCATAACCCAGAAAATATATCATTGGATCGATGGAGCGCTAGACGTGGCCGTGTAAAATTTCGGAAAGCAAGAATGGAAGAAGTCAAGGATAACTTCAACCCTGATGTACGAATGACAGTTCATTGGGATTCCAAACTTTTATCAGACATATCTGGGAAGAAGGAAATGCATGAGCGGCTAACAATTGTGTCGACTACTGGGTCAGAGCAACTCCTTCGTGCCCCATCGATACTAAGAGCCACCGGTGAAAACATGTCCAAAGCAATCGTTGCAGGGCTTCATGACGGGGGACTGACGAATGGCGTACGTGCCATGTCTTTTGACACTACTGCCAGCAATATTGGGCGTCAAAGAAGCGCTGCGCCTCTCCTTGAGGCTCAACTTGGTCGCAACTTGCTTTACCTGGCATGTAGACATCACATATATGAAATCATTTTGTCTGATGTATTCGCCTGCCTATTTGGTAAAAACAGCTCCTCTCCTGACATAGCCCTCTTTAAAAGATTCCAACTTCAGTGGGAATCGATCGTGAAGACCCCGGACTCCTTGAAGAACGCCTTCTCTGACGTGCAAGCCGCCAACACTCGTTCAATATCCTGATATGAAAGAAAACGTCGATCTTGTTCGCACGGAATGCTGTAAGTGAGACCCAACCTCGTGAAGATTATCTCGAACTGTTGCAACTGGTACTTGTCTTCTTGGGTAATACGACATCAATACACATCAGGGCACCGGGAGCAATGCATCGATCGCGCTGGATGTCAAAAGCTATTCACAGTATCAAAATATTCCTGCTGAGAAACCAATTTAAACTTTCAGCACGTGAGATGGACCAACTTCAGATTTTAACTTATTTGTGTCTATTGTGTACTGCACAACATGTTTCGCAGCACCTAATACAGTACAGGCTCCTCGACAAGATCTTTCCTTCATTAAGCAGCTGGAAGCATACCGTTCCATAAACTGCCCTGTGTCAACAGCTGCTTTGAAGGCCATACTCCGCCAGTCATGGTATTTAAACCAAGAAAACGTATGTTTGGCTCTCTTTGATGACTCGGTGGACACAACTACGAAGACAGCCATTTTAGAAGTAAAGTACTGTCCGAATGATAATGGGAGTTCAAAGCATCGTCAAGTGCGACCAGTCTTCTCCATGGAGGATGTCAAAACACTATCCCTTCCCCATTTGGCTGGTACAGAAAGCCGTCACTTCTTCAATGTTCTTGGTCTTGAGGCATCATACTTACAAAGTGAGCCTGCAACTTGGACTAGTGATCAAACATACTTATCTGACCAGCGTTTGTTCTCTGGTCTACGGGTTGTCAACGATTGTGCTGAAAGAGGAGTGGCTTTAATGAAGGATTATAACAATCTCCTGACCTACGACGAAGAGCAGAAACAAGCTCTCTTGCAAGTCGTGGCTAAACATGCAGTTCCTGATTCCAGAAAAGTGACAGTATGCTCAAAGTGATCTACGAAATATGCTGCAACAGATATTCTAACAATACGCCCTTATGATACAACAAATTCACCTTGGTCTTACTTGATCAATATCATGTAATTTCAGTTGATTTCATGAATTTAAAACAACCAATTAAAAGCGACTATAATAAGTAAAATATGATTAACTGCAGGCCTATTAATATCTGATGAAATATACGGGGCTATGATATTCACTGATAGAAAGGAAAAAAATGGGAGGCTGGCCCGGCAGATTTGCCCACTTTTCATTTTTGATGTATATTCATTTTTCATATATATATATATATGGATGTAGTCTTTTTCATCGACACGTTCTTTTCGTCGACAAATTATCTTGGTCAAACGTACTTTTCTTCGACACGTTCTTTTCATCGACAACTAAAGGATTTCTATGAGAACCTATAAATGCATAGGGATCAATATGGATATGGTATTTTTCATCGACAAAATTTCTTTGACAGAATAATTTTTCCTCATTGACAGAATATAATCAAAATACATATTTCATGAAACTATGATTTTCATTAATATTCATTCAATTAAAGATGTCTGTTCTCCTGTTTATTGTAATTAGACTCTACTTCTGGCATGTTTCTATCAATATTGGAACATAGAAATTCAAGTGGACTTATTCCGTTCATGTAGAATAAAAAAATCTAAATTTCTTGGTATAGCAACCAGTCCAAGAGCAACCCATGGACTCCTAGATATTTGAGCTCTAATATCTAGTAGTCCATACCTCTTGAATTTGAAAGTCTATGGAAATGATTATTTAAGTAAACAATATTCATTAAAAGTATACAACAGTTGCTTATCTACCACAGAATTTTCACTTGCTTGAATTACGACATAGGAATAAGATGGATTTTGAATTGAGCAACACACCCAAAGGAAAACCATTGCTGATTTACAAAGAATGTACCTGCATTATTGACAGAAAAAGAAATGATAAGATATACTGGAAATGTGCTCAAGCGACCGAACAGAAATGTAGAGCCAGGTTAACAACAGACGATATGAGATCTAACATCATCAATCATCCCAAATCGGATGCACATGCGCATGAAAGACCAAGTATTGAAGGTATTGAAGTTATTAACGACATCAAACAAATGGCCAATACGGAGAAGTTTGCAAAGCCTTCACAAATTGTTCACAAGGTTTATGGTGAGAATACTACCAAGGAAGTTCTTCCAAACATTGAGAAATCAATGTGTACAGCCCGAAGGGAAAGAAGAAGGAACAAGCAAGTCGAGCCAACGAGTTTAAAAAGACGTAACGTTTGATGAAAGATTTTGGATGAAGAAAGATTTTGCTTACATGACTCGAATGACTCCGAAAGACTTGTTATTCTTGGTACAAACAAGAATATCCAATGCCTCATGGGATGCTCAGAGTGGAGCTTAGATGCAACCTTTGAAATCGTACCCCACGTATTCTTCCAGATGGTGGCAATCCTCGGTAAAAGATATGGGAAGTGGTTTCCATTTATCTACGTTCTAATGAGTGGCAAATCAGAAATTGAATACAAAAAGTTATGGAAAAACATTTTGAATTTAGCGAAAAATGCCAGTGTTCACCCCCAGAATCTGTCATTCTACATGTTGACTTTGAGTTAGCTTCAATTAAAGCATTTGAGTTCTATTTTCCTCAAGGTTCAATTAAAACATGTTTGTTTCACTTATCACAGGCTGTAGATAGGAAGTTGAAAAAATTTGGTTTAACGAAGAAATATAAAGACGAGTTGGTTTTTAGAACAAATGTTAAAATGTTGATAGCTACATCTTTTTTAAAAGAAAGTGATACTGCTGATGGTTTCAAAGGAAGTTAATGGATCAGTCTGATTCAAAACTGATTGATTATTTTGATAAAACCTATGTAAGAGGACCTCTTGTTCGTAAAAGGGAACTGAGGAAATAAGAAGAGCTCCAAAATATAAGATCAAACAATCAAATGTTTACGAATGTGTAAAAGATGGCTTGGATCGCACTAATAATGCGATTGAAAGCCATCATAATGTTATACGTATAATTGGTGGAAGAAGTCATTTGGGCCTATTTGAACTGATCCACATGCTTGTACTGCACCAAGAAAAGATGGAACATAATATACTGGAGTATATGAGGCAAGGTGCTATTCCACCAAAAAAATCAAACAAAAATCACGATCGAGAACGAGCAATCCTCAATCTGCATCGATTGTATTCTAATGATGAAATGACAATGTTAGACTTTTTACATGCAATCTCGCTGAACATTGCAACACTTTAAACTGCTTCATGTATCTAATTATTTTTCATTAAATGTTATTGATTACTGAGTAATTATATCAATATACAGTTCTTGCATTGACCTATATTATCGAATTTTCCATCTATTTATAACAAATTGATAAAACTATTAGTGGTTAATTTGAACTCAATATAATTAAATGTAAATAGTTAATTCATCTTCTATTTAGTTGTATAAAATTTGAAAACAAAGGAATTCATTCTATAGCAAATAAAATTCGAGGAACATTTAAATTAATTTGTAGCCCACCCAATACTTTCATAAGTAAGCCTTGAACTCTAAGTTACGGCTATAGAAACTTATCTTGTAAATTATTTCTAACCTTGTTTCTTCCAATTATCCTAACCCGTCTCGTAAAACATAAGTCCTGAATACTGAATAGTACGTGTCGACGAAAACGACGATTCCCATATATATATATATATATATATATATATATATATATATATATATATATGGGTTTTTTATATATGCAATATACAGTTGCGTAGAGTGCTCAATGGGTGTCAGAGCTTTGATAAAATCAAAAAATGTTGTTATGCACTACTCCGAGTATACTTAGAGTTTCACGCTACATACGATCTTCATAGTGCAGTTAACATGAAACAAAGAAGCAATATAAACATAGTAAGTTATAGGGAGGTGTTTTCAAATTACAAAATTGGCAAGAGGAATGCGGCAATGATATTTCACTGATCAGCGAATAGATGACAGTAAATATTTTCTTCTATGTCTACATGTAGATATAATTTCACACTTTTTGTTAATTAAATTATTAGGCTTTTGTGTTAGAATGTGATATTTCTCCATCAGACACAGATTACATTTTCTTGTACCACATTTATACGGTGATGTTTCACAAATTATTTCCCATTTGATGTTATAATTTTTGTTGTTGTTCTTCAATATCCAGATAAATTTCGACAATGCAGTTTCGTTTTCATATCTGATGTTCGTGAAAGACTTTTTGTGATTGCGATATCTCGTTTTGAAGCTGTTTTCTGTTTGACCGATGTATGAATGATCTTTGCCATCTTCTGTTGTTACCGTCGCTTTATAAATGTCACAGCGACATACAAGAAATCAAATGAATCAGTAGAAAGATCAGTAAACATGGAGGCTAAATCACTCGCGAAGTCCTATAAATTATCAAACCGCATCGAATGCTACAGTCCCAGCACTGCATTCATAACTTTCTAAGACCATAAGGAAATTTCCCCAATCCGTTGAAATGTCGGCTATTAAATCCTGCCAAATCCGAAATTGGAAAAATTAGTAAATGCATACTGGATCAACACAACGCAATTGTGAGAGAAAGTGTAAATGTTATGCAATGGAAGCAAACTTCATCAGTGATTGAGTGGTTCGAGAATATAACTACAAAAGACTCATCAAAATTTATGAAATTTGATATTGTGGATTTTTGTCCTGCTATTACAGAAGAATCATTGATTGACAGCATCAAATTCGCTGAAGAATTCGCTGAAACATTCAGGCAACAAGACATTGGCACAATATTACATGCCAGAAAATCATTACTATACACAAGGAACGATATATGGCAGAAAAAGGAGAAAACGGTTCATTTGATGTTACCCAAGACACCTACGATGGCGCAGAAGTTTGTGAGTTGGTTGGGCAGTTCCTGTTGAGTAAATTAACAGAAAAATTTGGAAAAGATGATATCGGATTGTTTAGAGACGATGGCCTCGCAGTTTTGAATAATGTAACCGGACCGAAACTGACAAAGCAAGAAAGGATATAATAAAGATCTTCCAAGAGCAAAATTTGAAAATTACGGTAGAAAGTAACTTGACGTCTACTGATTTTCTAGATGTTCATCTCAATTTGCAAACTGGTAAATACAGACCGTACATGAAGCCAAATAATATACCTTTATATGTCACCTCAAAATCAAACCACCCGCCAGAAATAATTAAACAAATACCAACAATGGTGGAAAAAAGATTATCTTCACTCTCAAGCGATGCAGCTGAATTTGAAAAGGTAAAGCCACATTATCAAAGCGCGCTCGAAAAGTGTGGATACAGGCATAAGTTGAAGTTCAAGAAAGCAGAAAATAAGAAACAAAGGCGCCGAAATATCATCTGGTTCAATCCGCCGTTTAGTCAAAATGTAAAAACAGATATTGGACATAAATTCCTCTCATTAGTGAATAAGCACTTTCCTTCCAACCATAAATATCGAACTCTTTTCAACAGAAACAACATAAAGGTGAGTTATAGCTGCATGACTAATATGAGAAATACTATCAAGCAGCATAACAGCAAGATATTGAATTCAAACAAAAACGAAAACAACTCAAACAGCAGCGAAACTAGCCAAACGCAATCCAGTGAGCAACAATGCAATTGCAGGAAAAAAGATGAATGTCCTCTTGAAGGAAAATGTTTGAAGGAATGCGTTGTGTATAAAGCGACGGTGACAACAGAAGATGGCAAAGATCATTCATACATCGGTCAAACAGAAAACAGCTTCAAAACGAGATATCGCAATCACAAAAAGTCTTTCACGAACATCAGATATGAAAACGAAACTGCATTGTCGAAATTTATCTGGATATTGAAGAACAACAACAAAAATTATAACATCAAATGGGAAATAATTTGTGAAACATCACCGTATAAATGTGGTACAAGAAAATGTAATCTGTGTCTGATGGAGAAATATCACATTCTAACACAAAAGCCTAATAATTTAATTAACAAAAAGTGTGAAATTATATCTACATGTAGACATAGAAGAAAATATTTACTGTCATCTATTCGCTGATCAGTGAAATATCATTGCCGCATTCCTCTTGCCAATTTTGTAATTTGAAAACACCTCCCTATAACTTACTATGTTTATATTGCTTCTTTGTTTCATGTTAACTGCACTATGAACATCGTATGTAGCGTGAAACTCTTAAGTATACTCGGAGTAGTGCATAACAACATTTTTTGATTTTATATATATATATATATATATATATATATATATAGATATATATATATATATATATATATATATATATATATATATGGATCTAGTCTTTTTCTTCGACACGTTCATTTGTACGACAAATATTTCCATGTTTATCGCTCATTTGATCGATAGCTTCTTTGTTGATATCTACTACCTTCAGCATGGAAGCGTTCACTTATTCGACAGGTCATTGATATCATTCATGTTTGATGTCCTTTATATCTATGATATCTTTTCATGTGAAATTATCTATAGATAGTGATGTGATTAATTACCACTCATATTGTAATTCCCGCAACCGTAGAATTTCATAAGTCTTTGTCATCTTGACCAAGCTATTATGAATCAGTCAATAACTTGAAATTTGAATGTAGTCTATTATCGTTAACTTGGATATATCAGTACAGCAAACCACAAAAGATTTTGATGGCTTATGATAATCACCATCGAAGAATGAATTTTCAATTAACAACATCAACCAAAGGTAAATCGTAATTAAACCTTTCGTAATTGATAGAATACGGAATGGAAGGAGTTATTGGAAATGTTCTCAACAATAAAGAAGTGCAAAGTAAAGATGACAACAGATGGAAGTAATTCTGAAATTGTTTATGCACCCTCGAGCCAACATGTACATGAAAAAATAGATTCTGAGACAATTCAGTGTATTAATGAAATAGAAGAAACTAAAAAGAAAAAAACATTTTCAAGACAGTCACAAATTGTTCATAAGGTTTATGGAAATAACAACCAAAGAAGTTTCGCTATCATTAAACAAAGCATTGCAGACAGCGAGACGAGAGCGAAGAAAACATATGTTGGTGGAGCCTAATAATTTGTATGGATTGAAGTTCGATGATATTATAACAGTCACAGATGAAAATTTTTTGTCTTCATGATTCTAACGATGATGACAGGATCATAGTATTCGTAACTGAAACTAATGTGAAACGTATGATGGGTTCTACAGAGTGGAGTCTCGATGCGACGTACAACATTGTGCCGTATCTGTTTTTTCAAACAGTGACAATGCATGGAAAAATATGGAAAATGGCTTCCTCTGTTATACATATTGATGAGTGGAAAATCGGAAAGCGAATAGGGGAGAGTGGGGTGATCTGGCACCTTAACACTAAATTAGCTCTCATGACCAAACAACGAAATTTTTTACTATTCAAACATAATGACCTTAATATTCAGGGAATATCCTAACTTTCTTGTATTAAAATTTTTTTTCGATTCGGACTCCTTCCTCTTCAAATATTCGTTTCAAAAAAAGTTACAAAAATGTCAATTCACGAAATCTGTGGGGTGAATTGGCACTTCGATGGGGTGATTTGGCACTCCTCTACTTTGTCCCACATAACTTGCCCCACGATGTAACGCTGTTACTATTTTGTGAACTAGGGTATGTGCCGTTAGTCTAGGTTGCGTTTTTATTAAAATAAGCACATACGCAGACCCGTAAAAACTAATTAATTGACTTATTAATTCGGATTATATACCAGCACTAACTACACACATTCGACTTTCGACTTTGTTACACCTATGTTATAATTTTTATTTGTTGTATGTCTATGTAGATAATTCTGAAATGTGGGTTTATTATATCATATCATCCCCAATGCTTGAATCTTATTGATTTGACACATCTAAAACAATATGCATAGTAAAAATATATCTTTATATATATATCAAATCGATGAAAAAATTACACAGTTGAACAACATAAAACAAGCTATCAATAGAAATCAATAGCTATCAATGCTATCAATAGAAACACTGTAAGAATGCTATTTTTCCAATACGTCTACGGGCTCGGCAAATTGAACACTGATATTTCGGCAGGTAGCCGAAATATATGGTTCCGGCTCCTCCAAATGACGCAGTAGGCAATCGAAATCAACTTGAAAAACGCATATCACTACAGGCTATGAGTTATTTGCCCTTTTAGATAAGCCTAATCGGTTATAGTTGGCAGTAATTTGCAGTGATGATGCGTTAAGATTTAGGCCTGATGGATGTCCTACTAGTTCAGTTTTAATAGCAGGTTCGGTACACCCAAAACTAGCTGTCAACATATAGTGACAGATCACCCCACTGTCCGAGTGCCAAATCACCCCCATTTCACTTTTTATCGAAAACAGCTGGCGTACCGAGAATACCAAAATTATGTGACCTTTTAGTACATTGACCTAGCTAGCAGAAAACGTGTATTGCCGGTAAATATCAGTTGCTAGGAAAAAAATATCCCAAGAAATGCAGAAATGCAAAAAAAATTTTGACCTAATGTAAACGTAATTTTTATGTGTGGAGGAAAAACGAAGTACGCCATGAACATAATTATTATATGCCAAGTGTGCACTATAATAGTGCTTTCAAATGTATATTTCGGATTTTTGATACAGAGCCTAAAATAGGCTGTAGTGGGTGGGTGCCAAATCACCCCACTCTCCCCTACAAGAAATTGTGGACTAGCATTCTTAAATTGACAGAAAAGTTTGAGATTACACCGCCTGACATCATCGTTTTACATGTTGATTTTGAGCTTGCATCAATAAATGCATTCAAGTATTCAAGCTTGTTTATGTCACCTATCACAAGCCGTACATCAAAAAATACAATAGTTGGGTTTATGCAAGAGATACAAAGAGGATTCCCGTATTCAAGTCAAATCTGAAGATGATGGTTGCAATTTCGTTCCTCAAAGAAGATGTCCATGAGGGGTTTTCAGCTGTTGAAAAACTATTAAATGAAAAAGAGCTCTCTGGTTATTTTGACAAAGCATATGTTCGTGGGCCTATTATTGGAAGGGTTGCCGGACGAGAAATAAGAAGAGAACCAAAATTCAAAATCGAGCAATGGAATGTTTATGGATCAATACGAGATGGACTGGATAGAACAAATAATGTGATAGAAAGCCATCACCATATCATCAGTGTGATAGTTGGTCATAGTCATACAGGATTAATGGAACTGATTGGATTACTAATGCAAAATCAAACGAAAGTTGAGCATTGCATCATCGTATATATAAAAAGTGGTGCAATTTCACCAAAAAAGTCGAAGAAATGTTAGGAAAAAGAGAAAATAATTTTTATAAAAAAATAAAAAAAACATCACCTGTTAAATTTACATAAATTGTATTCAGAAAACGAAATGCCGCTGATGTGACATTTGAATGACACAGGCTGTGTCTTTGAACATTTCCATGCTTTGAATTCTAACACTCCAAGAATGTACATGTGTATTTGTACACGAATTTAAAAAAACAAATGTTAAAATATTACAGCAATTGTTATCAGCATTGTTATAGTATTAGTGTTGTTATCAGAAATTATTAAACTTGAATCAGAGATTGAATATAATATCTAGTGAAATCATTTGTTTTTCATTGAAAGTAATTTTGATGAAAATTAATTTCATTTAAGCTATATAATGTAGGGCCTGCGTGTTAACAAAACAACATGTCGACGAAGACTGTGTTTATATTCTTTAAAATATATATTAGTTTTTTTCTAAACCATCTATCGTCTGATATCACAACATAGAAAGTTAAGTTACACAACCTTCAATTGTCGAGTCAATCCCATGACTAATTATTGACTATCCTCTGAATTTGGATTCTGATTCAACAAGGAAAACTACGTAACGGATCGAACATTTGGGCTTCAAGCCTTGAGAAAGACTTTCATTTCTGTATGTTGGCTTAAAGTGGTCCTAACGGTGACCCCATTGAATCTCCATCGATCTGCTTATAAAGATTTCCACCAGAAGACTTGAGTGTCTTGGACTTTTATTTTTGGGGATCGGTGAAGAAGGAGATTTACCAAGACACAAAATCTGCAGGAGCCAAGAGAAACCATCCGACAGCAAATTGCCACTATCAGTCGCGAAGAAATTCACCGAGTGTTTGAGAAATGAGACGTCGCATCGATCTTTGCATTCGTGCGCAGCGAGGACATTTTCGACAGATTTTGCCAGACATAAAAGATATCGTGTAATCACGCATCATTCATTTTATCTACAAAAAGCTTTGGCAATGCCCTGGCAAATTATTTCTAGGCAGCGAAATACTACACATGCATTGAACTATTAGGTGCACAATGACTCTATGACCGCCCTCCATAATAAGAGTTTTTTAAAATCTGGAAGGCAATGCGGTCTACATAATTAAAAAAAATAATTTGAGAAAAAGTAAATTTCAATTAAAAAATATATGACCTTCCTGATTCACGTGAAAATAAAACAGCTGTTGCGACAATTTAAATGTAAGAAGCTTAAACACAAAATAATGCATCCACAGAGCTAACCATTTCGAATTAAGCTGAATGCTGTTGCCATAAATGGCTGTTGCTATTCCGTCTAGGAATATTTTGATGCAGCAGCTAGCAAGTCAAGGGAGATGAAGTGAATGAATGGTGTTGAAAATGCTCGAAACATGCAAGAGAATGACTGCAACAGTGTGCACTCAACTAACTCCCCTACAAATCTTCTCATAAAGATGCTATTATTTTGCGTAGCAATCATCACTGAACAACACACATGCATTCTACTACTAATCAATCAGAGATCAAATTCTAGAACAAGTGGATATGGTGTATTGCATCACATACGATGTCTCTTTAATAGGCTAGAAGGGGTCATCGCATTGAAAGCACCTATCATAGACATCGGACATCCGATGTCTATAGCGCCTATCTCGACCTGGACAAAATTTTTTCGCAAAACGAGCAGTCTTGATGTCCACCTTTAATAAGCTGATGATAGTTCTAGACAAATGCAGAAAAAAACAATCGGATTTCTATGTCTCTTGCGATGTGACAGCAGGACGTGTAAGCCGCATATTTTCATCAAACTACGTACCCTTGCTTTTGGCTAAGACGTCGGAAAATTTGTTCCTGACTTGTTTCAAAATTGTGTTCTGAAGATTAAAAAAATGTTCAATAAATGAATTAATATATTCCTTGATTCTGTGCATGGTGCATGGATTTGAGAATGGCAAGTAACAAGCAAAAAATGGTGGCAATTATAAAACGTTGTTTTAATCTAACTAATCTTAGCAACGGATAGGCTTGAATTGTCGAATTATGCGGAGTGAATTTGCAAATAGAATGCAGCTGTTCAGAATTGAACTGTTAACAGCTGGAATTAGACCTCAGCTGTTCATTGACCTAAATATGTATATACTGTCGACAGAATTTTCGCGATTTATATTGATGGACATGTTCAAACTGATGATAAAACAGATAAGATAATAAAGTTAATTGCAAACATTTAAGCAGATAATTGATATCACTGATATCATGTGTGCTTCAATGGCATCTACATTTCACACTAGAATGTTTGGACATAAAAAAACGTGTAGACTACCAATCTCTGATTTTTCGCTCCTTGGTAGTCAATTAATGGTGGTAGCAAAGTGATGTACGATATAATTATGTGTTTCATATTGGCCACATTTGTAATTTTTCACTTGTAATTTGTATTCAATATTACATAGGACAATCTGGCGAAGGATAAAATCAGACATGATGATTTCAGCATCAGTGGTCGTCCAAACACTTATCGTGAAAACAATGCACGGACTGACTGCGGCTCGTCTTTCTAAATTGAATCTCAGGGGATGGATTTTTGCAAGGGAGCTACGATATATTGATCAAACACTTGTACATTGTGAAACGACTTCTGCATTCGGAATTCGCTTGCTGAAATCGTTAGTAAAGAATTACAAATTTGGAAATGGATAGTACAGGCACGCAGGAACGATTTTATGGTAGGGGGACTACAAATTTTGGTGACACAAAACACTATTTTATGCGGGTAACGAAGGCATACTACTCATGGCACACAACTCTAACGTCTTGGGTGGAACTGATATTTTCTTGAATGCACAAGTCAGAAAGTGAAGAATGAAATGGCAGAAGCAAAGGGAGAAAGATGACAACTAAGTCAAAACGTGTTTTGCGACAGAAATGTGCAAATGTAGACAATGGTAGTATGATCGCATGCATATACCGGTACATTAAATATTAGTCATGATGGTTATATATAACGAGAGGATCAGTTAGATGGAAATATTTACTATCTCATTCACGAGTTAATGCTGATGATTACTAACCGTCAGTTGGATAATTAAATGACGTTAGGGTCATTCAGGGATCCCAATCTTTTAAATTCTGTAATATGGGTCTCTGGTCGTATATATCTTATTGGACGGAATGCACTAAAGATTTATAGACAAAGGACAATCGATCGGATTAATCTATTCCCTGGAACAAAACAAAAGCTGAAATCATGATCACATCGTCATTTTAACTTGGCATGACTCCATTACCTTAGTCCTTGTTTTCTATTCAAGCAAGAGTGTGAGACCAATCCTTTCATTTAAATTTATCTGTTATATATGTAAACAAACGATAATACTTTCCAAATACAAATTAAGAGAATCTTTCGCACTTTTGTAAATGTAGCGAAATATACAACGATAATACTTTCCAAATACAAATTAAGAGAATCTTTCGCACTTTTGTAAATGTAGCGAAATATACTCTGTTATCAGTTAATAAGAAAAATTATTGATAATGTGATGTTCTCACATAAATTCATATTTATCATCATCAAGTTCCGGATTTTCACCTGTAATTTATATCAATGCATCCTGTCATGGATTTCCATTTTCATCTCATTAATAACCTTCATCTAAACATCTTCAAGTATCTCAATTGAATTTCATTTCATCACCATCCTCAAGTTGGTCAACATCCTTCAATTTCTTCGGCGGTGTTGGGATGTTCGGATGACTTTCATAATTTGGCTGATTGACTTAAAACTTCCTTCACTACGTGTGGTAGGATTCTATCACGAAACAACTGGAGACTTGACATGTGTAGGCCTGAAAAGCTTTATATATTCTGCAATATTGCAGGAGAAATCATCAATAAGGATTGTATGTATATTATTCAATAAAACGCAAATTTAACTAAAAGTGCACACACATGCATGACCCAATTCATCAAGCAATAAAAGATAACTTGCACACACTGGTAGGACACAGCCAAATTAGCGTGGTGTAGGCCTACATTTTGCAAGTGAACGTTTTCGTAAGTTTGACAAGCTTGTGACAAAGTGGCTATTTTTGAATACCATGCCAGCACACAGGGCATTTCCATGTTCAATCCCGTACATTTATATGTAGATTCTATTATTTGAAATTTTGAACTTAAATAAGGAAGTCTAATAAAGAAAGCAATGTGGTATTCTCTGCGGAATCCAAACCCCAGAAAACCAGTCAACATTCTGTACTTGCTGAAGAAGCACAAGTTGCGCCTATTCATTTTATCAAAAAAGATAATAAAAATATAGCGCAAATAGTCAAAACATTACACAAAAAAGGCAGACTATAAACTTAAACAAGCCACAATGTCATTATGATTAATATACAGGGTGGCGCACGTAAACCGCCAGATTTTAAACTTTTATTACTCCTCAAATATTCATCCGATCGTCATGAAATTTGGAGTATAGGATTTATGATGATTATACCTGTTGTACTGAGAATTGTCAGAAAATTCTGATTCTATTGACCGAATGACATGTACTCATTTTGTTGACATCGAAAATCTAGATCAAGTTAATTAACTTAACATGAATCGTATTCTGCACAACGAATTGTGCGCAGTCTTGAAGTGAATATTGTTCACTTACTTCCATGTCATATAAAATACCATTCGACGATTAAATCACTATCTGAAAAGAATCGAACATAGAAGAATGGATGATTATTCGGTTGCAGAACGAGCAAGATGCGCGGCTTGGTAGGAATGGCTCAAGAGTCCAGTGGAGGTACAAAAGGCTTTATCATTCAGAGTATGGCAAGAACGCGAGAGCACCGATTGCCCGTACCATATAGCGGTGGCACACAAACCTGTTGACCAGTGGTAGTGTGGTGACTGTCAAGCGAGACCTGTCATATCTTCAGAACGAACGAAGCAGAATGTGGAACGAGTTGTGCAGCACTTCGAGGAGGACCCAAACACATCTACCCGTCGTGCATCTAATGAGCTTTAAGTGAGTCGCCGCACTATCCAGCGCATCCTCCATGACTATGAATGGCATCCGTACAAGGTCCAGGTGGTGCAGCGATTACACGAAGAATATCTGGAAAACCGAATGGAGTTCGCAGAACAGGAGCTACAGCGCATCCAAGCCAACCCGAGACATTTAGTGGAACTAACCTGGTCCGATGAAGCTCACTTCCATCTGGATGGTGGTGTGAATCGCCACAATTGTCGTTATTGGGACAACCAGAACCCTCACTGGATCAAGCAAGGGTCTATGCACTCGCCACGCACCACTGTCTGTGTGGCAATCAACCAATCAGGTATCTACGGACCGCTCTTCTTCGACACCTCCGTCAACAAGGATCGGTATCGTAAGATGCTACAGGAGGAATTTTGGCCAGCGGTGCAGTCGAACAGAAGAGGCAGGAGCATCATATTCATGCAGGATGGTGCACCTCCACACTGGGGACTTCCTGTGCGTGAGTGGTTTAACAAGAAGATGCCTAACAGATGGATGGGACGTGGATCTCCTAACATGCCCTGGCCACCGCGTTTACCTGACCTGACGTCTTCCGATTTCTTCTTGTGGGGTTTTGTCAAGTCCAAGGTTTACCATTTTTACCATTCACGGCCAACATCCATGCAAGACCTGAAGGACCGCATCATACAAGCATTTCAAGAAGTGAAAACTGAGATGTGTCGAGAAACTGCTTTGTCCTACCAAAAGCAACTCGAATCCGTCGTCGAGAATGGAGGAGGACACGTTGAAGTTCGATGACTACTAACACTTTTTTCTTATGTTTTTCATTTAATAAATGTTTTCTATGACATTTACCTTAATTCGTTTTGGTCATTATTGATAAAGACGTGGGGGAAATTATAGGGAAAAGTTTATCATTAAATTTTACATGTTAAGATACATTGTTGGTATGTCAATTTTACATCATGTCTTTCGGTCAATAGAATCAGAATTTTCTGACAATTCTCAGTACAACAGGTATAATAATCATAAATCCTATACTCCAAACTAGTATGAGTCGAAATTTCATGACGATCGGATGAATATTTGAGGAGTAATAAAAGTTTAAAATCCGGCGGTTTACGTGCGCCACCCTGTATATTATATTCATCTATTCATGTGAGAATCAATAAGTGCCAAAATAGTGCCATGATAGGGTTAATTAAGATCAAATTCGCATGCAAAAGTTGTCTAATGGTACTGATTGAAGCTAGCAAAGCAACTTGAGGTTCTACAAGAGCCGTCAAATTTAGAAATTTGCACAACTAATGGTGGCAGGGTAAAGTTCAGGCGTCCGTTAAACGCAGGAAGTAGGCCTTTAAGAAATGGCAGCGGTCTCGTTCTGCTGGGGAAAAGGAAGCGTGCAGGCTTGAGGAGAGATAGGCGAAGGCACCAGTAGCCATAGCCAAGTACAACGCTACAATAGATCTGTAACAAAAGTTGGTGAACCGAGAAGGAGAAAAAGATGGTGTACCGTATTTTATCTGCGAGAGATAAAGCATCAAATGATGACCATGAAAGATTTTCTCGTCAACAATGAGTCAGGTCAGGTTATTACGACAGCATATGGAAGCAAGGATTTGATTCCTTCAAATTTGGTGGAATCTTGTCAATTTGAACTATAATAGATATTCATAGACATGCGCAAGCGATGACTATTTCTGCGGTTCATCAAAAGTACTGAGATCCTTTTCCTACTTAATGAGTTCTTACAGCCACTCCATTAACAATCGCACCTCTAGTTAGCTGAGGAGCTTGGACAATTTATATGCATGAGGCGTTTGGTTGGAGAAGGGCTTTATATTTCTGAGATTGCTGCACTGAGCTCCACCTGATTTACACGTCGAAAGTGACGTGGATAAACATGTGCATGCACGTGGACGATATGAAATATGTTTCGCATATACATGTTTATTTGATACAGCCTATCAATAAATTGTGTTCTATGATTGATCAATGCGTTTGGCTGAAAATGTCAGAGGTGCTGCGAGAGCAAATGAAAATTTAAGGGGGGGCTTAGCCATCCCTAGCCCCCCCCCCTGTTCCCGCGTGCCTAAGCACGTACATGACAGCGATGAAACCGGGTCACCGTGTCAAGGGCACCATTCGGTGACACCAGTCAGTGACCCGGTTCTTTGTTTTTTTTTTGCCTCTGCTTCTTTTGTAGCCATAGAGTAAATGCTTTCAAAGTGTGATAGTTAAAGGGCAGCTTCGATTTTCACAAAATCACACATGTCGCTCAGCCTGTTAGCAATTGATGGAAATCATCAAAAAATTCCGCTTGCCGAAGTATGGTTACTTTGATCGCAAGAGACTGCAAGTTCACAAATATGTCTCTTAATATGTTAAATAAAGTTCATTTTAGTCATTTTAATCTTAGATGCATCAAGGCCAATAATTTTTGTCGATTGTGCATTGTCAGAAGAGATTTGTAAGATTTGAGATGATCTGAAATACCTTGTGCGGGACTTGTTCAAATTGACTTGACCTCCTGAACGAACTACGTTGCTAGTGAAGGCATTGCAATCTCTTGCAACTACAAAAATAATGAAGAAAACCATTGCTAGCTCATTATGAAACGCCTTCAATTTCAGGCAAGTAATATGATATATTATGATAATGAATCCAGTGCTTAAATAATGCAAAATTAATTCTAGAGACATAAGGCATATGGTTTGTAGTGACATTCTATGCGTGTATGATCGTTGTTATGATCTTGCATGTGCGGTTAAAGATTGCTCACTTAAGTGTGCCTGCTTAGCAAATATCCTTTTCTTGGGTGTTTGACACATAGGTCCAGATATCAATTTGACGTCCTTCTACATCAATTTGCTTTAGTTTCATCAATAATCAGTTTATTGAGGTTTATCAGAAACTTTTGATGATGATCTTTTTATCGATAATTTAGGTTGAATTTAGGTTGAAGTCAGCTGCATCGCGAAGCTACAGGTAAAATGAATTGTCATCTGATCCCAACCTACGAGTGTCATTTCCAACAGCATAGTAATACAATAATAAGCAAACGCTTGCCAAGCGGAAGGATTGGTGGAAAACTGAATCTCAGCTTCATAGAAATTGAAATAATCAAAATTAATGTGGTCAAAGTATTGGCCCTAAAATGGTTATAATAGAATCAAAATTTATTTACATACAGTATCATTATACTGGTATAATAAGATGTGGATTGACATACATGTCGTCATGAAACTTATGTTTTACTTTGCGGAGTGTCACTTAGTTTATGGGAGTTTTCCATGATTTTCTGAAAACCATCAGCTAGCTATTCTATTCCGGTCTGACCAAGCACTTTTTCAGCTTCTGTTGGGATATTGTCCTTTCCTACTTCTTTTCCTCTCTTCACTCGCTTTGAAGTTTTTGCAATGCCTTCTTTCGTTACTTCAGCTGCCCTCCCCCCATTTCCGCTGCTTTGTCAATCATCATGTGTATCTTCGGATTATCCAGATACACCTACTGGTGTTTGTACTCTTTCAATCTGTTTCGAATTTCTACATCATCCATCAAAACCTGCCGGTTCTGTCTCACTGCATTTGCCTGGTATGCATATAGGTCTACATCAACAAGGTCAATCTCGACATCAAATTTTCGAACTGCTCTAATGTCAATACCTATTACACATCTTTTAAAAGCTAAGGGTCGGATATGTCCAAAAATTATATGAGTTTACCTACCTTAGCTACCAATGAGTTATAAAAATCGTTCAAACTTTTAACTCAAAGAATTGTTTCTTCAAAAAATTTAAAAGTTGGTGACATCTAATAAATCAATTGCTATGCCTAAAATAGTAGCTGTGTCTTTCATTAGAAGATATTCAGCAAGCAGGTGTGATTATCTGCAAAAGACAAATCAGCTAAATTATGTGTTGAAGATATTACAGTTTTCTCCTCAAATCTTCCAAATCCTGTAAATGTTTATTTTGAATGATTCCTTCTTCAAAAGGAGTTCGTACAAAAGCAGAATAAGATTTTCTTTGAAGGATGGGACGCATTCCTTATCATTTGGAATCAAATCAATGCATTCTTGAAAGGCGCTTCTGCTTCAATATCAATTATATTTGTATCACGTGTTTGTGTGAAGGAATGCAGAAATTCAAACCAAACGCCTGTTTTTCTAGAACACCCAATGACTTTGTGGACAAATTGATGATTCATGTTGATTCATGCTGTTCAGATGACTGGTAATTACCCGGCTTTTAGCTCGAGGAGGGATCATGAACCCTAGCTTTCATGTTTTCCATTTTCAAGCCTGGGTTAGTCGAAGCTTATGTAGTAGTTGGTATGCATTATATTGCTCAAAGTGTTGTTGTTATCTTTCAATTGTATGTACTTGTATGATCTTGAGTTACAAATTTAAAGTCTAAATATTTTAGTTCACTATATTACATACTAGGCCTAAAGTGCTGTGAGTTCGCTCTGAATGAATAAAAAAAAAGAAATTACGGAATGGGAAGCTTAAAGCATTTATTCACTTATTGCGAAAATTCTCTGAAAATTGATGTAGAAGTGATAGAATCTGCTAATATTTTGCTCGTAAAAATGCGTGTTTTCCCCGAGGTCTCAGGATTGAAGTATAAGAGCAATTGATGGAGGTTGCGTTTCCAGTTTAGGTGATATCCGAAGGACTTTTCTACAAGCTTGAGGATGCAAGATTAGTCCTGATTATCTTGCAGTAGATGTGACGCAAATTAAGTTCAAATAGGCTCAGGCACCATATCTTCCGGACGTCTCAGGAACTCGTCTGATCAGGAATCAAATACAAGTCAGTTGGAACGCTAAGCAAGTAGGCCTACTCTATCAGCACAATCAGGTAGATGGTTTCTGTTCGGACAAGTTGCAGCAGACAAACGTTTTGTGAAGACAATGGTCAACAAGTGTTCAACTTTGGATAAAGCAGTTGGTGAAATCCGCAACTATGAAAATGATGACTGTGATGATCTGACTATTATCACAATGCTTCCTGAAGCTGATGTCTCGTCAGATCTGGAATACGGGGGTAATGAATGTTTTGACTCAGTTCACTTCAGGTGATATCGCAGAACAACGTGAGATCCGAACGATAGATGACTGAATGATTATTTCAGCGAGCAGAAGAAACCGTAGATGGGAAACATGTGAAAAAATTGGATAGCGATAACTTTGCCGATTTTCATGGCTTTAAACGGGACACGCTTATGCCCTGGATGACCCTGGATAAAAGTCATCCAGGGCATAAGCGTGTCCTGTTGATAGTTGTCTAATCAATCTCTTGGTAATTGAAAGTAATTGCTGCACTAAGCAAAGTATACGAGTATGTTTACAGGCCTACAATGTTGATCATTCTCAAACGTATTTTTTTCTGACGCTTGTATTTGAGTGAATATCATATCACGAAAAATACGGGCAAGATTTATGTTGGTCTCTCGACAACTCTCCGTGAGCTATGTAATGATTCAAAAGTAGAAACTTTGTATCACTTTATGATTGAATGTTTCGCGTATGAGAAAATACGACAAGAAATAGCACCAGTTTTATGTTATTGCGACAGCATTACTGAGTTTCATTAATTAATGCGCAATCAGACTCCAAGCAATATAAAACCCCCTGCTAAGTCTCTTCAGAAAGCAAACAACATCCGCTTGATCTATAAAGAAAATAACTAGTTAATATCCAAAGAAGGGATCAAAAGTTCGTTCCCCTCTCCTTCCTTAATTAAAATTGATTCATTTTTTGACCGCACGCACTCTTTTTCACCTTTTTTCAGGAATGTGCTTCAGTGTGTCCAATATGTTACTATTGACTGTTCTCCAATTGTTTCCAAAAATTTTGGAAATAGACATTTATTGACTTATCGACATGGAATCAACACATGAGAGAACTGATAGCTCGGTAGGAATTCTGCAAATTAAAACTTACTTACATTGGAATGGCAATGATTTTGTATCGAACAACCTCGGCTTGTATGATCACAGCTGGTCAATAAACCTAATTTAAATCTCTGGAGCTATCTACATGTACAGGGACATCAATGATTACTATAGCAAGATATGTCCAGGTAAAAATACAATATCTAGGTTTTGCAAAAGTTAGAAACAATATTTAGAAGTAGTTTACTTCTCGGACGTTTCGGGTCCAACCCTTTATCAGCGAGAGAAGGGAAGAACCTTTTCTCGTATATAAATGGTCGAGACCCCAAACGTCCCAGAGGTAAACTACTTGTAAATATTGCTATTAATATTTGCAAAACTAAAGGGAGAGTGTATTTTTACCTGGTTATAATTATGAAAAGCCTCCCGTCGGAAGCAATTAACTATAATCATATGTCCCTGCTATCTATAACAGTGCAACGTTGTTTCCAACGCTATTCTTCTTGAACTGTTTTCAACCTCTACTTCTTTGAACTCAACACCTTAAAGTTGTAGTTCTGCCAATTTTTACATGTCATTTTTATTCACTCAATCAACGCTAGTCGTATCCCTGATCCCTGTTCACCACATTCTTTCATATAATTCATCAACGTTGAAGCGCCAGAGCATATCAAAGGTTTATAACCATTGTTTTTGACTTCTTTTTATTGATTCGCCCATTATTACTATAATTATTTCTCTTTACTTCATTTCCATCATTTTCATGTGTTTGACAGCATAGTTTTATCTGAACATCTTTCTGTCACATATCGAAATGAGGTAGTTATAAAGCTAGATTTTTTAATTTTCGCGGCATCCAGCTTCGCTTATCTAACGGATTATTTCAAAGCCCTACATTCTTGAATTCTGAAGAATAGCGAAGATGGATGTTCTGATAAAACTACGCTGCTAAACACAAAAACAAAATAGAAAATGAACTAAAGAAAAGTAGTTATTGCAATAAAGATATGAACTTCATAAACGAATCAAAAAGAAAAAATCGAAAAACAATTATTATGCACCAAAGTGTGTGGCAATGCCCATTCGCATCAATGCATTTGCATCTATGGTCATTGACACACTTCAAACCAACATGGCAATCATTGACATGTATTGGGACCTATTTTTTGATTGATATTTTCGCCATTCTTGAATCCCTAATATGAATGAATTTTGTAAGAATTGATTCATCAATTAAGTCCGATATTTCGGATGTCGATCATTGTGGAAGAAAGCCGAAATATTGAGCGTAAATTAAAAATCAGATGCAATTTCCAATTATTCACAAATTTCTTAGTTCAAAGGTTGATTAATTTTATGTTTCATAAGTGTGTATATTTCAGCAGTTACTTCCAAAACAACGTTTTGCATTTTATAACATCACTTTAATTTTAGTCATAAGTCTTAAATTCAACTTCCTTTCAAAAATTGCTCTTTTGCTTCTCATGCGACCCAGAAAAACTTTCCTATGATAATCAGTTACCCTAGACATACTTTTTCCGGACAATTAAAAATAGCTTATATAGTGTCTCACTTTTCAATAGGGAAAGTTAAAGCCAGTTTAACTTTCCTCTGTGATAAATGCTATAAAATGATAAAAATGTAATCTCCTTTAAGCCACACGCATCAATATCACCGTAGAGGAAACTGCAGTCCAACTTTCAATTTCTGGTAGGAAATTAAAACAAGGAAACAAGTAGCATGTAGAAACATGTAGCACCGGATTCTACTCTACGACATAATCCATTGAATGAAATTGATCTGATTAAGCACGACAAAATGGTGTATAGCTGCTGGAGGCTTCAAAGTCTACGGTAGTCGCTGAGAATGGGGATTATGCAGCCTTAATCCGAATTAAGTCGCTTATTAAGATCATCATACAATTTAATGTACAACCTCGTCATTCTCAAACAGAACCATTGATGTATCGTGAACTGGCAGCTTTTCAGTCAAACAGGCGTGTTAGGCAGCACAATTTCAGTGAATATGAAAAACAACGCCTTATAGAATTAACAAAAGAATTTGACGATATTTTTATCCAGCAGAAGAGTACAAAGTCAATCCAATTGAAGACAAAGGCTTGGGCGGCGTTAACTGAGAAGTTCAATTGCGGCATCAACGTGCGGAAGCGGACCCATGTAGCTTTAAGACTCTGTTTCAAAAACCTTGTTGCTAAAGCGAAGAAAGAAGATACCGAAAGGAGAAAAGTATCGAACCAAAGCGGACAAGAGTTAAGCATTATGACTTTGGAATCAGTTGCTGAAAAATGCGTTCGGTTAGCACCGCAACCATCAGTGCATGAACATATTTCAGGCAAAAATGACATTATTAATTGCGATGTTTTATGTGGAAAAATATCACCGACATCCCGCGCATTTGATGAGAGAAATACTGTGGTTGATGACGATCATCGAAGTGATTTTGTTTCACCGGCTTGCAAAATAGAGTTATGTGATAGTGATTATACCGACAAGTCAATGAATAATATGCAGTCAGAAAAGGAAGGATCCTTTGAAATACAACAACGAATCTTGATGGAAGAACATTCCTTGCGAATGCAGCATGATACGGCAGAGCATATCTCTAGACTAAATATGATGAAAGAAGAGCATGAATGGAAACGCATGGAGCACGAGTTACGTTTGAAAATACTTGAAAAGCAGCTGTCAATTGATCACATTGATTTACCTTCATAGAAAGGGAAGATCCATTGAAAGATTTTCATTCAGTATAAACGCGATCATCAATTCATTTTATGGAGTTTTGTTATCGCATGTCATATATAACTTTGCGTATTAGAACAGTTTATACATTATGAATGCGGCATATTATTATTTCAATTGAATACTACACGTATGCAAGCATTTATTCTACGCAAATGAAATCGGTTTCATTGGCAAGCTAAGCTCGTCTGTAATTATGACCTTCATGCATGCATACGTCACAGTTCCGGCAACCGATGAACCACTGTGGGGTGGCCATAGAGATAGATTCATTTGCGTTTGGGATAGTCTATAGCAGAGCGGCTATAATCCTATCCCAGCCATTGCATGCAATGGTAACGAGCGATAGAGATTGACATAGTATAGATATTCGTCTCGCTTTGGCCTATGTGGTTGGTCAAGCGCGTTGAAGAAATGTCTCATATCTGACACGAATTTCAATAGTCAGATTGCAGACAGACCCGTCAAGTGAAAAATACGCATCTTTGACGTAAGTTTCCTCCGTGATAGATTCGTCAAATGGAAATATTATTCACACCGTTCGACTCTTCAAAATCTAAATTGAATGACAGTATGCGTTTCATGTGTTGTCAATGTTCTAGTTCGTCATAATTCAGGCTTGAATTTGCATTACGTTCAATGGAAATTTGATCTTCTTGCCCCTCAAGAATAGTTCTGGTCGTGACCGTCAAAATTGAATAATGTCATCTCCAGAACCAAATGCGAAGACAAGACAATTTATCTCCATGGGGGTGGCATATGAGATCGGCTGCCGAGCCTGTGACAAGGTTCACGTTGAAAAGACCCAGAACAGTCTCCACACTCGACTCCAACAAACACTTGGATGTCTGAGGATTAATTCAATTGGAGAGGTCAGCTTTGGCGGAACATTCGATCGAAGAAGATCACGTGATCGATTGGTAGAATCCCACATTACTGGCGGGATGGATGAACCGGCGCTGAGGAACATTCAGTGAAGCATATTACGCGAAGCAACGAGGAAATGGAGCGCTGAAACGATTCCAAGTCGGGTTACCCAAAATGCATTGTAACTTTGGCCTGAATAATTGTATCTGACAAGGCACGAAAATGTTACGAATAAATCTTCGGATTCGAGTAATTAATTTTTATAGGCCTCTGACATGCTTTATTTCTGATCGACAGCATTATGTTTGGTACTTTTCAAAGACAATGCACGACTTGTCTGCGGACACCATGTGAATGTTTTGACAATGCAAGGAATATACTAGAGCACTCAGAGCTGGGATAGCTGTGCATCCCGGTTATTTAGTTGAAAACTAAAATTTTAGATTTTCTTCTACAGAATTATCAGATAGAAGTATACATCATTGTGTGAAGAGAATCGTACCACAGCACTCATGTGCCCATCCTTCACAGCATGCGCATTGAAGCCCATTTTACCCTAATGACGCATGACCATTAAACCCCGTAAATTTATGAATATTTGTTTTGATGAATATTTGTTTCTTTTTGTTTTTATAATTGGCCTTTCAGTTACATTTAGAAACCATCTCATCTATTTTATCTATTTAATAATTCTAGAGTGGTTTTACTAGATTTGCAAGAGGGAAGCGTAGTTTGTAATTATTCCTTACATTAGTAATTTCTTCATTTTGATCATTTTTCAATCGCATCTCGACTGGATATACCGCAATTATATCGTGAAAGTTGTAAAGCAAACCTGAGTGACATTGGATCTCGTGGATTCTCTGATTTGATTTGATTTTGCTATTAACCGTTATTTCTGACTTTATGTTGCTATAAATCAAGCTATGCACTACTTGCTTTTGATATCAGTATTCTACATTTCTGCCTAATGTAAATTGTGCCTCATAATTAGCTTCCTGATTTGCATTTGAATAATTTCTATACAACTTGAATTCTAAAATTATAGTTCAAATGGCTGCCGAGGAATTGAGTGCTCCCCAGAAACTTGAGAAACGAATCTCATTCGTTAAAGAGGACGACTTGGCCCCAATTCCAGAAAACAGCACTTTGTCAAAGGAATCCACTATGTTCATTGAATATACAATGCATCCAGATGGAATCCATGAAGTAAGTATTGATTATTCAGAACCAGACTCTTGTTTAAATATGCATTCACTCATTTATAACACTGGATACATAGGTAAATACTGTATACATGCATAAGTCTTGAAATTACAATGAGAGCAATGCAGCAACCCTAGTGAAGTTGAAATAAGACAATTTAAGTGAAGAGATTTTAGTTTATTTTGATAACTTGTATCAGTTTGAAGTGGTACAATTCAATCGCCATGACATATTATAATTGTAATCTTCTATGATATCTTATAATCTACAATATCTTATGATGATCGTAGAATAGAATAGAAAAAAATTACCTTCTCCCGTTTCTGTTGGCAGTAACTGCAAAACGGTTGTCACGCCTGTAGCAATGCGAGACAGCGCGTGCAAATCATGACGTCATCAAACTCGCGTTGCTTCTGCAAAATCGTTGGCAGGAACTGCATAACACTTGGCACAACCATATTCAGTTGATGAAATCAAGAAAATCGATTTGTGCTAAGATGATTACAAATCTACATGTAGACTACAGGTATTTAAGACACACGATGACCCTTTCAAATGGGTGTCATCACTTCATAGCGACAATGCCACGTCCTGTGTCAAGTTCCGATAGAATGCACATCATCAATGCCTACAGAGATGGGATAGATCATCTTGATCTAGCCCAGCAATTGGGAGTCAGTACGCGTTCTGCACATCGGTTCGTTCGCACTTACGTCGAGGAGAATCGAGCTGAAGCCCTACCAAACAATGGTGGTCGGAGGCGGGTACTGACAGAGGAGATGATCGAGCATCTAGTGCACTTCGTCCAAGAAAAGCCCACTGCTATCTGCTGGAGATGAGAGGGAAGCTGTTGGAATCCTTTCCGTTGCTCTCAGCTGGATTGAGTCTCACAACCATCTCTCGAGCTCTGGACGGGGAGATGATAACACTGAAACTCCTCAGATCAGTACTAACACAATGGAACAAGGCTGATGTGAAGGAAGAAGGGCGGCCTTTGTGTCCTGGCTATTGGAGGAAGGCACGAGCCGCGACCTTGTGTTTATTGATGAATGTGGCTTCAATGTCTGGACCGCCAGGACACAAGGACGCTCAGTGCGTGGTGCTAGAGCCGTAAGAATTGTCGAGGGGAACCGAGGACGAAACCTAACTGTCTGCTTGGCAGTGTCTCCACAATTCGGCTTGGTTCACTTCATGTTCGTTGAAGGTGGGATGACGAGCTCTTCCTTTTCAGACTTCTTGAGTGAAGTCCAAGCACTTCTGTTTGAGGTGTCTGTCTTCATAGTGTGCGACAACGCCCCATCACACAGAAATCCTCCCACTCCAATCAGTGACCGTCATGATCTCAAGCCATTGCCTCGCTACAGTCCCTTTCTCAACATGACGGAGAGAGCAATTTCCTGCTTGAAGAGTGATGCCAAGCGGAGATTGAGAGATCCCAGCATACAGGTACAGTTCAGTGATCATGATGCCGCGCATGCCACACACATGAACTTACAAACATACCGACTAGGCATTCTTCGGCGGGAAGTTGAGGAGGCAATGCCTTCAATAACACCTAAGAAGTGCTTCAGGTGGCACAATCGTTCCTTGTCGTATGCACAGCGCTGTTTAAGCAAGTTGGATATTTTTGACTGAATATATTCATAGTCTCGTTCATTATATTGTTTTCATTTAATGTCATTTTGGTTATTTACACGTACACCAAAGAAGTTATGATAGCATAAGAAAATAGCGCATTTCAATAATCTGTCAAGAGTTATGCAGTTACTGCCAACGATTTTGCAGAAGCAACGCGAGTTTGATGACGTCATGATGATTTGCAGGCGCTGTCTCGCATTGCTACATGCGTGACAACCGTTTTGCAGTTACTGCCAACAGAAACGGGAAAAGGCATATTAGTCAATACAGCGAGCGGTATATGACAAAACATCTGCACGAAATCAAGTAAAACAAGAAATTTTGACAAAAGATTTCATATAAAGCGATATGTGCCCTTGGTAGGCTACCAATTTTCTCCTGTGTCTGACGTTGGAGCTGCCAGACGTAACGACAAAAAAACCGCTAAAGGGTGACACAGTGAATTTGCTGCAATCTTATGAAAAAGCCGGACGCCGGACACAGGTGTTATCCAGGGTTTGTCTCAAAGGCAATTTTGGTTGGGCATTAGCCCACCGCCTGGCAATACGATCAACCTGCTCCAGATTTTTAAATTGATGCTGTTTAATGTCACAAATGACAGGCACGCGAAATGAAAAAATACCATTTACTGAAACACGTTGATAGCGTTCACACAGGAATCATGAAAACGACGTTAGGATTGGATTGGAAATCATGAGCAAGACAGCTCAAAAATGAAAGGTGACTGACTGAGTCAAAGGCTTTCTTGATGTTGATGGCCAGGACATCTTATCTTATAATCTTCTAATATGTGATATTTTATTTATCTTTGAATCTGATGTTGTTCTTCAGTCGAAATTATTATATGAATTCTAAAGAACAATTCGATAGGGGTTACAACGGAATAAGCAAAATAATCAAAAGTTATTTGAACAGAATAATTATTTCGCCGGTCTGCCAGCTTCAGCTGTATCATTTACATTACAAAAATAAAGTCAAAGTTGTGATAATACTGTGAAAGTCAAATCGTATTTCATGGTCTATTTGTGCTTCATGGATATCTCTCTCACATGTACATGTAGGCCTATGTAGTTGTTAGAAGCAGAAATCTTTTAGGTTGGAAATTGCCATGATATCGCTAATCCAGGCAAATTCAGTGAATGAAATGCTTGTTTTATTTTAATTAATTTTTCATTGTTAGCGTTTCTTATTTCTACTAATTCTGTTATTTGTCTTTCTATCCCAAGAACTATTGAGAATGATTTCATATTGCAGTATCCATGTATCTGAAATGATGAAAAGGATTCAATTTTCTGGCTATTGACAGAATTTCAGAGTAGAATTGATTCACTTAGCATGAAAAGCATATGACGGCATTGTAAAGAACGACGAATTAGGATGTCAGCCAGTGTATAGACCAAGAAGTTGGAGACGACATGAAAGGGTAATGAACAAGCAATATAAAAAGCTAAAGTGGTTTCAAGAAAGGCAACGTTGAAACTGTATTACTTGTGCGATCATCACCGAATCCGAAAATACTTCTAACAACTACATAGGCCTACATGTATATGTGAGAGAGAGAGAGAGATATCCTGACGATATCTCATTATATATATATATATATATATATATATATATATATATATATATATATATATATATATAACTATACCTCATAATATATATAATGTACATACAGTATAATTCCGTTATAACATACATGGGATATTACGCACATTCGTTTATAACGGACACGTCAAACATTCCCGACAAAATACTCTATCTTATTAACATAGGAAGACCCTCGCTACAGCTTACGCGGTATAACGTACAAGAAGCGGACGAAAATTTGACTCCCTTGAAAATTTAACGCACAAATAACTTCAATACACTGCCTGACAGTAGTAGATTTTCTCAATGAGTACTGGAAGTATTTACAAGTGATGAAATTCTAGCACTGAAAATTTTGAATTTTTTGAGAGAATTATCTTATTGAAAATTTAAAACAGACCTTCATGTCAGCGTCTTCAACATTTCGTACGAGCAATGCCCGTCCCTCACATTCGAACTCCAACAGTCATGAAAGTCCAATCCTCAAGTTGAATTCACGATGTATTGAGAACTACAATAAGCACGTTACGGTCTCAGCGTGAAATTACCAAACCTACAACGACAAAGCTAGGGAAATGCGGGAAACCACGAAAATTTTGAGGAGACATTGATAATATCACTCCCTCAAACAAGATTGCCAGGAAACACAAGATTTCAGCTGAATATGAATCTTGTGATATCTTCAACACAGAATATGAGACTGAGACTGTCCAATTCTTTCAGTTACATCCAAATTGCGAGCAATTTGAATATTATAATTGCAAGTTGTAACAATAATTTTGAAAGTAACTGAGTTGTAAAGACACTGCAATCCATATGTATTTTCTGGTCAATTCCTGCTTGTTGAAATAACTTCGCTTTATTTTTATGAACATTGAATATAAGATGAGCACAGAAAGCAGCTTTTATGGAAAAATTGCTTTACCCATGATATAGCGGACATAAGACATAAAGGACATTTATTTCAATCCCTAGAGTGTACGTTATAACGGGATTATACTGTATATATACATATAAAATTTTCTAAAAAACTAAGACAATGTCAATTACATGACGAACTTTCGACTACGTCATTGTGTATTCACTTCGACAACAGCTTTCTATAACAGAGCACAAAAAAAGTTGTTTTCTGTTTATAATATACCAGAGCTTATCATAAAAAACGGATCCCTTAAATCATGTAGAAATTGATTCGATTCTCATACCTTCCTATCGTGTCGCCTGTTCCTTTCTGTTTATAATATACCAGAGCTTATCATAAAAAACGGATCCCTTAAATCATGTAGAAATTGATTCGATTCTCATACCTTCCTATCGTGTCGCCCAGCAACGTGCCATGCATCATTAGAGAGCTTATTTTATTATTATTAAAAACTTTTTTAATGCTCTGTTGTAGGTAGCTGTTGTTTTATTGAATTGACAAAGACATAGTTGAAAGCTCTTCAATACAATTTATTATTGACCTTGTCTTCGTTTTTCAAAATTAAATAAATATTTCTGAAAAAAATGAATGGATGTTTGGTGAATACCTCGCTCATCATAACCTACCTCCCCTGAGTTTAAAGTGAAACATTAGGCAATGATTTTGATAATTATTTGCTTTAATCAGAAATAATTCTAAGGACAATGATTGTTCATAAATTGTTAAACACAGTGCTCTTAGCAGATAGTTTATGTGTGACCAATAAATTGAGATTCTCCGTATCTTTCCATATAGGAACCCGTAGATACGGATGGTTTCGATGATTTCACTACTTAAGGGATTCATCTTTTTGCAGGAAGAGCTTACAGTGCTACCACCACACGCAATCGCTCTTTATGAATACTTCGGGCGAGCTGCAGCAGAGGATTTTCTTCATCCTAAAATGGAGGCGGGCGGAGGAAGTGCTTCCAAATCCGGAGGAGATGGCGTGTTCAAACGAGAGAGGACGAACGTCAGCCAGATATCGACTTCATCTGACGTCGAATCACTTTGGTCATCCCTTCGTGCAGATTCTCAAATGCGACTAGTTCGCCGTGATGCCCGCATTTCTGAACGTCTGAAGAAAGCATACAATGCTTTCGCACGGCAGTGCCTTGCACGACAGGAAAATCCTCCAGAGCGCAATTTTGCTCCAAATGACGATCTAAATGAGCTTTCTCATCTCATCGCTGAATCACAAGTGGAGCAAGTTCGAGAAAGACGTCGAAAAAAGGAATTGATGTTTCGTTTAGCGCATGTCCACGAAAATCAGTATCGAATTTTGGAACATAACAATCCTCTTCCTGATCTCATTAATCGCTCCGGAGAAGATGGTGTTGCAAGTTACATTCCATCCTGGTCGGATGATAATGTAATGGATGAGAGAGATATAGAAGAAGAGACTTTCGAAATAAAGCCATCGCGTCCAAAAAAGCACAATAAACCATCATTGGGAGATTTGGCATTAGAAATGGCTGGACTTGTGGAGAAGAAAACTCGACCACCTTCTTACGCCACCAGACGCTATCATTTTCTTGGTGATAAGAATTATTCAGGGTCATTCTCAGCTCGAATTCGTGATCAGTTCGCCTTACAGAATGATCCCATAGAAGCAATGTTAAAGCAAGCAAATGAAAGACGCGAGGAAATGGAACGATCAAGAAGATTTGCTCATGCACGTGAAAATGCAACTGGTGCTCAATTACTGCCTGGATTTGCACTCCGCAGGCGCTCTGCTCATTTAGGAAATATATCAGATGTCCAGAAGAGCGAAGCGTCACCAAGGCCACGACTCGGTCGCTCTGCGCCAAGTCAGTCTTCGTCAAAAGGTGTTGATCGAAGTGTTTTGCTATGGGAACCTCTTAGTTTAGGAGCACTGTTGGATTATAAGAGAGAGAAAGGTCCCGTGATAGGAAGTGACAAGCCATTCAAGGCTGGGGCGACACCTTGGTGGCAAGTTGATGAGGCGAAGTTGTAGAACATCTTTTTATTTCTTTGTACACTCATTTTTCTATTGTGTTATCCAGTGATTCTCAACCGAGGCAACCCCAATTTTATCGGTGCCGTAATTGTTAAATGATAAAAAATGACAAACTTCTGGCACCGCCGAAGACATCTGTTTAGTAACTAGCAGCAAATAAATGTTGCTTATTGAAAACACTATGTAAGTAGGGAGATGTACAAATGTATATTTAAACAAATTATAGAAGCAATACAAATAAGCAACATGATAGAAAATATGAAGACACAAATGCCGTTAACCATGGAAGGCATCCAGGGTTGGGCTTCTTGAAAGCAGCACGGTAGCGTTGCCGCGTGGAAGCGAAATAGAGAGTTTCTGGAAAATTCAGTGGATCGCTTTGCCATGCTGCTCTCCATGTCGGTCGGCCTATCTGCCACCTATCAGCTTGATAGTGTCGAGTGCAACATATCGTAGGGATTGCATATTGCGCTCTCTTACCAGTTCGACAGATGCAACAGACTATTCATATCTGTTCCCATTTTTGACTAAACATGCAACTCAATTTGTTCATTCTTACGTTGCTTAGGCAATCAGTCAAACAAGTTTTAAGCTATTGATACGAAAGATTCAATAACTACAACTCGCATTCACGTTTCCGAAGAAGTGAGAGACACACTACTCGCTGAATTATCATAAAAGCCGTTTAGTTAGATTGAATATAGGCATTATTCGTATTTCGCTTTTAATGTCACTACAAGCAATTTTCAGTCTTTAAAAAGACATTTTTTATCAAATTTAGAAGGACGTTAGAAGTATATAATCCAATAAGTCTCAATATGTTTTATAAACGTAAGCAATAATCATCAATACACACATACATGTTTACAAATGGCTGATAGCATGTGAACTCAAGAAATTCAGCGACATATGTCTAAGGGTGCCAAAGCTGATTAACAAGTGACCACGATCAAGGGTGCTGTGAAAAGAAAAGGTTGAGAAACACTGCCAGCATAGTCCATACTGTCTAATTTCAGAAGAAGAAAGGTGAAAGAAGATCCTGATGAAAGGCAATTCAATGATAACGTTTTACGATTGCGAGAAATCACGCAATGTATAATGTACAATGTACATGTATGATGTATATATAATACATGTGGGCCATTCAAGGGTGCATTATGTTTTTGCATGCATGCACATGTTCACTACAATCAACAAGAAGCACATACATAATGCAGTGTATGCAATCAGAGATAAATAGCATTATGTAATTCGTAGTCCTGTAATTCGTAGTCCAGCAAAGTAAGATCCATCTTGTCATGCAATGTTTAGTTAAATTGCCATATGCAGTGGTTTCGCACATGCCTGATTGAGAAATTTCTTCTGCAAAATTTTTCCATGTTCAGTGATAACTTTCCTGGACTGTGGTGGCATTTTTTGCATCGAACCACCGGAAACTGCTTAGTTTCTGATTTCAATTCAGTGATGGACTTTACATATGTAGTCGGATTTTGTACAAATGCACTCTAATTTTTCCCAATTTTCATTTTTTTCGCTTGTCTGATTATTTCATTTCTCTTTGAAAGATATTGCAATTTTGTAATATTCATTAAGTTTCAATGATGTGACACACAAAAATATAGTATTAACATCTAAGTTTTATAAAGGAATACCGCATTTAACACCTGTACATGTGCATGCATATCAGTCTTAAAGAGATTTTTGTTTTTGTGCCAGTATGTCGCACTGTATTGATTTTGCTGTGACATGTTGACATTGTCAAACTTGTGTGTGATGACGATAGTGTGATCTAAACATCGTTTATTAAGGATGATCATGTGAATTGTTGGAGTTGAAATTGAATTGAAAAGCTGTCATAGAGACTTATTATATTCGGGATGCCTTACAAACACTGTATTCAATGTTGCTAAGTGTTCATTTTTATCGCAAATTTTCTGATCTTATCGGAATTAATTGAGTTAATGAAGTGTTAGCGAAAGGCGATAACTAAAATATTATCATATAAATGCATCTTTCCAATTACGTGAAAGTTACTTTTCGAAAGTTTAAGGCGATGTTAAAGGATGCGGTAATAGTCTACCAGCGTCAGAACTTGGCAGATGGTGAGTGCATGCTTCTGCTGGCAACTCATCGTACAACGTTTAGAACTTACCGGATATCATGACACATTCAACCAGATGCATGTTTAGGAAGTGATGATGAGTGTACGAAGTCAGATATGTCTAAATAGGCTGTTTTTGAGAATATATGAACTCTAACTTAGATAAGTCAAAGATAAATCAGCCTTATGAGTCACTAGGCCTGCGTTTGGGAAATTTTCGATCTTTAATTTATTATCTCTGAAAAGTTGAAGGGTCATGATATGTCAAAAAGTACTAGCCAAAACCTAGCATGGTTTTCATATGATAAAGATGAACTTCATTTATTGTTTGCGTGTGTGTATCGTGATGTATTTCAAATGTCTGAAGGAACTTAAACTCAGTGTCTCTACTATTCTTCGAGATTCATATTTTTACATTGCTAATACAATAGATTTATTTTTCGTATAAATGTCGATTAAAAATAGGTAACTTAGATCGTCCAACATTCTGTATTTTGCTTTTGTGATGAAATAAAATTGTATCATTAGCACCCCTGTTTTTCATTTGTGCATGTAATGTATGTTTTTGAAAGATAAGACTGACATTATTTCATTTCTATTCAAACAAATTAAGGACCTAGTCCACTCAATTTTTCATGATACACTGTTTAGAACTTTAGATAGTTCACAGTGTTTCAGGAACCTAATGCAAATTCATTTGTTCGTATTGAGCTGCAATGACATACGGACCCGACGAAGTGTTCCTTTGACGTCACCAGGGGAAGTCTAAGGAGAAGACGGCAGCACAGCCTATTGATATCAGCTGTGCACTTACACTTAGGTAACGCTGAAACAACAAACGGAATCTTTAACCAATTGATCATGGCAGCTTCTAAAGAAAATAAATGATTCTTTTTCATTTTGTCAGAATAAATTTATGATGCAGCGTTATGATGCCCAAATTTTCTTATTTTTCTTTACTACTGGATCTTTTACGAGTTCATCAGACTTGCAAATTGGCAATGAACCGAATGTATCAGGCACAAAGAAAGAATGAATATAATGAAGATGATGAACATTTATCGTATTTGGATACCAGGTGATAAAATCTTACGATATTTCACATATTTATGCACAGTGCTGCAGTTGGATACCTTGGAAATAACGGAAGAAGACCAATCATGCATTCCTGATTCTCACAATCTGATGATAACATCGTCTTGATATCCCTTGGGTAATAGTACTTTCAACTCATGGCATCGTGGACTTTCTCCAAAGCCATCACTTCCCTACATGAGTTGAAGTTGTTGTCCATAACAGTCAAGATTGTCCGCATTCGAAAAGAGTGATGCGGAAAATGCAACTATTTAGGAAGATACTTCAATATCCTGCATCCAGCTGTGGCATGTCTTCAGTCCTGTGCATGTATGCGCAAAAGCAGCGAGTCTCCATGTGTCGTGTAGGAAATTATGGTCAGTTATAATCCCAGAACGCTCTACGTGCGGAACTCGGCCCGCCCGGCTTTAGAGTTGGCACTGCATTCTCTTTCTACAAATAAGTAGGCGGTTTACGTTGAGAAAAAGCTGCTGTCCCAAGGACATCCAGCTTCATATTTCTCTGCAGAAATTGTTCTTCACAATGTTCGAAACAGACTCGTAGATTATTCGTAATCGACTTTTCTTCTGTACCGAAAAGAAACTCAACTCTGCAATTTTTATGTTTTTTCACCTAAAATCTGTACAAGATTGGGGCATGGTTAACACTCTTGAAAGCAGGTTATTTTACACTCGAGAACGTGCAATTTTTGATATAGCACGAGGGAAGTATTCGATACTTGCTCACTCCTGTGGCGTTGTCGCTACTATATCGACTTGTACTGCAGCATAGTGACGTCATCACTCAAGAAAGAAACAGCGATTGCGAGCTGGTCCACGGCGCAACTGTATATCAGAACGCACAGACAGATTCAATATGCAGTGATAATTGAGTGAAAACGTTGGGCAAATTTGGGCCGACTGGGTCTTAAAGTTTCAGCATAAGAAATGTGCAGAGTGGCCTTAACCATGTGGGCTTGCGTAAAGTGCAATAATCTCTCTCCACAATATATTTTGTGAAAGCTTTTGATATCTTCCTAAAGAGTTTACTTAGTGGCTAACATCGAGTGAAGCGAACATTTTTGAATTTTCAGTAACACGCGTCATTTACATGTTTTTCAACTGCGCCGTAACTTATGAGCAAATCATAGTTGTACTGTGCATAATTTATAAGTAGTATGATAATTTCACAAACTCTATAAGAGATGATGAATATATTCCAAATAAGCACATAACTATTGACAGCTTCATAATGTACAGTTTACATCAGTTATTGTCATTCGACTTTTAATCTTTTGATGATCTATGATGCCTTTGCCAATAAAGCTACCGGTAAGTTAGTTTATCTCGGAATGATTATTTTTAATAGCAAACGGCATTGACCTCATTTTATCGCCTTCACTACAAATCGATTAATTACACTGTGTGACGCAAAATTTAGTTGACTACTTTTTTCAACTTATTCAATCAATTTTGAGACGAGAATCACGAATTTCCATGTCATTTTGCACAGTTATTTGCATTCTAAGATATAGTAGGCCTAGGTAAAGGGGTATATTTGAATAAATTTGTCAGTAGGATAACTTACTGCAGTAAAGTGAGAATGTTCCGCAAATCATTTCCAAGAAAGCACAGCTTTACCTACCAAGGCACCCACGTGACGCATCACGCTGGTTCAGATAACAATAGGGGAAAATTTCATTGGATGACTTCCGCTCTGAGCATCCAATGGGGACTTAGTTGTTAGCTGATGCATCGACTGACAGCATTTCTCGTCGTGTCTAGCTTCGGGTCAACGATGTCCTCTCGCAGATGCAAGTCGCATGCGAACTATTTTTGTTACGTTTGTGGATATTACATTCCGAAGAATCAATCCATTACGAAGATTACGGAAAAACAGACAAAATACTCTCAAGCCTACGAAATTTACTTCGGAATAAGCATTCATCAGGATATTGGAAAGAATTGGGCGCCACAAGTAATATGCTCCAGCTGTCGCACTATGTTGGAGACCTGGCTACGAGGAGATCGACAGTCCTTGCCTTTCGCAATTCCGCGTGTTTGGCGTGAGCCCAGGAACCACGATAGTGACTGTTATTTTTGTTTAATCGATATTACTAAATTCAGAGGAAGAAGGGATGCTCTAGATTATCCTGATATTGACTCGTCTCGTGCACCTGTGCCGCACACAGGGTTGCCATACGTCCGGATTTTTTGACAGAATCTGCTGATGTCCGGATTTTTTGACAGAATCTGCTGAAGTCCGGATTTTTTGTCAAAACCATCAAATTTCCGGATTTTTATCGAATCTATCCTAATGTTTGTCAGTTATTTCTTAACCCGTTTAAAATCATTCAACTACTTGCTTTGGACTAAAGCTGATTCATCCGTATCATTTTTGCAAACTGCTTTTTTCACAGACTACTAGGGTCCAATTTGGGTAATTTTATACATGCACTATGCTGTTGTCATAACAGTTTACTTCTTGGATTTGCACAAATATATTTTGACTTATCAATGTGTTTGCAAATTGTATTGTATAGAAGAATTCATTCTACCGTAACTTCATTACGGTTTTTGCATTCTACCGGTTTTTGACCTTACTTCATTTTGTGAATCGAGTTCTCACGCTCCTTGATGCGCTTCGAACCTATTTCGTCCACTACATGTATTTGCCCAAAAAAGGATTGGCAGATTTGGCAAAGAATGATCGTTATGAGCGACTTCACAGCGCATTTGCATCAAAGAAGACGGACATCTACCTCCTTTTTGTATCGGAAGCACTTCCCCTATTTCAAGAAATGCAATTATTTTTACAGAGAGACGATCCCATTGGGCCGGAGTATGTGTACAGAATTTGTGGTATGATGGTTTCTCTCGGCGGACAATTTTTGCTGCCTTCTGTCTGTGAAGACATCGTCGTGTCGAAGATTTCAACATCAAGCACGGCCCCTGAAAATCACTCATCAGACGTTGACATTGGCCACCGAACCGAACGTTTATGTCTGAAAAATTTGCAGTCTGCCGAAATGACCCATTTCAAACTCGAAGCGAAGGCTTTTTATTTGGAGGCTTTCCACGCAACCATGAGCAATCTCAAACTTGATCAAAAAGAACACATGCGTTTGTGGCGAAAGTTGACATTGCTGTGTCCACAAAACCGCACGTTTCAGTCGGATAAGGACAAGACAACAAAATTGAAAAACTTGACGTTTCTTGCAGGTCTCATTCCCACAATAAAAGTTGATGACATGCAACCATTAATCGAGGAATGGAAACAGCTGGCAATCAACAATGATATTCAGCCACTCAAAGAAGAACGGCTAGATGCTTATTGGAGCAAGATATTTGAAAAGCACAAATATCCGCTGATCAAAGTTCTTGTGCAGGCATTGCTTTGTATTCAGCCACACAATGCTGCTGAGGGAAGAGGATTTAGTGTAAATGCAGCTGTAGTCACAAAGGAGAGAAATCGTCTCCAATCCGAAACTCTGAACGGTATCCGGCGAGTGCGATCTCACTTGAAAAATATCGATGGATTACAACATTTTTCAGTAACTCAGTCCCTCATCGACTTAGCTCGAAGCTCATCCCGGCGATACTTCCAATCATATGAGCACGATAGTGCTAGTGATGGTGAAGAATCATGAACGTAAATTTTTAGTCTATTTAAAGAATTGTTTTTGCCAAAGAAGAATTGTTTATCGGATTGTTTTTATGGACAGATTTCAGTGATCTAGATTGTTTATACTTGACGTGTTTTTATTGATAGTGATCATTTGTCTATCAGTGATGTATTATTATATAGACTTGTTTTCTGGTAACGCAATCACAGATGCAACGTTGTATTCTTTATAGATCTGTTAATTCATAACCCAACCATAGGCGCACTAATGTATATTTTTATAGATTTGTTGATTCAATCATTTAACGAAATCATAGACGGGCTGATCAATTTTTATATAGCTTTGTACTGCCTATATTTTTTAAAAGGATTTGTGAAATATTCTCAAGGCTTCTGAGATTTATTGATGTATTTGTTAATTGAATATATTGCGGGTTCATAAAAGCTGCGATTTTTCATTCAAAATCACCTGTCATTTATGAATGACGAGGAAAAGAGATACACATGATATTGATGACAATCTTACGCATAATGATTATTTTCCATTCACAGTTAATTATAGAAGGCAATTAATGTTTATATTTACTCTGATGACATAACATTAGAGCGTCCGGATTTTTTTCTGGACGAGTTTGGCAACCCTGCGCACAGCATTGAACTTCCTATACCTAAACGTCCGGACATTCTAGCAAGTGTGCCTGAACTACAGAATTCGGATTCGTCTAATGATGAAGTGAGCGGTTCAGATAGTGACTTTTCTATGATAGAAACACAGGAACCTCATTATCCCTCTCAAAGTGAGTTGAATTCTTTGATTGCTAGACTAAATCTTAGTAATATCACAAAATCGTGTTTAGGTAGTTGAAAAAGAAATAGTTAATTAGCCATAAATAAATAAATTATTACAACCTCTTAACCTCTTAATACCAACCCATACGAGCGAGCATCTTATTAAAAAAAAATTTATTAATTCATTCCAAACTGAAATTGCTGCTTACCTAACAAGAGTCAGAAGTCCTAATGAAGATATATCAAGCAGAACAATCGTTAAAAAACGTTATTATGTAAATTGTACTAGAGGGATAATCGAGGCGCTATCCTAAACCTTAATCTAAACATCGTGATGACACTTAAGCCTTTCCCATCTGGACCCTATCAGCGTCACGTAACGTTTATCTATATATAATCATAACAAAAGGGAGATTAAACTGAACATGTGAAACATCTGTAGTTGTATCAAATAACTTAGTTTTAAGTTAGACGTTAAACCCATAGATGAAAATTAAATTTATTAAAGCTTACAAATGAATAAAATATGATAAAAAAAAATAAAAATAAAATAAAATCATATGAAAATTAAATTCAAGAAATGAAATGATGAACTCTTAAATGAAATAAATATTAAAACGAAACGTTAAAAAAGGAGTATAAATAAAAGAAAACATTTTTTTGTGACTTTTAAGAATTATAATAGTCTTTTGGAATGTTTTTGAAAGAATTTAAGTCCTTAAAAGGACTGATTATCCGTTCCCCGTGGGTATCTGAGGTCATCAGCAGGTGACTCGGACAGGATTCGCGTTTCGGCCCCTCAACCTGAACGCTCAAACCCATCGGAGCGGGGCCCTGCACATAGAGAGCAGCCTCGACCACACTTTAAAATTCCTTGTTCGGCAGTGTTCATAGAAAAGAAAATGAGGAGATTCAGGAAGAACACAGATCAAATAGCTGTCGTGCAGCAAATAGTCCAAACTTGTGCAGTAAGGAGCTATGCTTATGAAGTGCTTTTTCTGTTTCTAGTCGTAATAATTTCTTGTCATAACCTCGTGATTCTAGAATGTGCAATGTTTTACTCGTTTTATTAATGAAATCTTTAATGTGTGAGCATATTCTACCATACCGTATTACTTGCCCTGCGAACACACGAATCCCTAATTTGTAAGGCATGTTGTTATCAGGAAATGTCAACAGGGTTACTGGAAAATCAAAATCATCGATTTTATGATATACCGAGGTCTCAATCATATGCTCTCCAATTTTAAGTTTTACATCTAAATAATCCACTTGTTTGTTATCATAGCCACTTCTGCTGGCTTCAAGACTTTTTGGGTAAATATCTAAAATTAAGTTATTAAATACTATAGTTTATGATACACAAATCATCTATATACCTAGTCGTATTAGATAAAATTTTTGACAGTCCGAACTTTTTACTACGCATTAGTGCTTGCATGTACTGAAATTCACAATGCGCTAAGAATAAATCTGCTAGCAGTGGGCTGCAATTACCACCCATCGGAATACCACTAGTCTGCTGAAAGGTGAAGTCTGCGAACGTAACGAAGACTTCATCTAATATGAAAGCAATAGCCTCCTTGAACTTATTTTCGTAAAATTATTATAACCACCGTATTTTTTCGCTGCTAGGAAACTTTTGTCTTGGCCTATGCAGAGATATTTGCGGTTCGTGTCATTAAAAATTAATTCGAGTAGACTGTAAATATGTAACTTAACGTCTTCTTGATCTAGATTAGTATATAAGGTTGAGAAATCGAATACCTGAAGGTTATGTATTTTTTCATTATCTATTCTTTTAAGAAATTCAACTGTCGACACGATGCTCCAAAAACAGTTAACACCGCTGTTCTTATATATTGCATTACAGTAGATTTTGAACTGGTCTCTAATGACAGACAGACTTTATTGACTTTAAGTGACAGTTGTTTGGTTGTACACTTCCTGGCCCCGGCTATAAATCGAAATTTGTAGGGAGACTTATGAAGTTTTGGAAGCCAAAATAGTTTAGGAAGCTTTAAATTATCTTCTCGGCATTTAATATTGAATTTTAAAATCAAGTCGTTTTGGTGACGACTAATAACGTCAACTGAATTAAGTTTAGTAGGAACATAAGTATCATTTCCTACGGGTAACAGGGAACTGAGATCAAATCCCAACTCTTTCAATAGAATTATAATGTAAAATTTTTTACATATGAAAGAATAATTACTACTTGCCTTATCCACAGATGCTATTATAAAATGATTTTGCAAGTCTTTAATAACTTCCATCAAATAGTTAATTTTGCTTTTGCTAGATTTCGGTAAGAACAACTTATACAATCGGTCTCTTGTAATTTTCAATATTTTCAACTTCCAATCGTCAAATTTATTAATGCTTATACAATTAAGCTTGCTAACACGCTTGACATGTTGGTCTAAAGCCGTTTCAATATCTATTAGAATTTGCTTTTTACTTACGTTTTCCGAAATTCTATGTTTAGTATTAGACAAGCTGAAAATGGTGTTGTTGGTACATTAAAGAGATGGGATATTGTTGGTGATGATGTACGAATAAGATCGCAAAGACAAAGGTATATTGAATTTGTGCAATTCTTTGAGGAAACAGATGGTTTCGTGTATTGCAAGGACATTCCAGGATTACTATCAACTTGTGGTTATGCCATGAGTGATTGGAGACTTTTCATCGACAGTAGTACTGAAAGTCTAAAAGTTGCATTACTTTGCAACTTAAGCCTTCGACCGTCTCTACCTGTTGGATTTTCACTGAAGAAGGAGACCTATGAGTCGATCAAAGTGATTCTGTCTTTACTGAACTATGATTTGTACAAATGGCCCGTTGTTGATGATTTCAAAATCCTGAACTATTGTACCGGATTACAGTCTGGCTATACGAAATTTCCATGCTATTTATGCCTCTTCAACAGCAGAAAATCTGATGATCATTTCTCAACATCCTCATGGCCAGATCGGCCACAGCCTCATGTTTTTGGACAGTTCAATGCTATCAATCCTCCACTAGTTCCAAATGACAAAATCATACCACCCCCACTTCACATAAAGCTGGGGGTTGTCAAGCAGTTTGTTAAAGCTTTACACAAAAGGAAATCTCCTGCCTGTGAAATATTGAAAAACATATTTCCAAATCCCACTTTTGCTAAGTTGTCAGAGGGCGTTTTAACTGGTCCTGACATCAAAAGGATGTTCCGTTCTTCTGATCTAATCCTCTCTATGCATCGTTCAGAAATGGAAGCCTTCTTGGCTATCAAAGACGTAACGGAAAATGTCTTGGGGAAACACAGATCTCCTGACTATCAGCAGCTTGTTTCGAACATGCTTCAGAAAATGGAGGTGATTGGTTGTAGAATGTCAACTAAACTTCACTTTCTTAAATGTCATTTGAGTGTTTTCCCCGAAAATTGTGGACTGTTTAGTGATGAGCAAGGTGAAAAGCTTCACCAACTGCTGAAGTCGCATGAAGACAGATTCAGGGGAAAAAACTCCATCAATATGATGTCGGACTATATTTGGAAAGTTGTAAATAATGCAGACTAACTCATGTTTTGAAAATATAGCATGAAAGTAATGTCACTAATGTTTTGTTCTTTGTTGTCCTATAAAAGATGGTTTTTATATCAACAAAACCAACACTTCTAAAAATCTATTTTGATGGACTGTGATAAATATATAATACGTCGTACAACAATATACGTACAGTATAGCTCATCAGGTTTGCATCAAGCATGAATTAGCGGATTTTGAATATATAATCATTTCAAATCAATATGAAAACAGAGACGCCAAGATATAACTTAGAATACATTGGAGGACAGAAAAATAGAGCACGAAGCTTTCTTAGTTGCTAACACTTGGTGTTTCCAGCACACCAAGGTTAGCGACAACCAAAACTACTCATTTTGGCATGCTCTCAAACAAATGCGTGTACGTTGCTTGAATTTCTTGATGTCAATGTCACATTTTCACAAGCGAAGATGTTATTTCGCTGAGAAAATGAGCTTCGATCGTCATCTCTGAATCTATGTTTCACCATGCTCCATAATTGTCAATTGGATTGAGATCCATTGATTGGGCAGGTCATGAGATTGAGGTTACCTATCGCGATCTGAATTGACCCTACAATGATCTGAATTCTTCGAATGTGAAGGAATTTTGGCAATCGAAGCACTTTGCTGGAACTCACATGAATCCGCAAGCGACGCACGCCTTTTTTCCTATCTCTGCAAGGTATTAGGAACCTCGAAGGTATTAGGTTCCTCGATGTGTGCGATTTCGTATTAATCACACTTCCAGCAAACCGAAGCAGATAAACAAAATATTTAATTCTGTGGTTGAATCACTCGTCCTTCAATAATATGTGTGATGCAATGCGCGCTGTCCATGTGGCCTTCAACAACGTACATTTGTCCGGCTACTTCAGATTCTACTAATTCTAGATATCTGTGTAAATTAACAAAGCAATCCACCGATGAATGTAAACAACATCGACAAGTGACGATTTAGAGATGAGATTTACTGAGTTTTATCTATCTTTTGATGCAAACTTGCTGAGCCATACTGTACATGTATGTAGGGCCTACATTTTGCATGTATAGGCCAATATTGTAAACGTCAGCAGTTACTAGCATGCATGTACAATTATGTACATGTATGTTAACCGCATAAGTTGTACAAATACGTAGCGCAAAAAGAAAATATCACCACGTGCAAGATTAAAAAGTAGGTTTACTCAATTTGGTCTAATATGACCATAGCGTTTCATGGTGTCGTAGAAACATTCTTATTTACCCGACAAAAACAAAAATAAATTGTAGTTATTCGATTTGATGCAATAAGTAGGACCTACCGTATATAGATAGGTCTCTAATTTTTGGTATCCATAGGACTACTAAGAGTTGGAAATCCTATTTAGCTTAATGAAAATTATGCTAATTAAGACTATAGAAATGACTAATACCATGATATCATGTAAAGTACGGTTTTCATTGAGAAACCGAACTCAGATTCGGGTTTTTCGACATCGAATTGATCAGAAACACTATAAAAAGTCACTCATCTGCAAAAAAATTTTTTTTTGTCACACAGTGTTATCAACCCCTGCTTCACGAGCATACATTATACACTGTACAGTGCAAATTCGACAACTAGACTAAGGGCAGTATAATTACAACGGGGTCGTCTCATGACAGCGAATCTCACAGCTTCAAAATTTATGACCGTGGCCAGACCGGCGGCCGGTTCGAACCCTTGCTCACACACTAACCAGGATAATTTCAAAACAGCTGTTTTTCAAATGAATAATCATGCATCATCAGTTTCCTTTGTTACGAATTCCGTTAGTAACGTGTGGGAGAGAACGATGATATTAGTCATTCCATAAAAGCTTTGCATTGTTTGACCTATGCTTTATTTATAAACATAGCAGAATTGTCCGTGCATGAGGAATTTTTGGCCTCTGTTCAGTGATCACCTTGGCCTTTATGTGCCTTACAAGAGATGGCTAGGAGCATTTTGGTCAACGGTTGCGATGACCAAAAAACATAATTCGTTGCTTAAAGTAAAGAATCCAACAATTGAATGTATAAAAGTGAATTAGAACAAGCAGGTAAGGTGTACTCTGATAGAAAAAGGTGATTCATCGAACTCTGACAAGAGATTGGTCTAATATATAAAATTGGTGAAGCGTATAGTAGAACTACGGCGCTGTGAATATGGTAGTATACTCAACCGGTTTCAATTGGTTTACAAGCAGGGTTGTAAAATAAACACAATCTTCCTCAGGAGATGCAGCATAGAAGGAAATTCTAATGTGGTACATGCGAAAGACTTTTGAAATTAAAAGTAATGTATGGAAGCAGAAAATATGGATGATATATGAGTGCCTGTAGAATACAGCCTAGAAGCGGCCCAAAGAATCAGTTCATATTACTTCGGCGGCTTAGAAAATGGATGGAGATTTAGTTTCATAGAAACCAATTGAAACCGGTTGAGTGTACTTTCATATTCATAACGCCGTGGTTCTACCAGACGTTTCAACAATTTTATACAAGATTTGCCTGAATCAGATCACTGATCCGTCTGCTGATCTGTTTTTTAAATATTAAAAAGATATTTGTCTCAAGAAGACTAACACAAACGTTGGAATGGACAAGGCATGTAATGAAAGTGAGTAGAGATCAAGCAGTGAGTTAATGTGAGATAGACGAAATGAAGAAGCGATTAAGAGAATGATCATGATCAATGATGTGATGGAGAGACTGCCTCAGACGAGACATGATCCGCGGCGGAGACGATGGAAACACTTATAGCGTGTGCAAGTGAATGACGACAAAAAGTGACTCATTCACAGGGAGAGTGAGGTTGCTGAAGAATAATGTATTCCCAACTAGCCTCATGTCTGGTTTAGAATTTTGAGGAATGTAGAATGACAATGAAAACTAGTTGCCAATAAATATCGATTATCAAGTGTTTTTACAACAAATAGAGAATGTTATAATCAAATTAGCAAGGGCTAACCTTAGGCGAAACACAGTTAATAATGAATTAAATCACAAATCAAACTATTCAGTAAGTAAAACCAATGTGAAAAATAAGAATAAAACACAAATGTAAATGTTGAAAATATTCTAATGGTAGTTAATGAAAAAAAAGTATTGTGTAAATATAAGTAGAGTGAGAAAAAAATTGATGACTTACTCGAGAACTCCTGCCTGCCTGCCACACTGTGTGTTGGGCAGTGTAGTAAATCCAGAAATTGCTTATATGTATTGACAAAACTTAATCTGCAGGTCTGGTCGCCCGGATGCTTGCGCATGTCAATTGCGTCAGAATGAAATTTAATGCTCTGATTGAGGAGAAGATGAAGTAGAAGATAACGATAAGTGAAAAGAATTTGATCCCTCAAAAGGACCCATGTGGCGTTCCCTACAGGTTAAAGGAAATAACAACTACAACAGATTACCTAATTGAAAAAATGTGCAATTGAGGTCATCAGCAGGAACTTAGGTAAGGATTCGCGTTTCGGCCCCTACTCCTGAACGCTCAAACTCACCCAAGCGGGGCCCTGCTATATGAAAGCAGCCTCGAAATTAATTAAATCAATGAAAGCACGCACAATTATTAAGAAGCTGCTTAGCAGAAAAATATCCGTATTTCAATAAAGTTTCACTATGCTTATGCAGCTGCTTCTCAGCACTTTGCTTGAGATCTACGCTGTTATATCCTCTCCTAATGAGAGTAGTAGATGTACGATTGACTTTTTGGATGAAATCTTTTTCCAATGTACAGATGCGCCCATATCTTAAAACTTGTCCAGCAAACACTCTAGCTCCTGTCCTGTAGGGCATACAGTTTTGCGGAAAGGTTAAAAGGGTGACAGGGAATTAAGAGTGGTCGACTTTATGAAAAACAGATGTAATTGTGCCGCAGTCAGTGATATTTATGTTAATATCAAGATATTCTACTTGTTTGTTATTACTCCCACTTCTGCTGGCTTCTAGACTAGGTGGGTAAATCTGTGGTATCAGGGAATCAAACTTTTTATAATTAATAATACATAAATCGTCGATGTATCTAGAAGTATTAGACAATAATCTAGCTAGACCGTACTTCTGATTCTTCATTAAATTAGTCATAAAAATAAATTCACAATGTAAAAGAAACAAATCCGCAAGAGGACTGCAATTACCACCCATAGGAATGCCTCTTGTTGAAAGACTAAACCTCCGAAAGTAACAAAAACTTCGCTTATAATGAACTTAATGGCTTCCTTAAATTTATCCTTAGTGAATACGCTATAACATTGATACCTGACACCAGATAAAAAACTTTTTCCAAAACCTACACACAAATATTTCTTATTAGAATCGTTGAAAATTAAGTAAGTGACAGAGAGTTAGTTGATAGCGTAGAATGCTCGATGTTTTTGTATTAATATAAGATGCTCTTGCTATTGATCGGCTAATGTGGTATTTGTCTGTCATTATTACATTAAATTGTCAAGTAAATTTGCCATACTTGAATTTTCAGTCTTTCAGGTTCGGATGGCTTCGAGTGATGAAGATGATGTACCCCCTCTGGAGGATTGCACAGAGATGATAGAAAAAGTAAATAATCTTCGTGAGTCGAATCATAAAGTGACGTCTCAACAATCCACGTCCACACAGTATCAAATTTCCGATGGGAAGGTATCAATGAAATCAGAACCATTAAATGACGATTCATTCGCTTCAACGGAGAAAACTGTGCGTTTAAATAAAGTAAGTAGAAATCTGTAAGGGATTCAACTGTGTCTCAGATACGTGAGTGTTTGTATGCAATTCACATAAACGATCAAATAGGAGATAAATATCAAATGTTATTACTTTTACCGAGTATAATGTTTCTGAGAAATTTTATTATTGAAATATTGCTATAGTTTCGATTAATTGTAGTGAAAGAAGCCATTTTACTACAGATTAAGGGAACATGCGGATGGATGGAGATGGTAAGCAAGCTGGTGGGTGGAATAAGGATAGCGTATACATTGCCGAAATTTAAATGTCGTGTTATTTTTATAGCGTCCAAATATTTCGAGAACCTGAAACTATCTTCAAAGCTCATCTGAATGCAAAATCATATACTTTTGCTCTGGAGCAGAGCTTCTTATTCACTGCTCAACATTTGCTACAAAGCTGTATCTTGCGAAGGGGCATCGGTAGAGACTAAAAGATTAAAGTCGTGAGATAGGTTGATTTAATTAAAGAGAAATTGTTTTCAACTTACAAGATTATTTCCCTTTAAATTTTCATAACTTCTCACACATTGTATGAAAGTTCATAATCAGTCACAACTTAAAAGCAATTTTCTATGAGAACTCAGACTTTTCCTCTCTTCTATTGTCAGCAAGCTTCGCGATTTTATTTTGCTTACTTCTCATCATGAATTCATTAATTATTGATCTCATTTAAATCATCACAAGATATCCTCGAGTTGTGCGTCGACGGTATGCTGGATATGAAGAGTGAAGACGGCTTAGTATCTTGCTTTACTATCAGATGTTCGGAATTGGAATTCCCAAGCTCAGCTACACAGTTAAAGGTGGTCTCATAAAACGCACTGGTCAATCAGTGAAATGTACTGACCGATTCAATTGCTATGGCTGAGAAAGGGCTGCATCCATTCACAAATACTTACTTGAATGATGCTTTCTCAACTGTAGGCTACACAGAAATTTATATCGAAATCGCTTATAATACATTGCGTGCCTTTCCTCTCAGAACAACAATTTATGAAATCAAAGACAAGCATTGCATGTCCACTTTGTGACTGGAAGTATGATTGTTATGGTTCTTCATTTTGCAGACCTTCTAAAAATATCGCATTCAGTTGATTTGATTGTATGTAGATGCTAAACACAAACATTTTGAATAAAAGGCTCGCATGAAATATTTCGTTCTCAACAATATATCGACCAGTTGTATGTAGCAGGGCTGGAACCGGTCGCCGGCCGGCAGGCTGGCTTCTCATTACACCGGCCGGCCGGTTTATTTAATGAAACCCATGTCGACGGTTGAGGACATTCAGTCTAGAATAAATTGCTTAGTCAATCATTACAACATTAGGAGCATGCAAATGTAACATAATTTGAGAGAATTTACACGCATGTTTTGTGATATAGATATTGCGAACAGTTCTTTAAACAGTCAAAAAAATGATTACCGGCAACTTATACATGCAATTCAAATCCTAATTTATCTCAAATAAGGTTTCCACAATCAATTTTGGAAGATTTATGTATCCTTCAACCTATCTTTTACTAAATTATACCAGATCTTGAACGATTTCACTAGATGGAAGAGTATTTATAACTATTGAAGCTCAGAGATGCCATGAGTAATAGATATTAATGCAGTCTAGGGCCTACTACCCGAACATTTGACAGTGGATAGTGGAAATTTGTATGATAAGCTAACTGCACACGATAAATTTTGATTGACGTTGTACAGGTACATCAACACTCCCACTGGGTCTTGGGACACTCACTGAAATGAAAAATTGATAACAAGGTTGGCGAGTTCATTGATCTAGACTCCGTTACGTCTGCTCGCGGTCATCAATGTAAACTCAAAAGATCTGAATTTGAACTGTATTGAGGAGAATTCTCAATTGACGCTGCAAATTACTAGAATTCCCTCACAAGTGAAGAAGCAAATCTGACTTCAGTTACTCACGTTAAATCGAGTTTGCACATCGCAGACAAAACATTTCGAAACATAAGCACAGTCAGTGATCAAAATGTTCATCTCATAACTTTTATCGCTAGAAAACTTTCATTACATTGGAACTTAGAATTTGTTGATCGCTTTAAGCTTTTTTGTGGAGGTGGGATATAGATTTGGGGAAAACAAGGGTCCCATGACCCCTATTTTCAAAATTCCTCTCATCTCATGGTTGTTTAAAATATCTCAATACTAAACTAATGCCAATCACAGTAGCAACATTTAATTAGATGAAAGACAGCTCGTATATCCTATCACAGAAATGTGACAAAGGATCATCGAACCCATACATAGCTGGGAGCCATGACCCTAGATTGTTTTCAAAAATAAATAGTAAATATGTTAGTCATGATCATGACCATTATCAGACAGAATGAACAGAATGTTCATCATGAACAGGCGTGATGAAGGACAAGATATCTGTACAGTGGTATATACATGACATTTTGATTTTTGAAAATATTTTTATATAGCTTTGTACTCCATTTGTAAATCTTTTCTACTCTATACTTTGAAAAGAGCTATGACAGCCGAAATATAAGTATTAAAGTAACTCATCGAGTTATCAACCAAGCAGCCTCGGCTACATAGACGAATTTGTCTTAACTCGTTAGATCATGCAAATTATATTCAAAGCAGATCATATCAATGAATCAGGTCATAGATTTACAGAGATTTGTAACTGAGATATTCATGAAATAAATATATAACTCATTTTATACACTGCTAAAATCTATGTCAATGAATTAACTTAGAAAATGTCTAATTTTTTATTCAACAATATACTGTAGAAATGTTAATACGATATCTATACGACATATATTTTATTTCCATGTTATACAATATACAGTATACACGAATACCTAAAAATTAACAAAATCCTAAAAAGACTTTAAAGGAAATTTACAGGCTAGCAAAATGGAGCTCATTTCCATCTATGCCTGATTCCAGTCTGGATATGAGGGCATGAGCATTTGATTTCATCAGGCTAAACAAAAGTTTTCTTGTTATGGCCGATTTGCACTCGCTAAAACGGATGCCTTTCTGGATAGCCAGCTTGTGGCTATCGGTTCTAGGACTGGAGCAGCCTCACTTCCCAAATCCCCATAGGTGCTCATGACGAATGGGACACACAGCCATCTTAATTCTCGGCACTTGGGATCATTTTCGATGTGCTTCCGCCGCTCAGCCGCAACCAGTGTCGACTCCTCCGAGGTACTCGCTTCAGAAACATTCAGATTATTTAGCAGGTGTACCACAGTGAAGTCTAAGCCACCGGGGCGACCAAGGCACCAATCCGGCCGGAGCACATCAGCTGGCCTCGTATTTTCTGCCACGGAACCACAACCAGAGCCGTTTTCAATTTGTGGGCGCAAATGCGCGGAATGGCAAATGCTGACAAATGGATCTCGCAAGGCGTTGTGCCTTGTAGTGACATATGGGTCTCTTTTACATGTTAGGGCAAGATGGCCACAAAAGTGTAGTACCACACCAGGACATCGAGGACATTGCAATGTACCTGAAGTAAGCGGAATGCCCAGCCACCACTTAATGAGAACCTGGAACTCATTACTTGAGAGGCGAAATCCGAGTCCAGACGATGGAATGGCTGATAACCATGAGCCGGACGATGCGTTGCTGATCGCATGGAGACGTTTGAAATCCGATTGGCTGAGTTGACTCAAGAAAGAGTCTCGCAAGGAAGACTCGACATGGGAAGACATGTATTTCTGAGAAAATGGAGTTCATTCACTTAACAAATTATTGGAAATTTGATATTTTGGATCAACATGGCAATTGAGAAGATCTACCGCCATTTTTGCTGAATTTGAAAGTACAATATCCGAGTACGGTGTACACGAACGAAAAGATGAAAGAAAAGCCGCACATGAAATTCGTTTCATTGACCGAAGCTCTAAACCACCTGAGCGAATTCTCAGTTGAGATTGAATCCATGCTTTTTCAAAAAGTTCGATCGCCAAACTCTCCTCCAAGCAAATTCTAACGTCATCGTCAAAGTTTTGAAATGCCTCACAAGCAATATTTGGCGGCACTGTCCGACCGAGGTGGTTAAATTTACAGAAGGATGCGCAATTCCGCAGCAAAACAAGAGAAATTTGTGGGTCGCACAGTTGAGGAATTTTTTCCAACAGCACTTTTGCTTTTTGTCTTTTGTTCTCAGTAGAGGAATGGCAGAATGCGGTATCTCCAATAGGTGCTCCCAGGACTTCCTCATTGAATTCCATTGAAGTAATAAAGTTGCTTTCAAAGTCCGACAAGTCTCCTTTTCCAAGCAATTCACATTTAGATGTATTTAGAGTCAAACCAATTTCCGAACACATGGATTCTAAAAGTTGATCTGCCTTTTGTACTTGATTCTTATGCCCAGCAAAAATCCCATCATTTAAATACCAAAAATGGTGAGTCAGGGAGCACGATTCATCAATGGCTCTAATAATGGGGTTTAAGGCAAGCGAAAATAAAACAGGTCCAAGCGGGTGACCCTGCTGAACCCCTGTGACGAGTTCAAACGACCAAGAGGGTGCCATAAAAGCGGAGAATTTCCATAACACCAAGAAATCCATTTTGCCATGCAAGGAAAGTGTTTGAGACAGTCATTGACAACCACTTGCCTGGATACCGAGTTGAAGGCGTTGGCTATATCCACTTTCAATAAGCAAAAATTTTGATCATTTTGATGGTTGTCTAACATTTCTCGAGTGCGGTGTATGATCTTTTCTGTACCTAAGTGACATGCAACTCCAAGTTGTAGCGATTGAAAAAGTAAAACCGCTTCATCTCTTATCAATTTACATAGACATTTAGCTGTGAGGCGACGGAAAACTTCCCCAACAGCAATGGGCCTCACGTCCCAGCTATCACTTCTTGGTTTCATCAAGGCTGTCAGGTTGTCACCAGAAATAAATGGAGCAATTTCAATGGGGCTTTTCCGAATATAAGTAAATGTAGCAACTGACGCAGTGTGCTAATGAGACAATTTGGCAGAGTAGCTTCGCAGGCATCTATGATGTGTTGAATGCGCATGCCAGATGAACCGCTGGCTGTCGCTCGAGGAAATGATTTCAGAATGTTGATTAAATCAAAAGAGCTGGCGAGTTGATATGGAGCAGAATCAATTTCAGGAATTTCCGGTGAAGAAGCTGGTGGGTGCTTTTTCTCAAGCTTAAGCCATGTTTCATTCGTGTTTGGACAGATCCCATGAAAAGAAAGTATGCGACATACCTTCCCGTATAGTCCATCCTCAGCTTGAGCTATGGCAGCAGCAACTCGAGCTTCGTTCTCATCGTTTGTGGTTCGCTTTATCCTTGCTTGCCTTGTTATGGAATTCCTTTTCGCTGCCATCCATAATTCTAAAACTTGACCGTTATTCCATTGGTCACATAGTTCATTTATAGAGACATGATGCTTGTTTTTCTTTCCCGCACGTTTTTTCGATGGGAAAACACATTTCGGGAGCATTAAGAGCTTAGTCCAAGCTTCAATACTGTTGTTGGATAAGACCTCCTTCAATGAATCAGAAAGAATTTTACCAAATTTCTGCCTGGCATTGGAAGGGATGAATTCAAGACTTGGTCGTTCGAGTGCCATTACTTCATCTAGTGATGGCAGTGGATCTTCATTTTGATATCCTGGACTTTCGGTTGTGAGATCTACTACAGAAGATCCTTTTGCGCACTTTTTCCGATGTTGGACTCTGAAAGAATTAGCGACAAGGCGACCACATTTACAGACATAACGTCGATGCTATTCAAGCCATGCTTCAGGTATGGAACCTGGCAAAATTCCTGTTGCATGTTTCTGGAGGTGATTCAGCATCCTTGTCGACCGGGCATTGAAAGCCAGAGGTACATTGTGTTGAAGTTGGAGTAGGAGCAGACTGAAAATCCAGGGACTCTTGAGAATCAGACATAAGACTAGACATCTTCATGGGCTGATGAGAGTTAGATAACTTGTTATGTAAACCCTAAGGATCTAAGTTGGTATTGTTAAAGCTATCACAGGAAGAGAATGTTTTTGATAAATTCAAGGAGGTAGCCTTAACAGTTTCTGTTTCTTCATCATTAGTGCACGATTGCTGTAGGACAAATTCTATCGTTTTATCTAAATTATTCATTTTTGTGAAAAATACAATAATCAGCCAGCTTCATTTGTGCGTCGTCAGGCACTCCTAGTTCCATGTTTAATTTTATGTCCTATGAAAGAAAAATACGACATTGACATGCGGTTTTATCCAGATGTGCACAAACTATCGTCATTAATCAAGTCTACCAAAGTCACTGGCCTCCAATACATGCATAGAAGTAGATAATAGTACACTAGAATGGAAGTTTGATGCCTTGCTTATGTACAGTAATGGCACATGGAAAAATCTATGGTTTGTAGATCAGATTCGATGTAAAACAATGTATCATAGTCAAAGTGGGTCAAAGCATATTTGCCAAGTGGGTTGTGGAAGTTGTTGGCAGCAAATTACATGATTGTCATGAAGAGAATTTTAAATGAGATGGGGCATTGTCTCTCATTTGAAATGGTCTACTATTCCATGGATTAATATACTGTGTCTATTTGTAGCAGTCATTAACAACTATTTTCCAATTTTTCAATGCTGGAATGCGAATAAAAAATCTGAATTCACAGATGAAATTTTCAATTATTGGATGATTTCTCCTTCAAGCGGTTAAGAAACCTACCTCTTTTCTGGAATAAACATACTGAAAGCTTCTTTACCGACAATCATTTCTTAGATAAATACAATGGTACCGGAACTTTCAATGAATAATTGAATGACACATGTGATATAGTATGATGATGTTTTGGAAGCCAATATTCGAAAACATGCAAAGATTATGAAAATTGTCAAATATAGTGAACAGGGGAATCCTTTAAAGTAAAATGACTACTCTAAGATTTCTTGGCCTCCGATTTGAAGCTGGAGTTAATGCATGCTCTGTAAATCGACATTACAAGTTGCATTGTAGTCTGATTATACTATTGATAGATTATAGGAACGATATTCCAAAATGATGAACGTGAAGAGCGCTTTAGAGGATTTCCTTCTTTGTCATCCTGTCTCCGCAGTATTTTGTAATTTCATTATTGCTTGTGTGTATATGATCTTTGGGTAAGGGGCAACAATCCAGATCACAAATTGGCTTGATAGATATAAATGCTGATCAGAAACATGGAAACCAGCTCGTACAATTTTGCCCCAACTAAGTTCCCCCGGCGTGTGGCATAATTTTCATGCAATTTCCATTCTAGGACTTTCTATGGTATTGTTAATTTCTATGAGTACATGACCAGGGGGTGGAGCGTCCCTTAGATTTCTTATATTAATCATAGATGTCCCTGATAATATAGGAATATTGTCATAGTTTAGAGGACAATAATGCAGATTATCCGAGGACGTGTTAGCCGAGGATATCTGCATTATTTGTCCGATAAAACTATGACAATATTCGTATTATAATTCATCCAAGATAATGGCCCGGACTATGTTAAAAATGACAACACTATGTTGAAAATGACATAGAACATTAGAATTCAAATTCCTAGCAGTGGAAATTCATGTCACATTGATCAAAACATTCCAGACTACAGGCTGTGTAGGCTATCTAGCAATGGCTAGTCAACATAAGTAGGTAAAGCAGTACAACTCTATAACGTGAACAGAATGGTAATTAAAGCAGGGTGGCGGCCGAGCCCGGGAATCGCCCGGGAATTTTGTTGGGGCCCGGGAATCGCCCTTAAATTTTAGCGAAATAATCAATTAGCTCTTAAATAGCCCGGGAATGCCATTTTGTGATAGTTTACCACTAAGTTCAATGAGCATAATTTCTTGATTTCAATTGCTATTAATATAACTTATTAAGTCCACTGTTTCAATTGAATTTCTTCGAATCTCAATTGATGCAACCTAGTGAACATAAATGTTTGTACAACATCTGGATGAAATATTGATGACTTCATGAATTTGTTTCATTCCCACATGACGGTGCCAATGATGCCTATGAGGCGATGGTACTGTGTCGTTGACGCGTCGCTTTTGTGAAATCACTAATGAAGAAGTTTTGTAAATAAGTAACGTTTCATCTTATAAAAACAATTAATGGCTATTCACATCGAAGTCGTGTACATAATTGGGTTGACTATAATTCGTGCATACAAGTATAAACTCGTAACCTATCGATAGGGTTATGCGAAAAGTCGTTTTTTGTGTGTGTTTCGGAACGTGCTTACGTGTAATTTTGTAACAGACTCGCAGTATAGCAAATTATGCAGCCTCTGTGATACACGTATGTAATTAAAGTTGTGAGTCGTGGAAAAAAGTCATACATAAATTACCTTTTATCTTCACATTATTAATTTCGTGAGTTGTAAGATATTTTACAACCTCAAAACTTTTTGAGCAGTAAAACGTCTGAGTGAGAATCGCACAATTTAGCACTGGCTACTTCCACACTTACACCGACATCCTCACCAATTTGAGGAAGGATATCAATCTGAAATGATGCCAAAAATTCTACCAACGTTGCCAGTGACAAAAAGTGTATTAGAGTTTTCGTTGGCATTTCGAATGAAAGTCACGGGAAATATATCAATAAATGGCATTCTAAGTAAGAATTTAAGTAAATTTTGCTAGTCTACACCATGCGGAAAAAAGGCCTAGCTGCATGTGCCGGGATGCATGTGTTTAACCGCGATATACACACAAAGTACACCGACTACTAATCGACGCTCAAATAAAATCTTTAATATTTCAAGAGTACAGGATTAGCTGATAGCCTATTATAAATGTGATATTTGATAAGCCTATTGTTTTCTAAGTAATCAGATCCATACAAGTTTTTTGATTAAACTTAATTAGACCTGCACATTTAATCTTACATTTAGCTGCTTAATTGTTTTTTGAATCAAGCACAGGTGATCAGACACTTATTCAGTGGTTTGTTGCCGTGAACTGCTTATGAGGTCTAAATGATTTTACAATGATAGAAGGTTTCATTTTTCATACTTGCTGATGATCAAAAATATTTCCTTCTCATTAATTTTGTCTTCATAACTTTTTTCATTTAACTTTTGCCTTTAGTCAATTTGCACCACCATCGCTATCTTTTGAATTAAGAAAGATTATAATACCTTGATTCTCCAGTATTATATCTGACTTTGCTGGAAACATCAGACACACATTTTATGACAGACGGTTACCATGCGTCCATTGCTTCTACGCAAACTTATCATACAAAAAGGATGATAAGTTGGAGTATTTCTGGCGTTTACGGTTGTTGTTGTTTTACCCGACTCCGTCCAGTGGATAGGAGCATAGAAATAAACTGTTTACCTGAAGTTCGCTAGAATGGAAATCGACTCAAGGTCGCGGCACATCCGAGGGAACTAAGTTGGGGCATGAAGAACCAATTAAAAGCTTCGATTTACTCATGTGACTGATTCTAACCCAATGATGCTGACGTTGGCAGGTGCATCTAAGTGAAAATGCGTGCGATTTATATGCCGTTATTGTGCATTGCATCAAGCTTAATTTCCATTCTAGAGGTCTTATTGTTGTCAATTTCTATGGATAGGAGGCTTCGTATCAAGACAATGCGAAGCGACACAACCAGTAGGCAAGTGCATGCCTACTGCTGGCGAGGAGATGGCCATTCCGATACCACTGGGGTGCTGCCATCTGCCATGCCGAAGAAAAAGCTGGTCATACAGGGTGAATATCATTAAACTCGGAGGCAGGATCCACAATGGCCTACCCCACACCTACCTCCGAAGAGGGGCGGCGGCCATCGCTGAGGGGACCTTGAACGAGTCACAGCCAGATACTCGTATACCTTAGGGGAGAAAGATCAAGGAACTTTGTTGCATATCCCAACAGCTAAGCTACGGCAGTCAGGATCCCGAGCAGCATCAACTTAGTATAGCCACTGAGGAAAGGCAATGAGAACAAGACGTCAAACTGCCGACACCAGAGCTGCAGCGGCAAAAGGCCCCTTTTAGTCGCCTCGTACGACACGCAGAGGAACGTCAGTCCTATTCTATTCAGTCCCGCGAATCGCACGAACAAGTGGCGTTTGAGGTCTTCGTCCAGTATGGCAGTTTCCTGGCTTCTGTGGTGATATTTCTTGACAGTATGGTGTCAACGTGCCATTGCATCAACATGTACATTTTGATATCATGGTTGTTGCTTCAACTTAACATGTATGATCATTTCAGTCTGATAAATCGGCTGAATACAACTTTCTAGAATTTTATGAATCAGATGATGAAAATGAAGAATTTTTGATCTTTGGAAAGTTCAGGAAATTAGCTTTTCTGTCGATATGAAATCATTCAGATCCCAAGCAGTTCATTAGGTGCAGGCCATTGAGGAAAAGGTCATGTTTATAAACTTAAGAACCAGCGCTCACAGAATTCAAAAATTTTGATAACTGAGTGCAGTAAAGTCAAATATCGTTCATTATCTAATACGTCAAAATTTAGTTTCAAAATTCAAACAGGAAATGTCTCAAATTTTAAGATAAAGATAGTTTAAAGGAGTGTCCGGATAATTTTGAGCGTATCTGGTAGATCTGAAAAAATAGAGTAGAAGTTCCGAAAAATAGCCCGGGAATTTGAGGCTTGAAATTTGGCCGCCACCCTGTTAAAAGTTAATAGTACTTATGCTACATTCGGTTTACTTATTTATACTTTCTTAAGTTTCATCAACTGCATTTCAAAAAAATGGTGGCTGAGTAAGAAAGGAGAATTTGGTCATAATGTGAATATCATGGCAACTAACTCCATTTCTAGTGAAAATGACAGGATAAATTTATGAACATTTTCATCCAGAATGCTAATCTTCATGGAAGGATTTGAGAAAATAGATTTTCAAGCATGGTCATTACAATATATAATTCACGTAATTGATTCAACAACCATTGATGCGATTTAAAATTCCAATTAAATTTAATTTCACTATGATCATAAGATGCTGATATTAATCATGAAATTTATCAGAGGACGAAGCATGTGCATAAAAATCTCGCTCATCCTAAAAGTAAATGGTATCCTGTGACTTAGACACAAATCTTCCGACGAATCTCATGTAATCACAGCCAGTGTAATTCTACATGTGAAGTCACACGATCTCTGGATCCAAATAAATGTTTTCATGTTTTTTACGTCATCTACGCACTTCAATGTCTTAAGGTTGGTTTATACTTCCACTCTGCAGACTCTACAGAGCTTGGAAACTATGACAACCAAATCTCGTTTAACTCGGCAGAATGTAGGTCACAGATGAAATAGTTAAACGATATTTTAGCAATCTCTGCAGAGTAAAAATACCATTATCGATCGCACGCTGCAGACATCGTTAGCGTGTTGAACAGCGTTGAACTTCTACCGACAACCTCTGCAGAGAAAGCGCAGTCATTTCATGAGTTGAGATGAGAGAGTCCAGTGATCCAAGTGAGGAACTTATCTGCGCCGTCCAAAGGCATGAACATTTGTGGAATTTGAAAAGTCAAGATTACCGAGACACCAAAAAATGGAACTCATGGATTACAATATCGAAGGAATTAAATATGAGCCCCGAAGAGTGTAAGAAAAAATGGAGCGGGCTACGCGATACTCGTCGTCAGATAAAGAAAAAAAGGAAACTGAGACGAGGTCAGGAAGCGGATCTTCGAAACCGATTCGATGGGCTTATTATGAGCTGATGTCCTTCTTGGATAACTGTAGCGAGCGAAGAAAAACTATTACGAACAAGCGTGAATCGGCATCACAAGATAGTGTAGACCTAGATTTTCCCGAGCAATCTGAAACAAAAGACTTTCCAGCTTCAGTTTCCACGCCACTTTCAGTGTCACCGGTACCTGCTAAAACTGTTACAGTGGGGAGGCGCAAATCAACTGCCGCATCGGTTGATGAAGCAATTCTCAAATTCTTGCAATCTCGAGATGATGATAGAGAAGCTGCTGACGACGAAGACTTGATTTATGGTGAGTGATGCACAGAATAGATATATCAATTATAACGTATAAATCGAAAAAACGCGCTGATCGAATTTAAAGTTTTGATTTTTTGATATATTTTTTAATAATAGTGCTTCAATAACGTAAATTTTTATTTGCGCTTTATGTTAAATGAGGTAAAATTGTCATCTGACAGAATTTGAAGTATTTATTGCATCAACCTTAGGGTCCTGCCGAATGTCTTTATTGTCTGACATCATAACTTGGACTTCTTTTCAGCTAAAAGTGTCGCCGCATTATTGAAACGATTCAATCCTGTATTGAAAGCAAAAGTCAAGATGGATATTCAACGTTTGCTTTTTTGAAGCTGAACAGTCATCTGCTTTGGAGAGACCGGTATTTACTGAGTTGCAGAATATGAACACTTCGATGAGTGATACAGGAGAATCTTCTTATTTTAATATTGCTAAAGTGTATGAGAATATCAGTAACAACTGATTTATGTCGTTGAATAGAAATATGATATGGTATTGACTTTTATTGATAATCGACAAAGTTGCATTCATGGGACCTCAAAGATATTTAGGCCTAGTTCTTCAAAAAAGTTAATAACAATAATCCATGTATTTATGGGTCTACAGGTATGACGTTATCCTGCCAAGACACTTTCCCTGCATTTGTGAGAAAGAAGTTTTTGAAATTATTCCGAATGTTGGATGCCAACTTGGAGTGATTGTTGGAAGAAATTTTACTAATTGAGCCAAATGCAGCATTTTCAACTTCTGTTCGCCATTCCCCAGGTATGATGTTACCGTCATCTCCATCCCGGTCAATGAAATTCGGTGGTACATGCTGTCGTTCACTTGTCTCTTTAAAGTCTGTTGATTTCAAGTAATTATGTAAGCAGGTCGTAGCTTTCACGATCTCATCTACAGCAGTGTACGCTTCAATGGGACGACGCAAAATTCTCCACATCGCCGAGAAAATCCCAAAAACGTTCTCCACTGTTCTTCTAGCGCGCGAGAGGCGATAGTTGAATATTCGTTTTTCGCGATCTAGTTGTCTTCTTGGATACGGTCGCATAATGTTGGGTTTCAAAGGAAATCCTTCATCGCCAATAAAGACAAAAGGGGATTTCATACTGGTCTCAGGAAGAAAATTTTCATCTGGAGCACAAATCGTCATATCACTGATGGTCTTACCGAAAGTTGATTCCATGAAAACAGTACTGTCACTGCAGTGTCCATATGCACCAATATCCACGTATGTAAACAGGTACTTTGCATCGACCGCAGCCATCAAAATGATTGAATAATGCTTCTTGTAGTTGTTGGGTGGGGCGATAATTTCTACGTGTTTACCATCGATTGATCCCATACAATTAGGGAAATTCCATATTTTCCAAAATCTTCAGCAATTTCCATGAATTTTTCTTCTGTTGGAAGCGCGAGAAAATCTGGGTGTAAAGTTTCCCATATCGCTGCACACGTCTCTTTAACAATTCTGGAAACAGATGATTTGCTGATTCTGTAATTTATGGCCATACTTGCCTGAGAATCGCCGCTGGCTAAAATCCGTATAGTCAAGCAAAGTCGCTCAGCAGCTCCAATTGGTTGTGCATGAGTTCTTTCATGGGTAATGAGGGGGCTCACACGATTCAGTAAATCTTGAAACCTGGATTTTGACATACGGAAATAGTTGAAGAACATGTTTTTATCATCAATCAGATCAGGAATCAACATTTTATATTGTCCACGGTGTATTCGCTGACTCAAAAATTGTCTCATATATACTGAGCGTATACGCTTTCTGCTTCTCAGATAAAGCCTTAAGGTGAAAAGAACCTCAATATGGTCGTCACGTCGTGCCTCCATATGATATTCGTATACAGTCTACCGACATTGGTAGAAGTTTAAACACCCTTCCTAACCGAGTCTGATCGATAATTCTCTACAGAGCCTACAGAGTACTCAGCGAGCTCTGTAGATGAAACCTCTGCAGAGTTTTCATAAATATGTATTTAACTCTTCAGAGCTACAGATGTAAGTATAAACCAACCTTTAATGTGCATTATAATTCATCATAGCATAAGACTTCTACATTTTGCCGGACAACATTGCTCTTAGTTGCAATATTGTCCTGTAAATGTCATGCAATTTCTATGGAAGAAAAAAAGCCCAATATGTGTCCGCTACCACAGATGTTTCAGCGATTCATTGATCACATTGAATTTAGCTTTGCCGTTGTAAGCTATAATGCAATTGCTCAAACGAATCGTAAAGCAAATTTCTCCATGACCAAAGAATCAGACCATTTGTGTTTTTACGTTTCCATTGGTTCGACATTTGGATCCACTCATCGTCTATTGGTGTTGATGTAAAGCATGTATTCAATACATTGAAGTGCGTAGATAACGTGAAAAATATGAAAACGTTTATTTTTTTCCCTTAGATATCTTATGTCAATCACAGATGTCCCTGATAATACACATTAGATGCACAATTACATTGTTACTGTGATTCATACGGAACTCATTATATCAATCATACCTAGATTTTGAAAGCATCAATGAGTCGTACAGCCGAGGCCGTATAGCGGCCCAGGCTGTAAGGTTCATTGATGATTGAAAAAGCTAGGCATGATTACTATTGTAGTAAATGTGTGTAATAATTCATGCACATGTAGAAGTCTGTGGAAGTTTCTGGCTATATACACAGATAGTGGTTTTTAATTCAGAAGCCGGCAACAACGACGATTGTTGCCGGCTGTGGGACGGCATCAATGAATTAAAGACGCATAGCATTCACTACAATACCTGCGGATGAGTCTTTCAACGTCCTAGAGGTCTGAACAAATGAAGCAACCAATTGACAAGGTTGCAATTTGCTATTGACATCAGTTTCCGGACAAGTTTGTGGGGGAATGACGAATTCAAGCTATGTTTCCAATAAATGAATCTATGGAAAATTAAAATTTGAATTGGCTAACCGTCCAGCAGTGAAAGAGTCATGGCTTCTGAGAGTGTCATAACGAGCGCTGACGCGGACTCGTACATAGCAATGACATTGATGGACTATTCTCCGTGTCGTATTTATTTATTGTTGCCCGCCTTTTAAATGGAGTCTTGTACATTTTATTTTAATCGTTCATCGAGTGAAATGATAGAAACATAGCTTATGAGTTCCGTATGAATCACAGTAACAATGTAATTGTTGTCCTCTCTAAAGAATTGCCACAATGATAATGCTTCAGTGCTACTCGCTTCTGCATTATATTAGTGACCTTTAAATCGGACCGCAATAATTCATTGTGGTAGGAAAATAACCGAAGATATTTTATCTAGAGATATGAAGACTTTCTATAGAGTGCATAACTTTGATTTTTGAATATCACTGCCTCAAATACATTATGTGGATCCCACGACCCTAGTGTTACATGATGCAATGGTTTACTATTCTCTTGTAGAAATCAGATTTCGGAGGACTTCGTAAAGGATTTCTGTTTGGAAGCCCCAATCCTAAGCCTAAACAACCCCAACAAAAATTTAGCGACAGTTTGCCGATGATATCTCCTAAACAAACGAAAAAAGATGAATTGCGTATTCCAGAGGTTCAACAATCAATGAAAGACTCTCTCGGATTTAGCAAAGGTGAGCTAGAATATAGATGAATAGTTTGTCGATTTCATTAATGATTTCATCTTCACAGCTATTAAAGGACAATAATTTCCTCATGAAAAATGTCTCATTTATATATCTTGAATGAGGACCTAAAACTGAGATTTCTGTCATTGCTGATGTACTATATACGTGTACATTGCTATAACTTTGATTGATGCCTGCCATCACAAATACCATCGATGATATTCTCGCTATCATTATTTTTAGTCTTAGTTAGGGATCCAAGTCCAATTTAAGATAATCACGGTTAACAGCGAGCATCCCGTCACCTGCTTGTCATGAATATACCGTATATGTTTACCTCACGTGAATGTTCAGCTTGAGACTAAAGATTAGTGTTTCTCAACCTTTTTCATATCGCGGTTCCCTTGATCGTGATCTTACATTCGGCATCACCGCTTTACAAAAATATTTGAATTGCTTGAATAACTGATTTTAGCTGTTTTACGTATGTCAGCGTGTATCTATGGATTTCCACCACTCCTCTTCAACGATAAAGCAAGATACTTGCCTGCCCTTTTGAAGATTCTGGTAATTGAGCTCTTGTTCAAATGATCTTGACCGCACAGAATCGTTTTTATTGTTGTTTACATCTATTTATTTATAAAACTATTCTGTGCTTGTAATAGTCAAGCAAGTAACCCGTATTCTCAAAAATGAGATAATCGAGCTATAATTATTGAATGTTCTGAATAGATGATTCAGTACGTGTTTTACTGATGCCAGTGACCTTACCATAGCATTATTCAATCAAATTCTTCTGTTTTAGATACTTGGCCATGCCTTTTATTCTACCATTTTTTTCTCCTTTCTTGCGAAAAATGCCTCAAAATAGGTATCAGAGTTTTAATTGCACGACGTTTCGCAAGTCTTGGTCACGTGCAAATGAACTAAATCAGGCTTTACAAACATCAAAGAGCATAATATGTAAAATTTAGATGTAGACCCTAACTTATGTAAAATTTACAGATATCTATCACTACGGAAGGCGGAAATACCTAAAGAATCAAGAAATCTTATTGAACCTGGCATCTAAAAACACATCAAGAAAAGTAAATAATATGGCAGTGGAAATGTCTATGTACAAGTGAAAAGGAATTGATGGTAGCATTTCAAGAAGAGTAGAAAACTATGATAAGAAGGATAAAATACCCCTACCCTCACACCCATTCATTAAATTGGCTTCCTTCCTTTTGAAAATGGATTCAGCAGCCACTCGTACGCAATTATCTTTAATTGTTCTTAATATTTTCTACTTAAAATCTACAAATCCATGGTGAGTCTGTTTATGTTGGAACACAGCTGAGTCATCTGATGTTAAGTGTTCGTAGATTCTCGATCTCATGGTTCTGTTCGTTTGACCTATGTAACAGTTTTGGCATTGAATAGAAAATATATTTTTGGCATTGTTGGCATGTTATTTAGTATATGCATGATTTCTTAGTACAGCAGTTTGGAAATGATGCTGATTCACATGTTCTACAATTTCGAGGACAAGTAAGACATTCTTTTGCTGGTCTCAATGACACACCTAGTGGAAGTTCTGTCTGAAAAGTAACCTATTTTTCTTTGATTATTTGTCGATCTTCGTAGGCCGAAGATCTTTCTTCTTTGCTTTTCGTTAATGAAAGGAATTTTCATGTATGTCACAGGTTGGTCCCTAGCGTCATTTTTGTCTTCTTTACACATTCGATCAGCATGTTGAATAAAATGCTTTGAGTACATTTTGAAGTCTATTTACGATCATGCATTCATTTTTTTTCAATATTACCGACTGAGGAATTGCGTCTAGCTCGTCGCAGTTCACTACTCACAAGATTTCGTTTTCTGGATATTGGTGCGGATGAATGGTAGGGCAAGCATGCACCAGTGTGAGATGGCTTAATGAAAAGCTGAAAATTCCATTTCCCTTGCTCAAAGTGGACGACAGTATCTAGGAAAGGTAATTTATGGTCTTCTGAGAGTTCATATGTGAATTTTATGTGCTGATTTACAGAATTGGCTATCATAAGGAGTTCTTCGATTGATAAGGATTCCTCAAAAATGACAAAACAATCATCAATGTATCTCTTCCAATACAACAAACGATTGCATCTTCTCTAAATTTCACTTTCAATATGGAACATGCATATAATGGCGAATGGTGGCGCTGCACTGTTTCCCATCGCAATTCCGGTCACTTGAGACATAAATTTCCCATGAAGAAGATATCGATCTTCGTATAAGCACAACCTTAGCTATTCTTCCAAATCAAAGAGTGAAAACTTTCGCATTTTTGAAGATCTTCTATGTTTTCTAAAGAACGCCATAAGGCAAGTGATAAGTCCGATTCCTTTATCATCATCTTCAAGAGGAATACTGCCGCAAAGATTTACAACATCGAGATATGCGAATGATATTGAGGAAGGCCAGTTACCATCTGTAAGAGATTGAAGAAGAGAGTCAGTTGATGACGGATGAGTATTGACAGAAGACCTGACAAGAGGATTGAGTAATTCCACAAGGATCAGTGACAGAGGAGGAACGATTGAATCCAAACTCATTATAGCTGGTCTACCTTTCAAATTACCAGGTTCGTGATCCATAGGTATTGCGTAGAGTAATAATGGTAAATTGTAGAACATGTGAATCAGCATCATTTCCAAACTGCTGTACTAAGAAATCATGCATATACTAAATAACATGCCAACAATGCCAAAAATATATTTTCTATTCAATGCCAAAACTGTTACATAGGTCAAACGAACAGAACCATGAGATCGAGAATCTACGAACACTTAACATCAGATGACTCAGCTGTGTTCCAACATAAACAGACTCACCATGGATTTGTAGATTTTAAGTAGAAAATATTAAGAACAATTAAAGATAATTGCGTACGAGTGGCTGCTGAATCCATTTTCAAAAGGAAGGAAGCCAATTTAATAATGAATGGGTGTGAGGGTAGGGGTATTTTATCCTTCTTATCATAGTTTTCTACTCTTCTTGAAATGCTACCATCAATTCCTTTTCACTTGTACATAGACATTTCCACTGCCATATTATTTACTTTTCTTAATGTGTTTTTAGATGCCAGGTTCAATAAGATTTATTGATTCATTAGGTATTTCCGCCTTCCGTAGTGATAGATATCTGTAAATTTTACATAAGTTAGGGTCTACATCTAAATTTTACATATTATGCTCTTTGATGTTTGTAAAGCCTGATTTAGTTCATTTGCACGTGACCAAGACTTGCGAAACGTCGTGCAATTAAAACTTTGATACCTATTTTGAGGCATTTTTCGCAAGAAAGGAGAAAAAATATTCAAATTCTTGTCAAAATTACCGGTTTTATGTTTCAAACTACTTACTGCTGTGGGCCAATCTGCTTGAGTTCTGCCGGTTCCTTATTATCAAGGAAATTTTATAAAAGCATCATTAGCCTGATATTGCATAGAATGTGAATGTCTGCAGCAATAAGCGCCTAATTTTTGGACAGACAGGAACTAATAGCAATATTCTGACGGTTTCTTTGATATTTGTAAGTGATAGGAAATATTGAAAATTGATAAGGGTTTTAAGTCAGATAATTGAATTTGCCCGCATCTGTGGCATTCATCTTCATTGCTTCGACAGTAGTTTGTTCTTGATATTTCAGTCCTTTTTATCAGTCAATTGCAGAAGACAAGACAGAGTATTTTACTCCCTATTGACTTCCGTATCTTCTCATGGTGGATTTTATGGATGTTGTTCTTTTCTGCTAATGGAAAAGCGTCATGTCAGCATGCGTTATCTGCGACTTTTAAATGTTAACGCAGACGAGAAAGTCCATCATCATTTCAACCATTTTGTGTTATCACAAGCAAAGAACTATTAATATTGATGATTGCTTCAAGTTATCTTGACGGTGCTTATACCGATAAATGCTTCTTTTGTTTATTCATTTTATTTTCCAACCACATTTTCCATGAAAAGGGGTCGGGGGTGATGTCATACACATAAAAATAAGCATAAATTCATAATTAAAAACGCAGTTAGCAGTAACTGCATGTCTTCCCTATCACATCCTTTGAAGCGTCCTCAACATTTTGCCGCTATCTGTCCTTCGCCGTCTCCTTCCAAGGCCTCCAGTCTTCTTCTGTTCCTGTTTATAGATATTTCATATCATTGTGTCATCGATTTTGTCCTAATAGGACCAATTTACGATTATGTCAAAAAAATGCAGTGCAAGTAAAGAAAAATAATTTACTATCTTAAGTTATCTGTGGGGATGTTGTAGAAATTCAGCAACACATAGAGTGGTTGCCATCTACCAGCTTGCCGACAGCATACGTACTTTCATTATAGCTTCTCATGTGCATGAAGATGACAAGTACCTTTACGTCGCGAGCATGGCGAATAGTAATTTAATTCATCCAATTCATGGACTATGCTTTTGTCCAGCGACCATTTACGGAAATTGACGTCTTTCACAAACGAGGCAATTTTTGATAAGTTGTCTTCCCCTCTCAATGCAGCATCTTCGGCATTCTTATCTATTGAACCGTTTACGAGCTTGAGAAAGGATGGCCGCGTTGCACAGAGTTAGGAGCTGGCACAATAGAATTTCGCGAAAAATGTTTGAATTTTGCTTTGGGAAACCGCAAATCGAGTTTTCTAGAAATGATGCCACATGCCTTAATGCCTGCCACCCTGGCATCTACTCTAAAAATATATGTGATATCCCATATGATCCTATATGGGGATTTGGATGATGCGATCTTTAAAAAATTGCTTCCTTACCTCTCCTTCATCCAGACTGGCTGATCGTCTAATAATGTAGCAATGGCGAGTAAGAATAACATTATCCTTCTTGCTGCAAGCTGCATAGCACAATCACTATTCTATTTATTTTTCTTTGAAACGTCTTAGCACAAAGCACAAGTCACAAGCGCTCTATTGGAACAGATGTGTTTTAAGTGACCGACGAAAGATGGTAAGGGTCAGGGAAGTTTTCACTGAAATGTTAAGGGGATTGTTCCACAATCGTGATGCAGCAACGACGAAAGCTCGGTGTCTCAGGCGAGTGAGCATTCGACGCACATTGCATGTCATGAAATCATTTGATCGTAGATCATGAGAGCCATGATGGTCAGATGGATGACACAGCTCTGTTAGGTAATGCGGTGACCTCCCATGAAGGGACGTAAAGGCATATACCGCATCCGCAAGATAGGGGTCATGTGCTCACGTCGGCGAGTTTCTGTTATATGGCGTGCAGCAGCATTCTGCACAGCTTGGAGCCAGCGAATAAGACTTTTTGAGATACCATAATGGATTGCGCAACAGTTGTCTAAACGAAGCGATGCAAACATTCGCATCAGAGTCTTGGCGGCATCAAGCGGCAGATTCTGTACAACTGGATGTACTGCTGGAGGAAACAGAAAGCAGAATGACCAGCAGCAGAGATATTCGCAAATAAGGTCAAGTCGTTATCTTGCATCACACCGGGGTCTCACACGGTACCTCAGGGTGCTACTAAAGCCGACTGAATGTCAACGTTAAGGGCATCAATCTTCGCGACTTGCTGAATGGAACCCAGCCATATGATGGCAGTCTTGTTCGGGTTTAGCCGGATCCTGCTCGAATTCATTCACTCACCAATATCGTCTACACAGCGAGAAAGTCTATTCGTTGCCAAAGATACTTGTCTAACTGTGACACTGACATGCAATTGGCAGTCGTCTGTTTGCTGTTGATGCTAAAGTAATAAGTCGGAGGACTGACCCCTAGGAACGCCGTCATGCATCCTTTTTACCGACGACATATAGTCAGCATTGTAGAACTGTCCGGTTCGGTGTGTTAGGAATGATGTCAACCACATGAGAACGACAGAAGTAAATCCTTAATCTTTTTCAAGCCTGCGCAGCAGCAACTGGTGCTCGACACAGTCAAATGACACCGACATGTCCAGCAGTCCAAGCATTGTCAGCGATCGATGGTCAGCAACTGTCAGGCAGTTTTATATGCGCTGGGAAAATGCGCAAGCGAGCCCTTTGATCTTCCATGGAAATGGCAGCTGCAATTGATGCAGTCAAAAGTGGCGAAACCATAATATAACAACAACTCAAGACTTTGTCGCATTGATAGCGGTCTAGGTCGCCGCACAATCTTGAATGAACAGCGACAGTATCAGACGAACAGCAGAACTATTGATTTTCCCACTGACATTGAGGTGCAAGGGATTTAATTGACCTCATAATAGCGCTACATGCATTTCACATAACATTCAGCATTTTCACATTTCCTTGATAAAATAGAGAATTTGATTTAAACTATCATATCTAGAGCCAGAATATATCATACACAACAATCTGATTTCAAGTTTCCAGCTTACAGGCATAGACTTAGTTACTGTTCATAGAAAATCCTCGTGGCCTAGGGCACCACATGTCCTGTATTAAGGGGCAGAGGCTGGTATTAGAGCACTTGGATTTTGAAAAACATCAGTCTTTTGTGGATGTAATGTAATGATCAGGAAAACAATACTTAGTGAGGAAGTAGTCAAACATGCGCGTTGTATGAAAACATGGTAACCACAAAATTTGTACATATAACTGAAGCTTCTGCTGTGATTTTATGAAAGGGGGCGTTATTCGGACAGCTTTCCCTATAAAAAATGTTCAATTTTGTGAACTATAAAGGAATGAATAAGCAATTAAAGTGACTATTCACTGTTGACATGTTTATCTGATTTTGAAGAATTCTCATGTTGCCAACATGTCTTATCAGACTAAGAAATAATTTGAGATTGATTAATTGATTTTGTATGAGATGCGGCCACTGTTTTGGAACATCGAACTTTTAATTTTATATGAATGGAAATGCAGCATTAAAATATTTGGCAATCTAACATCAATATTGAATTTTTCTTCAGTACCCGAAGAAGTCTTTGATTAACAATCAGCGGAGCCAGTATTTGACCTATGATTTTAATTCTGCGTACTGTTTATTCGACCCTTCTGTGTTAAAAGAATCGGTTAATTCGACGTTCTCACGTTTTGAATTCAATGCAATTCAATTTCGTCTATCATACATCATTTTAATGTTTTTATGCTCTCTTTGTCCGGCTTGAACTTCCAAAATTTTGCAAATATCCTCGAAATAGTATTATATATATGTATATATAAATAATATCCTTGACGCCTTCATGCAAGTAGGCTATAAACACATCGCATTGACACTCAAATGCGTCCGCGGAGTGGTCGAAGATACCTTCACATTCCTGCCAAAAAGTCCTTGTGCATTCTACTTACAAGCATGTAATTTGTAAATGCAACGATATCAACGTCAGTCTGAATTTCAACTCACTTGAACAGCTAATGCAATCGAATTGTGCGTTTCTTGTGAACTTCAGTCACTTAGTGAGAACCGCCGTCGCTAGTCGTAGCATTCATCTTATCATCTATCCATATTAATTGCTGCATGGAAAATGTTTCCTTCCAGTATGTAGTCAGCAAAGAGCTGACTAAAAAAGTATTTATGAAAAAATGATGATGTTGAGTTTCGATTGCGATTGAATCTCACACCGAAGTACAGCAATCAGAACATACTATAATTTGCTTTAGATAAGAAATTTTCTTTGCTTTAGGTCTTCCAAATTGCAAATCTTTTGCGGAGAGCTGTATGACAGAGTGTCGTAGTAGCACTACTCACATTTCCTCGTTTCAGGAAAAAGGGGGCCTGGGCTCATGTTCATTTGTGTAGGATGTAGGAAGGAATCCCAAAGCCAGTTGATGGCTACGAAATCGATCTTTTCATTCGACCTCTCTACAAAGATTTCGTCGCCATCAATAGGTCATGGGCTTCCTTCCTACACAAATTAGTAAACATGGTGAAGCTTCAAGCTCCCATGGGTCTGGGATGAGTCCGGGACGATAGCTTGGTCTCATGGGCCGGTGGATCCCAAATGACAGAAATTTTCAATGTCAATTCGAATGTCAATGTATAAAATAGCTTGTTGGAGTATGTTATAACAGTTTGAATATGTCAAAACATCGTTTTAACAAGCTTGTCAATCGATAAGGCTAACGGATCTTATTTTGTATTAAGCATTCACAACTAATACTGAAGTTCATCTAGGAACCGGCTGATCACCACAAATTATAATTTATGAGCTAATGGGGATTCCTATTTGCATACCAAATTTCATCTGAAAAGGACTTCTAGATCGTGTAATTGAGACGATAGTGTAAATGCATTGATCGATTTTTTGTGGAAAAATGGCGATGTCAAGCTGCATTACAAGCGACTTGGAAACGTAAGTGGATAAGTTCACACGGACATGCGCTGTTTACGGGGATCTATATACTCAAATAATGTCATTTACTCGCATCTTTGTTTTGTGGCGTTCGTTTAAATTAAACTGTCTCTCGATGAATTTTGATATTGGGGTTAATAAATTGATATATAGTTATCTTAATACGACTTTAATAACGTTTTCATCAGTTATATAAGAACAAAGCTCCTTGATTATTTGTGTGACTTGTATCTTCACAGCTATGACTTAGGATATAAGCATGCATGTAGTAATTTTATTCAGACCGACAACACCTAGATGTTGAAATTCCTTGACCTTGTGGGATTCCCATGGGTCGATAGTTGATCAATCCCGTGAGATGGGATGAGCCTGGGAATTCCCATGGGCATCCTTAGAAATGTCGTTGACTTGTAAAAACACCATGTTTTCGCATTTGTTTACTAAGAAGGATGAACGACACTCACAAGATCAAATATGTCGATCAGCTACACGCAAGCTTCATTGTTTTACTAAGAATCACTTTCCCAATGTTTTGATGCTGACTGAAGCAAGTGAACTAAGAATTTCACAACTGGTCTGCAACTGGTGTGCAATTGGCACCACCAGTTACAGATAAACTGATATGACGCGAAAGAAGAGAATTAAAGGAACAGGAAATCGTGTTCCTGGATTGTACGTTTATGGACAGTTAGATATCCAGCGTTATTTGATATGTGTGATTTCTGATATCCTTGCACATTTTCAATCACTATCACAAAAGTTTTGCAATCCTCTGTTCCTGAAGATAGTGACGCTGAACTATTGAAATATAGCGAGTTGATATAAATTTAATCAACTTGACTTCTTCCGAAACCACAATGAAATGACCAGTCTATGTCCATTAAAACAGAGCTAGTAGTATTACAGCCACGATATGGGTTTGAATTTGCGCTATCTGGTCATGAAAGTAGCCATCACTTGAGGTCATCAATGAGATATCCAAGAATCCAGATTCATTAATGAGATAAGTCATAAAACACCGATATCGAACTAAATGTAGTGACAGATGTATTCGAGGAGACAGAATTGCTGGATTCAAGACTTTCGTTAACTCATCACTTGTCGAATCGATTCCATCAAGACCTATTGCTTGTTGGATCAAGAAAGGAAGATAATTCATATATGAAAGGAACTTCTCTCAGATGCGAGCACCACTTCCAAAGGTAGATAGTTGGACAAGTATGATGGATGTGAATTTCGTTAATCTCTAGAACTTGGGTGGTGCTGATTTGAACAAATTAAGTTTTCGGATTTTCGGAAACAAATTAAGTGACAAACTTTGATTTTTCGCACTTATTCAAATTCGCACCTAATACCGGCTTATAATCAGGGGAAAGTGAATATCGATCAATGCAAAAGCGATGTCCACTCGATTCAACTTATTTTAATGAAGATCAAATTTGGTCTGGAAAATGTTTAGCTTCTTGTGGTTTTAATGTTCGTGAGGTGTCAGTATTTTTGAAGTTAACATTTCAAATATTTCAGGTGAATGTTTTCAACTGAGAATTTAGGTCTATTTATAGGGGCGCTTTTTTTGGTAGAATGGATGGTGAATTTAAGGTAGAGATATAATTTTGGCGCTTGCAAATCATATTTAAGGTTAGCACTTTATTAATGAATTAAGCTGATGGTGAACTATTTATGTCTCACGGTTGCTGCTTGATTAACACCTGTGAACCATTTTGCTTTTTCATTTCACCTTATTTCGTGATAAACCATCCGACGGAGTTTCATCCATCAAAATTATTGTGACTATGAAATAAACATTGAAAGTGTGAAAAATAAAAACTAGATAGTCTAAACAATGACAATCGTTACACTACATTATTTATCATTGCATTTCATTTCCAAGACCGAAACGCTAACGCAGGTGCACATTACGGATAAAGTGTACGGCTATCCATGAATTATTCACTACAGCAATCCTAAGATCGGTTCATAGATATTCAACAACAAGCAATTTCATGAAACACTGGATCTGAAAAAATAAAGGTGAATGATTAATGTTGTTGAAACTTGATGTAGGTTTTATGAAAAGTTGCTGATTCTGAACCTTCTTTTTTCATGCAGAATTGTTGATACTTCTGCGAAGATATAAGTTCAAGCAAATGTTTGCGATATTTGTGTATGTTTGCGTCATTTTACTCATTTAACAGTCATATCAACATCATTATTAGGGTTGCACCTAACGTTCGGTTAGGCCGAACCTTGATTTTCGACATGCCTTAAAGTTCGGTCTTACTACCGACCCTTTCTGTATCAAGACAATTTAGGAAGTATTAGTTTAATAAAGCATTATCGATCTTAAATTAGTTTTCAAGCATTAGTCTCCATTGTGGATTTCTATATGTTCTACACATTTTTTACATCTGCGAGACTGTAATCCACTATAATTTTAATCTCAAAGTCCATAAAAGCCAAATGTAAGGAGGTTTAGAGAGACGGAAACGAAGGCTTTAAATGCTATTATTGATGAAACAGCAAATCAAATTTATGTGCATATACCGTATATCCTCCTACAGAACCCGGGGGGTTCTAGTGATTCATGTTGCTCTTACCCGGGTTCTATTAGAGGCCCGAGTTGTATCTAATTACATGAATATGACTGCTTGTGGACAAATGCACTTAATTTTCTGACTTACACAAAGCATTCGATGGATAATTGACTTCTATGTGCTGGAATGTGTGCCATTTTAAGTCTCGATAATTCTCGATAAAATAAATATTTCTACAAAAACGACTTGTTCCAACCAAAACAATTGTTCTCCTGCGATGTAATAGAAAGCTACGTTAATATAAGTATGGAAATGCTAACGGACCTTATGTTGGTCTAAGCTTCTTTACAATATTTGACAGTCAAACACTTGTACAAACAAATATTTGAATTCACATTCAGTTATTTTCCATGCCCAAATAAGTTCATTTCCATGCTCTAATAATATAACAATAATGTAATCATATAGTATAAATGCAAAATTACAAATCAATGATAAGTTCAAAAACTAAATTGTTTTAGATGACATTGTAGTACATTGTGCTGTTCTCTTATATTGTATGATACTGTGATGTGAGACAGTCAGGCAATGTGCTACTGCTAATGACATTGATAGCTTGTGAATAACAAATTTTTTCGAAGCTGTCTGTGCATGATATTTTGATATTTTACTTTTTGATTCGCTTTTAGTGTTGCTGAATTGAGTTTAAATAGTTGGATATCGGAAAATGAAATGATCTCATCTGTGTGATTTGCGACTTTATATATAGATGGGCAATGTGTAATTCTGATTTTACAAGCCAGGCATTTCCTTTTGATCATTATTTACAGGAAATCTGTGAATTCCTTCATCCCTGATCAGAGTTCACCGGAAGCATGTCTCTTCACAGGCGACGTACGCAATGAGTTAAAGATAGTCAATTATATCAGGAAGCAAAATTTTTCACCAACTCCATTGAGTATGGAGTATATTATGCTGAATATGTCGAACCACTAAAACAATTTGTCGAAAATTTCAAGCAAGGAAATAGTTTGTATCTAAATGCACAAATGCTTATAGATACATTTTCTGAACATCTTTCCTCTTCATTCGATCTTTTCTAACGTTAGTGCAGATGTGATGGTTAGTTGCATATATTCTTGCAAGTAGTAACACAACTTACTTTTCAACTTACCAACGCCATCAGAAGAATTTCTCTCAGACAATGGTGTGATGACGTATCAGGAGACCGATTCTGAAAGTCATCAATTTCTGTCATAAACTTCTGCTCTACCTCGCTCACAACCCATTTCCATGCTACTAATTGAACAGCGACAGTTAGACTTATAGTATGGTGATTTATAGTTATAATAATTTGCTCATTTATTCAAGCTTATTCTACAAAAAGGGTAGAATAGGCATAAATATGAAACAAATAGAATAAAAAACATACAGAATAAATAATGAAATAAAGTTATCACATTAAGGACAATAAGGATTTTCAGATGTAAAAATCGTAACTAAATTTCCTTAAAATGGAATTGCAAATTTCTATTTCGTCAAGACAAGCACAACACTAGAAACACAGGAAAAATGGAAGATAAATCGTGGATTGAGTGAGTGAGATACAATGGAGATTTTTTTCAAGCCGTTTGAAGAATTTGTTGAAGTCGCACTTTTTGCATAATTGTATTTTTATAAGCGTCTAATTAGTGATGCGTAAATTGAAGTAATTGTTCACATTTTGAAATGGCTGATAATAATTTCAATTCAATTTTTTAGATCTGAAAATAAATGCTAAGGCGGACCTCAACATAACATGAATTTGAAAATTATTGCTGCTAACATGCATGTACTGAACTTGCATCTGATAACTCAATGATCACCGAATAATAACATAAAAAAATATTACCAGCATTCGTTTTCCTGAAAGTACACTTCATTACAAGACTTTCAAAACTTGGATGTGTCACCTTGGAAGGGGGGGGGGTTGAACACTGTGTCACCCACATAGATGCTCAGGAATGAGCTCAAGGTCCAAGGTCCAACCTTGCTTGACACTAAGATGTTCTTCCATCGACTTTGAAAGTCTCATGTGAAACATTCAAGTGTGCTTATGTTGCGGCACATTGCATAGCAGTACAATCGCACGATTATTCGTTCCCTCAATAATCGCTCAGTTATGGATTGTATAATCGAATAATAGATTGAAAGTGCACAGCGCTGTACACGACAGTCAAAAATGTTTGTTTCTGTAAGATCAAAGTTTGGAAATTTTTTAAAAAATGCAACTTAAAGTGATAATTTTCTTGAGGTTTAAAAATATTATTTACAAACGATCTAATGAAAATGATGTCTCCTAAAATCATAATTGCTGATCATGTTGATTGAATGACAGCGTGTCTTTCTATTTATCTCTACAGAATTAAAATATCTGGAATAAAGTAATGATCAATAAAATACGTTCAAACATCTTAGATAGAAAAGACTTGTTCCTTTCGATTTTGTTATCTAAAATGGTAATCTTTCTTTGATAATGACAGCAATGAGTTTTATCATCGATGAACCCAAGCAGTAAATTCTAAACATCTGATTTATGAAGTCGCAGGAAAGTTGGACTCGGAAAGTTCATATCATCTTTCGTTTAGTTGAAGACGATGTTGACATGAAAGTTTCAATTATGATTTAGTGGACCCATGGTGACACCCAACATTAATTTTGTGTTTGCTTATGGTAAGAGGCACATATATTGCTGCAGTCCTTTACAATGGATCGGAGCATACTTTTAGTAAAGTGGATGACGATGATAGCAAGAGTCTGATAATATCCTGCTGCTCCCACTGGGCAACGTTCTGTAGATATACTTGATCATTTTAAGCTATATTATAACTCATAGATGCAAAAAATATATCATTGAATTTTCAAATTTTGTTTATGAATGAACGACATGAACCACTTGGATAATCTGCGAATGTGTGTAAATCAAACTTCGAATACAAGATGCTAACATCGAGTGAGTAGAAAAACCTGATGACTATTACTCATGAAAATTAAAGTTCAAACTATCTAAAGGATCGTGTAATTGGTGTGGGTTACAAGGTTTGTTGAATCAACCGAGCAGTTGGCCCAAAGCGTTCATGAAGCATCGATCAATCTTGTCTGTTGGAACATTTATTGATGATCAATCATCGGACACATCTGAAAAGTTCAATCCTTAGTTTTCTTATGATCTCTAGCGTTTGAAAATTGTTGAGTAACTGAGTTATGCAATATCTCTAAATCATGTCATAAATCCTGCTTATAAAGATCGAATAAATCACTCCACTTGCTTGATTTTAAAAACTGCATACTTTAAATGTTTATAGAGTTCGTAAGTACTTGCATCACAAATAATCGCTTCATTCCAATCAATAAAGCTCTGATGTATTAATTGCGCATCATCACGTTGATCGGTCGGTCTGACTGCGAGATCATTACTGTTAACGAGCTCTTCGAAACAAGTTTCTTTCTGAATACTTTTGTAACGATGTTGCTCATGATAAATTTGATCTCCTTTTCCATCACATCTAAAGACTCTTATTTCTAGAGCTCTAGTCTCTTTTCCTTATCGGCATCCGTACTCAGAGGTAGAGATATTCTCTTCGCAAGAATAATAAATTGATTAATTAAATTCGTATCTATTAATTCATCATCCAATGCCTGTGACAGGTCATGTCATCGAGACAAACCTTCAGATATTCAATTCAAAATCTAGATGGCACAACAATAGGAACCTCAATTTCCAATTAGACGACTTTGACAAGTTGTTTTACCCATGACATCAATGAAGACTTTGACGCCAACAAATGACGATTTCTGGTACCATGTAAAAGTAACTCGAAGCTAACCGACATCCTGAAGTCAAACGAATCTTAACCGCGCCGCAGGTTGTCATGAATTGCTTTTAGCGATAAGACGTATTTTTGAAGAACCCTTTGCCTAAGAGGATCGCTCGGAAGCTTGGAATTATAGATGTCAGACTATGCAAGTGGTTATATTTGATTTGGAATGAGTCTGTTTGCAGTGTTACATTTGGATGTGCAACGTTTATGTTTCGTTCGGAAAATCCATAATACCATTATTTCAGTGTTTTAAGGCGCGTTTACACGTGAAACTTTACTGCTGCCACATGCAATCAGATTTCAGAGGCCGTTTACACTTGACACTAACAAGTTGCTGACACTCGAGGAAAAATTGCTACTGACACTTTATCGATCTATGATGAGTCAGAAAATTGCGGAAGATTGTAGGAGCGTTTACACTTGACACTTTTAGTCGACACTTATTTCTTCGCGATGTCATCGAGAAAGTGGATGACTGCAGCAGTTAAGGCGCATTTACGATAAAAGGCTCAATTACGTTAAGGCTCAATTAACGAAAAATATGATGAAAAACACGGCGATAGATGTAATCAAACTTTCAAGTTTGAAGACTTTACACTCACAGAACTTGCTGAAACTATAAGTACTATGAATGCCAACAGATCTACGTATGACAAGTTACCTCTGAAAATATTTAAACAATGCTCATCAGAATTTTTTTTCACATCTGTGCCGTGTATATGATGAATCAGTGAAAAGAGGAATCTATCCCGAATGCTTGAAAGAATCGGTGGTATTACCAATATATAAAAAAAGTGACAGAAAGAAACCATCAAATTATAGACCAATCTGTCTATTAAGCTATCTAACAAAAATTTTTGAAAAGATGATCCATAAGCGAGTATTTAATTTCTTAGAGAAAATCCAAATACTATTTGAGAATCAACATGGTTTCCGGAAGAATCACTCTACAAATTTGGCACTCTTAAAAATGACGGATAAAATATACTACGCAAAAGCCAATAATTTATTTACAATAGCATGAAATCTCGATATATCGAAGGCTTTTGACACTGTTCAAACGGACATACTGCTAGGAAAATTATACAGGATAGGGATTCGTGGCTTTGTACATGAATGGTTTGCTTCGTATCTGAGAGACAGACCACATAAAGTCCTCGTCAATAAGGTACAATCAAAAGCGTTAACGGTAAAGACAGGAGTGCCACAAGGCTCATCTTTAGGACCACTATTATTTTTGATCTACATTAATGACATGAAAAATATAGACGTCTGTGGTGATCTCAGTCTGTTTGTGGATGACACCGATCTAATCGTAAGTGATAGGACTCTTGAATGTGCCATAGAAAAAGCCCAAATGTCATTGGACAAAATTCAAGCATGGATGAAAAATAATAGCCTAAAGCTAAACTTAGGAAAATGTGAATATTTGTTCATTCCTCCCAAGCTCCAAACCAAAAATGTCCATTTTGATTTGACAATAGAAAACTGCAAGTTATCTCAAGTAGACAGCACTAAATTTCTTGGAATCAAATTCGATAATAACATTAAATTTGATAATCATATCTCATCGATAATCAATAAATTGAAAACATTTATACCGACATTATACAAGCTAAGAGATATCATGCCAGTAAAAACATTGCGCGTACTACACGAACAACTATGTCTCCCTTCTATTCAATACTGCTTAATAGCATATGGTAGTGACAACAAACAGTCACTTAACAAACTACAGCGTTTACATAAGACTTTGATCAAGATAATATACCGCAATGAAAAACAGTCATTGGATATATCGTTTTACAAAAGTGAACAGTATATGAATGTGGAAACTATGCATGAATTCGAGCTACTGACTCTCGCATATAAAATAAAATACAATGATAGCAGCTTGCCAGCATACTACAAAACCCATTTAGAAGAATCAACTAGGCGTAGTGAAAACTTTAAAATCCCATATTTTAGTACATCACTACAGCAAAAGAGTAGTAAATTTAGAATACCATTTTTGTGGAATGGTCTTCCGAGCAACATTAAAAAAGCTAAAACAACAAAAGAATTCAAGCAAAAATTAAAATCACTGATGATAGATCAAATGAATTATTTTTGATATGATGTGCATAGAAATATACTGCAATTGGTTTAGATCTGCATGAATATGTCAAACAAATATCCTTCTATGTGCTTTATAATTATGCGTGCATGTATAATGTACATACTCGTATTATATATTCTAATATACACGTGTTCTTGTATTATTCTGTACTCGTATTATACATTTTCTTTCTTGTAAGCAAAAAATGGGGCCAGGCCTAATACCCCATGCACGGGTCATCTGGTCCTTTTCTCCAATTGACAGTCTTTACGTTATGTCATGAAAAATTTGTATTCACATTTGTAAAAGATGTATGAAACTAATTTTGTTTGGAGAATGAATATATTTTCTATTTTCTATCTATTTACACGTGACACTTTATTGCTGACACTTTATTGCTGCCACCTGCAATCAGATGGCAGAGGCCGTTTACACTTGACACTAAAAAGTTGCTGACACTCGAGGAAAAATTGCTACTGACACTTTATCGATCTATGATGAGTCAGAAAATTGCTGGAGATTGCAGGAGCGTTTACACTTGACACTTTTAGTCGACACTTATTCTTCACGATGTCATCGATGTCATCGAGAAAGCGAACAGCTGCAGCAGTTACTGCATACATCTTGACAAAGAAAACAAAGCGTGAACGGCTAATATGGTTGAATATGATTGTACTGGCTTCTTGTTTACTGCACAACTATCTTGTGACGAAGAAAGAATCGGCGAAGAGATATGCTCCAAAAGATTCATTTGACACAGAGAACTTAGAAAATGGTTCAATTAAAGACAGTTCTTTGCGCATGATGGGAATGCCTGAAGCAAACATGCTGCCAATTGAAAGAAGCTGCAGCAACAATATTGCGGATTCTGCAAAAACAACACGAGAGGAATTTCGAGATCTCTTCATGACACCCGATGGTGAAGTTTCGTGGCAGTATAAATTTATCTGACATGAATTTTAACTTTGACAAGAAAGCTATTCATTTCATGCTTCATTACTCGCACAAAGTAAACAGCTGTGCTATCTAATTTGTTTTCTATTGATTTTTATTAACAATTGTCTCTCAGCATCACCTATGTACAGTATTTTGAAAATATGGAGAATCCAATTATGATTCTTTGAAAACTATTTTTATTTATTTATGCTTCTTTAGTTGCTATAGGCCCTATGTGCAACGATAAAATGACAGAAACAGAACTGAAATAAGAAAATAGCCTGTATTGAGTTGATGTAACAGTCTAATTGTAGATTTTCTACTGGAGCATTATTACTGAATAATTTTGACAACTGTGTGCTTCAAAACAATAGATCGTTTTTAACAGAAAAGAAAGTTAGGATTGACAATAAGCCTTTAGTGTCATTTTCCATGAAAAAAATTTTTTTTCGTCATTTTCCTTTACTGCAAAAATTCCGTTTTAAATTTTCCGGCAATGATCTTCCATGCTTCGACCTTCCTTATTCTGTCGCGATATTCATGATTGGGGACGTTCCACAAACACGGATGCAGTTCGTATTCACCGATCAGTTCATCGGTTAATGCTCTTGTCCATTCACATTTTGTTTGGGTCATTTCATTCTCATTCATCGTTGAACCAGCGATCATCGTTTTCACAAGATGTTTTGCTGAATGTTGTATAAATCTGTCGATGTCGATGTCAACTTAACAACCAATCAATCAATGATTCATTTTACTCGAGAAAGATGAGTCCCACCTGCTGATGCTTTTATCTATTGACTGGTTGTCAAGCGGCCTAGCACAGATACACGACTGCAAAGTCGACAATTAAATTCCCACGTGAGGAATTTCAGGTTAATACTCCCACAAGTAGGTGGAGTTTCTAGCATAGTGACAGTCAGGAAAATCAATTCTGTCCTAGCAAAATGAAGCTGAAATTGATGTTAACTATATGCACAATAGTGCGCAGTAGCAAAAGTAATAGTTACACTCCGAGTGCAAGGAGGTAAATCCTTGTTCGGATGCACAACTTGGATCGGAGCGAATCCGAGTTGCTGCAATTTGCCTCCGCCGCACGAGGAGTGTAACTAACTTCTTCACATAGCTACACATTAATGACGTCATACAGCTAGCGGTAGTGTGTGTGTACGTCATGATGTGCACATTAGAGCGGCACACAAACACACGCACATGATTTCACAACTTGATCTGTTGCACATTCATCTCTGTGAGATGTGGCCAGCGCGGAATAAATGAATTGAGAGAGCGGTTTGTGACCATTGTGAAATGGAAAGTTCATCCGTCATGTTTGACCCAGAGGATACGTTCAATGATTCGTTCATTGACGATTTGATATATAATTTCTTTGAAGAAGATGAATCCGAGGAAAGATTCAGGAAAGCATATAGTTCGAAGAGTATAAGAAGAATTGAGCAGACGAAGAAGCTGTTTATGGATTGGTTGAGAACAAGGAATCGACACAATAGACTGTCTGTATCAAAACATCTTCCAGTAAAAGACTTACCTGACTACAACCATGGGTTGATCCTTGGTAGATTAATCTAGTTTATCTCCGCCATAATTCTCCTTAGGAGATAAACCTAATTGATTTATCTCCGCCGTATTGTAAATAACCTCTTGTAAAACACACAAGATAGGTGAAGAAGCAGAAAATAAGCATGTATGAACTATGCATATTAGCACATCATTAGCAATTTAATGACAGGCGATGATGAAAAAAGCAAGAACAAATCCAGCCTCGAAGAAGTCAGGTTTCTGTGTTCCGATCACAGTCGTGTCACGTGTGAGTGTCGGTAAAAGTGTCAGCTAAAAGTTGCACCTCGTTCAACTGCAGTGACACTTGTGGCAGCCACTTTTCAGAAAGTGTCAGGAGCCGTTTACACGTGCAATATTTTCACTGACACTCGGTTGCAGCAACTTTTAAAAATGTCAGCAATCTACTGTCAGAAGCGTTTACACGTGCAATTTAGGTGACAGCAATAAAGTTTCATGTGTAAACGCACCTTTACAGCATACATTTTAACGAGAAAAGAATGCGTAAGCAGCAAATGTGGGTTCGTGATTGGATTATGAGAGAACAGCTTGGATTTTGCAATGCGATTGTACTCGAATTACGAGATCAGGATCCGTGCCAGGTAGCAATTTTTTTGAGAATGTCCGCTACCGACTTTGAGGATCTTTTGGGACGAATCGCATTAAGGATTAGAAAGAAGGATACTTCAATGCGTGCGACACTTCAAGAAGTGATTGAGTCATGGGATAACCGTACCGTTATCATTTGATTAAAATAATTCTTAGATGTGCTATTTTAATATATTTCTTTAAAACGTTTCTAGAGCTTTTCACGGTTAAATTAATTAATACAACGTAACTCACAAATTGTTTTCACATCACTTCATTATATTAAATATTTTGTAATTAATTTACCTATATTAACTAATTTAATTAATTAGTTTATATTTGTTATTGCATACATCCAGACAGTGTAAGAATATTACACCACATTTTCATTTCTAGGTATACATGTATGTTAACGCTATTGCAGAAAGTGTATAATTAGACCCAGACTAGATATGAAAAATGCAAGTCGAATCTGTAGGCCTATATGTAGCCTAAGCTAACAAGTAATTGGCCCCGCTAAGGTCATGAAGACGGCCGCACATGCAGTTCACCATTCAATCTTCATTGCCCTCCACTGTTCCACCAAAACATAACAATAATACATGTTTCTACAATTTCTACAATTCTGATGTTAAGTTAACCTAAAACTTTTACACCAATTTCATAAAGTTTTATCAATATATGCGATAAATGATATATCGGTACTGCAACTTAATGTAACTGTTGAGCCTTCATTTGAGCATTGAATGAACTTCACTGCCTCATAAAAGCATTTCGTGACGAATTTATCGCCGGCGCCCCTCCACAACTTTTGTTTTTTTGATTTTGTTGTGGAACTGAGTCCCTGTTGGTTATGTATTTTTCACTGAACCTCTTTAATTATTGTCTATTTTGAATTTCGCGGCAATCTTCCCCAATGCTTCGGCCTTTTTATTCTATCTCGATATTCGTGATTATGCACGTTCCACAAACGGATACTGCTCGCATTCATCGATCAGGTCATCGCTTAACGTCCTTGTCCATTCAATTTTCGTTTATAGCATTTCGTTTTCAGTCATTGATAAACCAGCGATCATCGTTTTAGTAACTTTTACTGAGTGCTATTTAAATTTGTCGATGTCCATGTAACAGCCAAACAATCAAAGATTCATTTTATTCGAGAAAGATGAGTCCCACCAGCTGATGCTTTTATCTATTGCACAGTTGCCAAGTGGCCTTGCACCAATACACGACTGCAAATTCGATGATAATAGTGTCAGCTAAAAGTCGCGCCTCGTTCAACTTTAGTAACACTTGTGGCAGACACTTTTCGGAAAGTGTCAGGAGCCGTTTACATGTGCAATATTTTCACTGACATTCGGTTGCAGCAACTTCTAAAAATGTCAGCAATCTAGTGTCAGACGAGAGTTACACACTAGTTCGTAGCGTTTGCACGTGCAATTTAGGTGGCAGCAATAAAGTTTACACCAGTACCCGGCTGGCGTTTTCATGACTGCCTGCATGCCTCATAGTTCATTATAACTTCGACATAAAAGTAATGCTGCAACAGTTGACAGTGGACAACGGTCAACTCGAAGCAAAACTGCTAATCATGATTACATCATTCTTACGTTTTGTCTTGAAATATAAATCAAATCCGTAGAGACCTAGGGATAGCCTGTATTTCTAATGAGAACTTTTTCATTAGTCTTAAATTTGTAATGCTCTTGCAATTAATCCTCAAGCGAATTAATGATGAGTAGATGACCATAATAATGTTTTCTTGTATTCTGACTCAGATTTACAAAGGTTTGAAAATGTTTCGGCATAGTTTGATGTACGTTTTTCTCAAGTCCAATTAATTTATGTACTCTCCTCTTCGCAGAATGGATGACAGATGATTTAATTGAGAAGGTTTCGAAGAACGAGAAAATTACCAAATGGTTGACTGATCCTCGTTCGTCCCACATTCTCAGTGAAATTCAAACTAATCCTGCAGCAGCGATGCAGAAATACAAAGATGATCCGAGTGTTTCACAATTCTTCCGAGAGTTCGGACAATTCATGGGTAAGTTTGCATTCAATGCACAAATATTGCGTGCACGGCTTTGTTGACTCTATTCTACAAAAACGGTTTGTCTTTCATATAATTTTGAGATATCAGTGTCACAAAGTTGATTTGCTTATATGCAATAAATGACAGCTAAATATTTCAAGTGTATCGATCCTGTGTTTGTCGGCGTATGATGATGGCGTGCTTTGAGGAGAGATTGAATTAATTCATTGATAAATATGAAGTTATCGAAACTTGACACACGACATCATACAAGCAAGTTCGACACTTAGAAATTGATAAAATTCTACTTCATCGAGGTTGATAAGTGTTTCAAAAATAGAAGGCGTTGTTATCTGAAATTATTTCTGCCTGCAGCTTTGATGGAGACCAATACGTGTTATTGGAGTCATCACAATTGATTAAAGCTTGCCAGCTAAAGGAATTTAAATGGAGTTCAATTGATCTTTAAATCGTGCATGCATTTAGGCTAAGCGAACTGAAAGCTGTAGCTGGCATGTGCCAAATCAAGGATAGGGTTCACCGGAAACATCAGACGTATACTCATACAGGCCAGCGTGATCTGGTTGTACTGGGCCATTGCTTGCCATGACAGCAGCCGATGAAATAAGTTAGCAAATTGTAACTGTCTTTAAGTTGCATAGTTATTCGATGATGGTTAAGAACAAGCTTGGCAACTGAAATTACATTTGCATTATCATTGATTTCTTGACCCAAATTTTCACCGATAAAATGGCCTGATCAAGTTATAATGATAACCGGACATGGAAGAACAATCATACAAGCATTTGAACTGAAAAGATTGATGTCGATAGATCTAGACTCTGATGATTGTTGCTCTCTTTGTTGTATACCTGAAGTCAGAAATAAACAACAATGATGAGACTCGGCAGCAATCGACATGGACATTTTTAGTTCAAGTATTTTTCAAGTTTTGTACTTCGGCCTTCGTGTCAGGTTATCATTACACCGTGATCAGATCGCTTTATCGGTGAAATTTTGGAAAATTAGACTAATAATATCAATTTCAGCCTGTCTTGTTTTCCAACTTCCATGCTCACTGCATTGTGCACGTAGAGCTGCAGCAAGTCAGTGTGCTAGCTCTATTATTGAAAGTGTAGAAAATTAATTTAACTGCAAAACGATTTTTTTCTGTATAATCATTGGAAACTCAAAAACACAACATTTCCTGCGCATAAACATATTAGTTCGCCAATGAAATTATATTTCTATTTTAGGAGAACTACTTTTCGCACACGCACTTCCATTGAGTTGAACATCAATGCTCTTCGTTTTCCTTAAACCAGTAATTGGAAATGTAGAAGTGAGCGTCTGGTTTTTTCTATAGTTAGCGGTGCATCCACGTATAATTGTCCACTGAAAATCTAGTCGAAGCTCAGTTAAAATCCCAATAATAAGGTTAAAGAACAAGATTGAGCAGCGTTCAAGTTGAAATCCTAAGAGTTGTATCCTTAACATTGAAGCTAATAATGCTCTAACACCCTCCTTACTCACTATAGAGTGTAAAAAAAGCATAAAAAACTACCGTAAAAATACTTTTCTTTCGATAGCGTTTTGATAGCAGTTGCCCAAAAAATCTGCTGATGTATAAATTTCTATTTGTAGGGAAATTTTAATACATTATGTGACTCAAGATCTTCTAACAGGCTTCACTGTAGTGTTTTGCCTTTAAAACAATTACGCAGTTTCTACTTCTCTTTGAAGATGTCTAAGTCAAGGAGTCTCTTTTGTGATTTGATTTACCCGTGCATTCATTATTATTCTCAAATACAAGTACGTCTATGAAATATATTTCGCTTTTCTGAATCTCTTCTGAATTAGGAATGAAAGTAAAATTGCTAAAATAATTGCAAAGATAAGTTGAATACATTGAAGCATACAAGAAAATTTTGTCATCAAAATCTTATGTTTAAACTACACATGAACCGAATAGTGTAAGATGCCTGAGCACCAGAACCGAGTAATTAGCTCACATGCTTGCAAATATCCTTGTTTAGACACTCTGACGTTGTCAACCGAAATATTATTGCGTTGTTCAACGAATAGTTCTCTCAAGTGGATTTTGTGCAGTTTTACGTTTGATGAAAATGCTGTAAACCTGGAAATCATCGCGTCGCTAAATTTTCGCGAATTACCAATAAGCGAATTTTGCCACTTTCTATATTTTATGAATACGGTCAACCGCTCTAGAATAAAACTACACTCAGTAGGAAGGTGAAAACTTGTCGAAAATATTACTTACAATACTTTAGTAGCAAAATAGTACGCAACAATAAAATGAAGTTTGCTTTGCTGCAGTCAAAACATGTCAATTCGACGGTTCCAACTTTGCAACAGCTGAAAGCACTTGCTGAAGAAATCAACCCAACGTGCTGAAAAAGGAAAAAAAGAAATTTTGTTTCTATATGATATGAAATCTATCTGCAGTCTCCAATCTGAAATGTTTGCTGTTTGTTTTGCAATGTTATATGTTTTCATATTGTTTATGATAGTATAATTGCTCCTTGCTAATACACAACTAGGAAATTAAAAGAGTTCTGCATAAAATGCTTGAATAACATTCACATAAATTTTTATTTTCGTGAATTGAAAGATTTCGCAAAATTCGCGAACTTTCAACTGTCGCAAAAGCTTTCCGGATTACACTGCATTGTTACTTAATTAAACAATTTTTTACAATGTTTTTCACCATGTCGCAAAAGCTTTCCGGATTACACTGCATTGTTAGTTAATTGATAATAAGAGATATGACGATGGTGCTTGATAGTTGGATAACATGAAATGTATAGGTGCCTTGTTTCTAGATGAATCGTTTTCATCGGGATGGAACACAAGTCACATGCCTGCTCGTGCATTTTATTTCTTGATTTGAACATCAGTGTTAAAAAAATGTATGACAAATGTGTCAATCAACGCTATTTGAAATTCGAAATAATATCTGGGAAATTGATGTAATAGACAAATCTATCTGATTATCGCCTAATCGGATTACCGTGGGAGGAACGTGGGGAATTTTTTTCGAGTGACATTGAAATGGATCCAATATATTACTTTAGCAAGCAAAATTTTGAAAGCCTGTCAAACAGCCGATCCAGCAAATTGATCTCCCCGGAAGTACTTTCACCGAACGAAACTGTTGGAGCAACGTTTTGCTTTTGTTATCGAAAGTACGGATGTCGTTAGATTGGAAGTCGAAACACGATAACATCAAAGCGATTAAGCAAATGAAATCAAGGAATTCCTATTGCAGAGAAAAGCGGGGGAGTTATCACTTAGGGAGTTCCTGAGAGTACCCGCACTTCAAGGCAGATACGATTAAGGAAATAAATGAATGTAATGTATCAATGCATGTTCCATCGTCCTAATACCGATAAATAATCATTCGTATTCAACTACTCACCTGTTTCTAGTTGTGCCCTTATTGTGAACATTGACTCCTTTGACTTAATGATGATATTTATTTAATGTGTTATTTGTCTCATAATATTCCTTGTCGGAAAGTTAAGGGAATCGAACTGATTCAAGACTAACAATTCACATTCCATGACCTAGAATCTTCTACACAATTCACGTATGATTTTTAGTTGGTGACATTCCTTTTTACTATAAACAGGATTTTGAAATTTAAACCCACACTGATGTTAAATTTCATGATAATTGTTCAAATAAATACGTAAGGTTTACAGGATTATTGGAATCTCCACTTTTTTCGCATGCTCTTTCACGAGGCATATATTTTCTATTTTGAGTTGATCTTGTCATCCTAGATTCAAATTCCTTACTTTATCTGATTCCAAAATCAAATGTTTAAATCAGCAATAATCAAACATTTTAAATGAAGAACACTTTTCATTCATAATCAGCAACAAGTCCAGGATGATGTCAACCCAAAACTTCGTACTGTTATTTCCCATCTCATGCATTCAACTGACTTCGAATTAGTCCGCAATTTAAGCAAGCTTTGTGTAACCTTAGGTGACGATCTGTCCTTCAAAATTTACATCCTCAATTAAAGGAAACGAACATCTACACGAATTCATGTTTATATTATCAAGCTGCATATTATCATCCTCTAAAGTCTAAATAGATGTCTCGATAAATTGATGCATATGTAAATGCATATGTAATATATGCAACAATTACTGCTGCTTAACTACTACTAACTGCTACTATTATTTCATTTCTAAAGGAATTTGGTTAACTCATGTAGATAACATCATAAGAAGCTCTTCTCGAAAATTTTACGTCCTGAGAATATTTCGACCTCCACTGTGCGACAGGAATCTGAAAAGCGTTTACTTCGGCCTTATAAGATCTCTAGTTGAGTATTGCGTGGGAAGAATCCACTCTTCATGGGATTGCACATGCATATTGCACATTGCACCAGGCATTAAAAGTGTTCAACTACATCGCAAATGAGGATCATATACTAAGCTGCTAACTCCCACCACCGTCTGAATCTGTAAGAAACATTTTCCTGTCCAGACGAACAGATAGACGAAGCCGGTCCTTCATTTTATACATGTGTTCTATCTACAACTCGCTACACAAAGGATAATTATGCATTTCTTGAGATGAAAGATTTTCATTCTGAAAAAATAAAGCACATATTTTGTAAGCAAAAAACAACGCAAAGTGCATGCGAGGCCTTTCGACCGGTTCTCTTTCAGGCATTACAACGGTGTGAAACAGATCCACAAGCATTTGAATTGTTAACACTATAGAATTGATAAATCACTGATATGTTTAAACAAAGATAAGAAATCTTTAAAACAAATATAGTTAAAGTCAATTACCAAGGTAAAGCTAAAGACAAAACGTTTTCTTTTTGTACACATAAATTTGGCCGGAGGCGTTTAATATACAGTGCCTCGGCAATGCGCAGACGTAACAGACTGCTGTGCCCCACATGAAATAATTAACTAAAACCCTTTTCTAGTAGTAAATAAAGGTCCATAATAAACACAGCGCGCCCTGAAATGGGGTGGGTCCAATACAAACACAGCGCGCTCTGAAATGGGGTGGGTCCAATACAAACACAGCGCGCCTCGAAATGGCTAGCTCCCAAACGAACACAGCGCGCCTGGCCGGCCGCCCAGGTTGGAGTGAGAGGTTGTCTTGGCCAACCGTCCAGGCTGACTTGGCCGACCGTCCAGGTTGACGTGGCCGACCGTCCAGGCTGACTTGGCCGACCGACCAGGTTGACTTGGCTGACCGACTAGGTTGACTTGGCCGACCGATCAGGTTGACGTGGTGGAGTGAGTGTGTTTTGAGGGTGAAGGAGGCACGGGAGAGTGAAACGGACTTCATATTCGTGATCAGCGTCAAATTCTGCATCGGTATGGTGAGTTTGAAAGGAATCGGCGAGAAAAAATGTTTCTTCAAAATTTTTCCGAAAAAACGACAGAGGTAAAATTGTGGACGTTTTGGGTTGTAGCCTCAAAACGAAGCATCGGAGAGCAAAACGGAGGTCAGATTTGGAATCAGCGTAAAATTCTGCATCTGTATGGTGAATTTGAAAGCAATCGGAGAGAAAAAATTTTCGCTGACGTCCCCCCCCTCGGGAGAGCTAGCTTCGATCTTGGCTTCCAGTAGACGGATTTTGTCGTGCAATAGCTCGTTTGAAAGCTAAGAGTGAGACAAATTCACTGAAAGAAACGGCTTGTTCATATCTGTCTTCGTTTAGATGTGAGATGCCATTTAAGATTTTGGGAGATTGGCGAAAAACGACAGAGTTAGAATTTTGGACGTTTTGGGCTGTAGCTTCAAAACGAAGCATCGGATGGGAAAACGGATTTCAGAGTTGGAATCAGCGTGAAATTCTCTATCAACATGGTGAGTTTCAAGTCAATCGGCGAGAAAAAATTTTCGCTGACCCCCCCCGGCACCAATCTTCCAATTTCGCTTCTAGTGGATGGATTTTGTCGTGTAATAGCTCGTTTGAAAGCTAAGAGTGAGACAAATTCACTGAAGGAATCGGCTTGTTCATATCTGTCTTCGTTTAGATGTGAGACGCCATTTAAGATTTTGGGAGATTGGCGAAAAACGACAGAGTTAGAATTTTGGACGTTTTGGGCTGTAGCGCCAAAACGAAGCATCGGATGGGAAAACGGATTTCAGAGTTGGAATCAGCGTCAAATTCTCTATCAACATGGTGAGTTTCAAGTCAATCGGAGAGAAAAAATTTTTCTTCACAAAATTTTTTCGAAAAAACGACAGTTAGAATTTTCGCGATGGCTGAGGGCTGTAGAGCCAAAACGAAGCATCGGATGGGAAAAGGGAGGACAGATTTGGATTCAGCGTCCAATTCTACATGGAAATTGTGTATTTCCAGCTCAATCGGACCTCTAGAATCGGCGATAGAAGCGTTTTAAGTTTTTGGATGATGGGTATTACGTCATCAGCTGATCGCCACACACTATAAGCTGGGAACGAGAGACGACTTGCCATTAAGAGAGAAGCGACGATTGTCAGTAGGTCTCCTCTCTCTCTCCGATGATAGCTTCGACACATTCAAAATTCCAAAAAACCTTCATGCTGATATCAGCTAAGGCGTCAGACTTCGAGGTTAGCCAGGAGATGGCCTTCGTCTCCAGGCCATAAAAGACTCCAAAACTTTAAAGGCTTGTAACTTTGCTTCTACAAGTCGGTTTGACTTGATTCGGAAAAGGTTAGGTCGCTATTGACCTGTCCTAAGTGATAGACTACTTATAAAATTTAATAAGTAGTGCTAATAAGTTGAAAAAATTAAATTCACTAGTTTTGGAGGTTTTCTGGGGTTTTCGACCCTGCTGAAGTCAATGAAAGCATTTTTAATGATGTCTGAGCCAGTCTTCTCATGGTATAAGCGGCTTTTCACTGAAAGCGAGCAAGACACGGAGAGTTTTGCTGTAATATTCCACTGACAGGGTGTTCCTTCTGGACGGCGGACGATGCCGTAGTGATAAGTGTGGCAAGGGAGTGTGTCATAGTTTAGACCGAAACCGCTGGGGCAACTCATGTCTCATGTTGGGCATTTGACACAGTTCTCAACGTAGCACTTTGAACGCCAATCGGTTGAGTCTTAGCTATCTTGTCATGGGTGGCCTCTGAACATCTCCATTGCAAAACGCTGGTGAATCAAGCTCTCTACGGCTTGCTATCAAGCTGATCAAAGTCTGTCCACCTCTTACCAACTCTACAGGTTTTCATGTCTGGCGATCAAGTCATGGACGGTGCAAGTCACGGAGATTTTCGGTGTGATACTTCCTGTGGGTGGGCGTTCTTTCGAGACAACGGTGAAGTCCGTAGCGATGAGTACTGCACGGGACGTGGGCAATGATAATCCTTGTGAAACCTCTCTGCGTCATGTTTGCAAGTGGTTGCCTTTCGTCTCAACGTTGAACTCTGACCGCCAGGGCGACATTTAGCTATCTGCCACAGGTTACCTCATAAAATCTCCATTGCACTTGTCTCCCGACAGTTGCCCAAGCATGTGAGAATGAACCATCAGTTCTTCTTGTCTCTATCACGGAGACGAAATGATGAAGGGATGAAATGGGAGGACATTCATGCGCCACACGCCACACATTACAGATTTCTCTCTTCGCTAGTGAACAAGCTCTTGTCAGTGTCGTCAGAAACTTTATCATGTCGTACAAAAGTTTTATTGCAACACAGGTGGATGTATAGTTAGAAAGTTTGATCATCAACGTTTTATTCGTTAGTCTAGTCAGAAACTGTATCATGGTTTGCAAAGTTAGTGTAGTCAAATATTTTTACTGCGACACAGATTGATGTATAGTTAGAAAAGTTTGATCATGACGTTTTATTTGCAAGTTTAGTCAGAAAGTGTATCATGGTTTACAAAAGCAAAGTTTAGTCAAATCTTTTACCGTGACTCATGTTTGAGAAAATAAAGTTTGATCATGACGTTTATTCGTGAGTGTCGTTAGAAAGTGTATCATGGTTTGTAAAAGTTTTACCGCTACACAGATTGATGTATAGTTCGAAAAGTTTGATCATGACGTTTTTTGAAACACAAGTGTCATAAAATGTAAGCGTCAGTGTAGTCAACTAGTTTTACCTCACACGTTTGTAAAAGTAAAGTTTGATCATTGAAGTTTTACGAAACATAAGTGTCATAAAATGTAAGCGTTAGTGTAGTCAACTAGTTTTACACAGTGTAGATTGTCTTGTAACTTACTTTCAGAGTTAGAATGTTTATGAAAATCGCTCTGTTTTATCTGTTTGTATGTTAAAAGAAAGTTTCAACAATTTACAAGATAAAAAAATAAAGTTTCACCAGTTTACAAGTTAAAAATAAAGTTTCAATAGTGTGTACGTTAGAAATATAGTTTTAGCTGTTTGCAAGATAAAAAATAAAGTTTCACCAGTTTACAAGTTAAAAATAAAGTTTCAATAGTGTGTACGTTAGAAATAAAGTTTTAGCTGTTTGCAAGAAAAAAAAATGAAGTTTCACAAGTTTACAAGTTAAAACTAAAGTTCTACCAGTGCACAAGTTAGAAACAAAGTTTCAATAGCGTATATGTTAGAAATAAAGCTTTATCTGTTTGCATGTTAGAAACAAAGTATAGTTTCAACAGTTTACAAGATAAAAAATAAAGTTTCAATAAGGTGTACGTTAGAAATAAAGTTTAAGCTGTTTGTGTGTTAGAAATAGAATAAAGTTTCAGCAGTTTATAGATTAAAAATAAAGTTTCAATAGTGTGTACGTTAGAAATAAAGTTTTATCTGTTTGTAAAATGAGATTGTGGGATTTACTAGTTTGCAAGTTAGACTAAGCGTTCTACTATTTGTAAACGAAAGATATAGTTTCAACAGTTTACAGATTAAAAATAAAGTTTCAACAGTGTGTACGTTGGAAATAAAGTTTTAGTCGTTTGCGCGTTAGAAATAAAATAAAGTTTCAAGAGTTTACAACTTAAAAATAAAGTTTCAATAGTGTGTACGTTAGAAATAAAGTTTTAGCTGTTTGCAAGATAAAAAGTAAAGTTTCACCAGTTTACAAGTTAGAAATAAAGTTTCACCAGTGTACAAGTTAGAAAGAAAGTTTCAATAGTGTATATGTTAGAAATAAAGCCTTATCTGTTTGCATGTTAGAAACAAAATAAATTTTCAACAGTTTACAAGATAAAAATAAAGTTTCAATAATGTGTACGCTAGAAATAAAGTTTTAGCTGTTTGTATATCAAAAACAAAGTTTCAAGAGTTTACAAGTTAAAAAATAAAGTTTCAATGGTGTATACGTTAGAAATAAAGTTTTAGCTGTTTGTATATCAAAATAAAGTTTCAGCTGTTTCCATGTTAAAAATAAAGTTTCAACAGTGTGTATGTTAGAAATAGAGTTTTATCGGTTTGTAAATTTAGATCATAAGATTTACTAGTTTGCAAGTTAGACTAATCGTTCTACTATTTATAAACGAAAGATATAGTTTCAACAGTTTACAGATTAAAAATAAAGTTTCAACAGTGTATACGTTGGAAATAAAGTTTTAGTCGTTTGCGCGTTAGAAATAAAATAAAGTTTCAAGAGATTACAAGTTAAAAATAAAGTTTCAATAGTGTGTAGGTTAGAAATAGAGTTGTAGCTGTTTGCATGTTAAATATAAAGTTTCAACAGTGTGTACGTTAGAAATAGTTTTATCGGTTTCAAAATTAAGATTATAAGATTTACTAGTTTGCAAGTTAGACTAAGCGTTCTACTATTTGTAAATGAAAGATATAGTTTCAACAGTTAACAGATTAAAAAATAAAGTTTCAATAGTCTGTATGTTAAAAATAAAGTTTCAACAGTGTGTATGTTAGAAATAGAGTTTTATCGGTTTGTAAATTTAGATCATACGATTTACTAGTTTGCAAGTTAGACTAAGCGTTCTAATATTTGTAAACGAAAGATATAGTTTCAACAGTTTACAGATTAAAAATAAAGTTTCAACAGTGTGTATGTTAAAAATAAAGTTTAAGCTGTTTGTGTGTTAGAAATAGAATAAAGTTTCAACAGTTTATAGATTAAAAATAAAGTTTCAACAGTGTGTACATTAGAAATAAAGTTTTAGCTGTTTGTATGTTAAAAATAAAGTTTTAACAGTGTGTATGTTAGAAATACAGTTTTATCGGTTTGTAAATTTAGATCATAAGATTTACTAGTTTGCAAGTTAGACTAAGCGTTCTACTATTTGTAAACGAAAGATATAGTTTCAACAGTTTACAGATTAAATATAAAGTTTCAACGGTGTATACGTTGGAAATAAAGTTTTAGTCGTTTGCGCGTTAGAAATAAAATAAAGTTTCAAGAGTTTACAAGTTAAAAATAAAGTTTCAATAGTGTGTACGTTAGAAATAAAGTTTTAGCTTTTTGTATATCAAAATAAAGTTTCAAGAGTTTACAAGTTAGAAATAAAGTTTCAACAGTGTGTATGTTAGAAATAAAGTTTTATCTGTTTGTAAATTTAGATAATAAGATTTACTAGTTTGCAAGTTAGACTAAGCGTTCTACTATTTGTAAACGAAAGATATAGTTTCAACAGTTTACAGATTAAAAATAAAGTTTCAACAGTGTTTACGTTGGAAATAAAGTTTTTGTCGTTTGCGCGTGAGAAATAAAATCAAGTTTCAAGAGTTTACAACTTAAAAATAAAGTTTCAACAGTGTGTATGTTAGAAATAGAGTTTTATCGGTTTCAAAATTAAGATCATAAGATTTACTGGTTTGCAAGTTAGACTAAGCGTTCTACTATTTGTAAATGAAAGATATAGTTTCAACTGTTAACAGATTGAAAAATAAAGTTTCAATAGTCTGTATGTTAAAAATAAAGTTTCAACAGTGTGTATGTTAGAAATAGAGTTTTATCGGTTTGTAAATTTAGATCATACGATTTACTAGTTTACAAGTTAGACTAAGCGTTCTAATATTTGTAAACGAAAGATATAGTTTCAACAGTTTACAGATTAAAAATAAAGTTTCAACAGTGTGTATGTTAAAAATAAAGTTTAAGCTGTTTGTGTGTTAGAAATAGAATAAAGTTTCAACAGTTTATAGATTAAAAATAAAGTTTCAACAGTGTGTACATTAGAAATAAAGTTTTAGCTGTTTGTATGTTAAAAATAAAGTTTTATCAGTGTGTATGTTAGAAATAGAGTTTTATCGGTTTGTAAATTTAGATCATAAGATTTACTAGTTTGCAAGTTAGACTAAGCGTTCTACTATTTGTAAACGAAAGATATAGTTTCAACAGTTTACAGATTAAAAATAAAGTTTCAACAGTGTATACGTTGAAAATAAAGTTTTAGTCGTTTGCGCGTTAGAAATAAAATAAAGTTTCAAGAGTTTACAAGTTAAAAATAAAGTTTCAATAGTGTGTATGTTAGAAATAGAGTTGTAGCTGTTTGCATGTTAAAAATAAAGTTTCAACAGTGTGTACGTTAGAAATGAAGTTTTAGCTGTTTGTATATCAAAAATAAAGTTTCAAGAGTTTATAAGTTAAAAAATAAAGTTTCAACAGTGTGTATGTTAGAAATAGAGTTTTATCTGTTTGTAAAAATATGATTGCGGGATTTAATGGTTTGCAAGTTAGACTAAGCGTTCTACTATTTGTAAGTGAAAGATATAGTTTCAACAGTTTACAGATTAAAAATAAAGTTTCAACAGTGTGTATGTTAAAAATAAAGTTTAAGCTGTTTGTGTGTTAGAAATAGAATAAAGTTTCAACAGTTTATAGATTAAAAATAAAGTTCCAACAGTGTGTACATTAGACATAAAGTTTCAGCTGTTTGCATGTTAAAAATAAAGTTTCAACAGTGTGTATGTTAGAAATAGAGTTTTATCGGTTTGTAAATTTAGATCATAAGATTTACTAGTTTGCAAGTTAGACTAATCGTTCTACTATTTGTAAACGAAAGATATAGTTTCAACAGTTTACAGATTAAAAATAAAGTTTCAACAGTGTATACGTTGGAAATAAAGTTTTAGTCGTTTGCGCGTTAGAAATAAAATAAAGTTTCAAGAGATTACAAGTTAAAAATAAAGTTTCAATAGTGTGTAGGTTAGAAATAGAGTTGTAGCTGTTTGCATGTTAAATATAAAGTTTCAACAGTGTGTACGTTAGAAATAGTTTTATCGGTTTCAAAATTAAGATCATAAGATTTACTAGTTTGCAAGTTAGACTAAGCGTTCTACTATTTGTAAATGAAAGATATAGTTTCAACAGTTAACAGATTAAAAAATAAAGTTTCAATAGTCTGTATGTTAAAAATAAAGTTTCAACAGTGTGTATGTTAGAAATAGAGTTTTATCGGTTTGTAAATTTAGATCATACGATTTACTAGTTTGCAAGTTAGACTAAGCGTTCTAATATTTGTAAACGAAAGATATAGTTTCAACAGTTTACAGATTAAAAATAAAGTTTCAACAGTGTGTATGTTAAAAATAAAGTTTAAGCTGTTTGTGTGTTAGAAATAGAATAAAGTTTCAACAGTTTATAGATTAAAAATAAAGTTTCAACAGTGTGTACATTAGGAATAAAGTTTTAGCTGTTTGTATGTTAAAAATAAAGTTTTAACAGTGTGTATGTTAGAAATACAGTTTTATGGGTTTGTAAATTTAGATCATAAGATTTACTAGTTTGCAAGTTAGACTAAGCGTTCTACTATTTGTAAACGAAAGATATAGTTTCAACAGTTTACAGATTAAAGATAAAGTTTCAACGGTGTATACGTTGGAAATAAAGTTTTAGTCGTTTGCGCGTTAGAAATAAAATAAAGTTTCAAGAGTTTACAAGTTAAAAATAAAGTTTCAATAGTGTATACGTTAGAAATAAAGTTTTAGCTTTTTGTATATCAAAATAAAGTTTCAAGAGTTTACAAGTTAGAAATAAAGTTTCAACAGTGTGTATGTTAGAAATAAAGTTTTATCTGTTTGTAAATTTAGATCATAAGATTTACTAGTTTGCAAGTTAGACTAAGCGTTCTACTATTTGTAAGTGAAAGATATAGTTTCAACAGTTTACAGATTAAAAATAAAGTTTCAACAGTGTTTACGTTGGAAATAAAGTTTTTGTCGTTTGCGCGTGAGAAATAAAATAAAGTTTCAAGAGTTTACAACTTAAAAATAAAGTTTCAACAGTGTGTATGTTAGAAATAGAGTTTTATCGGTTTCAAAATTAAGATCATAAGATTTACTGGTTTGCAAGCTAGACTAAGCGTTCTACTATTTGTAAATGAAAGATATAGTTTCAACAGTTAACAGATTGAAAAATAAAGTTTCAATAGTCTGTATGTTAAAAATAAAGTTTCAACAGTGTGTATGTTAGAAATAGAGTTTTATCGGTTTGTAAATTTAGATCACACGATTTACTAGTTTGCAAGTTAGACTTAGCGTTCTACTATTTGTAAACAAAAGATATAGTTTCAACAGTTTACAGATTAAAAATAAAGTTTCAACAGTGTATACGTTGGAAATAAAGTTTTAGTCGTTTGCGCGTTAGAAATAAAATAAAGTTTCAAGAGATTACAAGTTAAAAATAAAGTTTCAATAGTGTGTATGTTAGAAATAGAGTTGTAGCTGTTTGCATGTTAAAAATAAAGTTTCAACAGTGTGTACGTTAGAAATAAATTTTATCTGTTTGTAAAATGAGATTGTGGGATTTACTAGTTTGCAAGTTAGGCTAAGCGTTCCACTATTTGTAAACGAAAGATATAGTTTCAACAGTTTACAGATTAAAAATAAAGTTTCAACAGTGTGTACGTTGGAAATAAAGTTTCAACAGTGTGTATGTTAGAAATAGAGTTTTATGGGTTTGTAAATTTAGATCATACCATTTACTAGTTTGCAAGTTAGACTAAGCGTTCTAATATTTGTAAACGAAAGATATAGTTTGAACAGTTTACAGATTAAAAATAAAGTTTCAACAGTGTATACGTTGGAAATAAAGTTTTAGTCGTTTGCTCGTTAGAAATAAAATAAAGTTTCAAGAGTTTACAAGTTAAAAATAAAGTTTCAATAGTGTGTACGTTAGAAATAGAGTTGTAGCTGTTTGCATGTTAAAAATAAAGTTTCAACAGTGTGTACGTTAGAAATAAAGTTTTATCTGTTTGTAAAATGAGATTGTGGGATTTACTAGTTTGCAAGTTAGACTAAGCGTTCCAGTTTTTGTAAACGAAAGATATAGTTTCAACAGTTTACAGATTAAAAATAAAGTTTCAACAGTGTGTATGTTAGAAATAATATTTTTTCGTCGTTGCGCGCGTGAAAATAAAAATAAAGTTTCAAGAGTTTACAAGTTAAAAATAAAGTTTCAACAGTGTGTATGTTAGAAATAGAGTTTTATCGGTTTCAAAATTAAGATCATAAGATTTACTGGTTTGCAAGTTAGACTAAGCGTTCTACTATTTGTAAATGAAAGATATAGTTTCAACTGTTAACAGATTGAAAAATAAAGTTTCAATAGTCTGTATGTTAAAAATAAAGTTTCAACAGTGTGTATGTTAGAAATAGAGTTTTATCGGTTTGTAAATTTAGATCATACGATTTACTTGTTTGCAAGTTAGACTAAGCGTTCTAATATTTGTAAACGAAAGATATAGTTTCAACAGTCTACAGATTAAAAATAAAGTTTCCACAGAGTGTACGTTGGAAATAAAGTTTTAGTCGTTTGCGCGTTAGAAATAAAATAAAGTTTCAAGAGTTTACAAGTTAAAAATAAAGTTTCAACAGTGTGTATGTTAGAAATAGAGTTTTATCGGTTTGTAAAATGAGATTGTAAGGTTTACTAGTTGGCAAGTTAGACTAAGGGTTCTACTATTTGTAAATGAAAGATATAGTTTCAACAGTTTACAGATTAAAAATAAAGTTTAAGCTGTTTGTGTGTTAGAAATAGAATAAAGTTTCAACAGTTTGTAGATTAAAATAAAGTTTCAACAGTGTGTACGTTAGAAATAGAGTTTTAGCTGTTTGTATGTTAAAAATAAAGTTTCAACAGTGTGTACGTTAGAAATAGAGTTTTATCTGTTTGTAAAATGAGATTGTAGGATTTACTAGTTTGCAAGTTGGACTAAGCGTTCTACTATTTGTAAATGAAAGATTTAGTTTCAACAGTTTACAGATTAGAAAATAATGTTTCAATAGGGTACACGTTGGAAATAAAGTTTTAATAGTTTATACGCTTGAAATATAGTTATATCAGTTTATGTCTTGGAAATAAAGTTCTAACAGTTTGTATGTTAGAAATGAATTTTTATCTGTTTGTATGCTAGAAGTAAAGTTTCATCAGTTTCCATGTTAAAAAATGAAGTTTTTAACAGTTTTCAAGTTAAAGATAAAGTTTTAATAGTGTATACGTTAGAAATAAAGTTTTAGCTTTTGTATGCTATAAATAAAGGTATAGCTATTTGTAAAATAATTAAAATTGTAAGTGATTAGCATATTTCGTTTGCTGAAAAGAAGGTGTTCCGCCTGTTAGTGTTGGTGTGTTAATATTGAAGAATTTGGTAGTATCTGTTCAATTTAAGACTATATTTTTCTAGCAAATATTAAAAGCAGCAGCCATTATATAATTTATGAAACTGAACCCTTTCCTGCTGCTCTCATTCGAGTGGTACCCTATACATATTACCATCCTTCATAACGGGCATTGTATCATAACAGGCTTATGTGATTTCAATAAAGTATCACGGATTGTTAAATTCCTAATGCGTTATCTGTTTGATGTACAGCTAATGGAGGCATGTTGAACGTTGAGTTTTTCCTTCATTCACTGACGACTCATCATATGAATGAGTTAAGGTGAAAACGGTATTCGTCATCACTTTGACTGGCAAAGGAACGCACACGCACTGAATGGGGAAAAGATCAGGCTGTCAACAAGGATGAATAGAATCTTATCGAATGGTCTGACATCTACGACAATGAGGTGGACCCATTTTTAGACATGGGTTATCGCTTTGTCTGATATGAAAACGTTCACACGCTCACATATTCAGCTGTGAATATAATTTACCATTGCTATTTTTAGTGACTATCTTTACAAGAGGAATGACAGTGATGTAAGTAACATGCTTCCTAACCTGAATGGAGCTGTTTGTGTTATTGTATTAGACATGTCGTTTAGCAAATTGGCGATACAACGATGTTGCCCACCCGTTAGAAAAATTAGCACAACCGAGTTGTGTGAAGTGTTACTTGATGATGCAAAGATACATCACATTTCATTTTTGATTGAAAATCAAAGTGCTCTTCTGAAACTGGGCGATGGCATTCATTGTCAATTGAGTGAAAATTTGATAAAACTCCGGTTTTTCATTGCTGTAAAATGTGTTTACTGCTACACGCATGATTGGTGTAGGAATACCAATGACACTTGATAAACATGAACAACACCTTTACATTCAAAGTGATCTGATTTCACCTATTTCTTTTCGTGAGAAAAAAGAATACATTTTACGTGATTTCATTCATGAGAAAGACGCTTCATATGGAATAGTCCAGAAATTGTTTGAACATATTTTCTACCATCCTGTCGTCAAACAAATGATACCCTCTATTGCTATCAAAATTACAAATGGTTTACAAGAGTGCATCCATGTGAAAGATACTAAATCCCTCATAACTTTAGTGCTTCGGAAAACAAAGTGAAGTCATTGTGATAAGTTTATTGAAATAAAAATACATCATAAAAACACGTTTTTTACAATGTTTAGTGGAAAAGTCTTTACATAGGGGACTGTAGGGAACTATTTACAAGGAAATACGATCTAGTGCGACGCATAAAACAACCATGCATATCTACAAAAAAGCATCATCAAAATACTGAGTTAAGGATGAATCTATTTACACGTCTCCTGAATGTGGAAGTGTGAGTTTTATTCTTTTGGGTGGAGGTATGTTTGTGTCAGGATGTCCATGTGGAAGAGATGTGTTATGTCCTATCCAACACCTCTTATCCTCCCATGCTGAAAGCGCTCGTTTCTTAAACGCGTGCGTTTTCACAGTATGAACTTGAGATTTTAAGATTGTTATATTGACAAACGTTATAGTTTTATTTTTATAGGCCTTCTTATAGGACCGATGTTTTGTGAACAATGGATTTTGATATACCTTTAGCACGCTTAATACTATCTGCACATTTTAATTTCATGGAATACATTTTAGGACGGAGGAGAATCATTTCATTTATTTCCTTTCCTGCTGTTTCATCCTTAAAACAACCAAGTTTGGCTTTATTCTGTATGGAATAGAGTGGATGAGTGGGATTGTAGTTAGATGTGTCGAAATGTTTTTCTAATGACTTAGCTACTTCATTAAAATTTAAATCTTTTTGAGTGGTAATACCTAAGAAGAAACTATCTGTATCACCACCCAACAAACGAACCTCTTTTACGAGAGGACATGGTTTTAGTATTTTATAAAAGAGTTGGTACATTTCAAGCTTGGAGTAATCTAGTACAGCTTGACCAATATAGATGGGCTTGCACAACTCAACTTCATATTTTATCATTTTAACACCTACAAGGTCCTCATCGATAATGTCTCTATCAATGAATAGAGGTGATGAGGTCAATTTGTGATATTTTTTATCATCAATGACTAGTTTGTAGTTCATGCGTTTTCTAACATCCTCCATCGTCTTACCAAATAGACTATTATTCTTATACTTATAAAAATCTTTTTCAAAATTATTTTGGGCTAGTGCACGTTTCTGGCTGTTACTATCAATATATGGTTTGAGGAAGGCTTTCTGTCTAAATTTGATGATGCGGTGAACTGACTTTAGAAGCATACCCATTTCTAAATAAAATTTTAAGATGCTAAAGTGAACTAGATAGTTTTCCTTATCATATTGGGTGAGTAAAAGTTTGCGGCATGGTTTGTACCTTGGCTGTCTACACTCTGTTAAGTTATTATGAAATTGTGACATGAATGGTGAAAACATATCTTCAGTCACTTCACCAGATTCAGGTGCGAGTGGGAAGTTTTCGGCAGTTTCAGCAGATTCAGCAGTTTTATCTTTAATGCTATTTGGATAAATCAAATCCACTTCAAAATAATATCCCCAATCACCTTCATCTGGAATCTTCAGTATGTTTGAAGGGTTGGAGTAATACTCAAGCTCATCTTGATTTAACCAACTAAACTCGGAATGAGGGAGTGGTTTGGATAGTGAACTGCCATATAAATTATTTTGGTCATAGTACTTTAGGTGGATATGATCATCACCTACTGTTTCAGATTTTATATGATGTTTATTTACAAATGTGAGACCACCGCGTATTCCGCGCTCAAATATATTATACATCTACGGGTCTTGTAAGAGATGAATGGTCTCACCAGTCATTTTAAAGGCTGATTTAAAGGACATGGCTGGTAGACTGACAAAGTGGACAGGATCTAATTTGTCTTCTTCTAATGCCACTCGTCGAAATTCCTGAAAGACATCAGCCAGCAAAATGACATCTAATTCTAAGTAAGCGATCATATAATCGCCAAACGTTTTACAATCAAATTTTATCCATGCCTCTTGAGCATGTTCATAATCCTCTACTGGACAATCGTCACCCGTCAAATCGTTTTGGAATTTGTCAATGGAAGGAAGGGTTGTTTCATATAGTTTAGACATTGAGCTAAAATACGCATAGGGAAAGACTCCTTTGGGAGTGATCATGTCATCTGTTAAATTTGGATAGTGTTTCTTCAAAGTTTGACTATGGGGAAGAAACTTGAGATTTCGATCGAGAGAAGCTAGTGACGCTGACATGAATTGAAATGAATCTAAAAATTTTATTTCGAAGAAGACTGTCTTATTTTCTTTAGTTTTATCTACTGGTACTTGTGCTGTCATTGCCATGAATTTTTCTCTCGTTTGTGCTATAACATTGAACTGCCACGATTTCATCTGGCTCAACCCTCCTTTTATTATCATATGACTGTCATAGCCCTTAAAGTTGTGAAAAATGACGGGTAGTACGCGACGTCTCAACCTAAGTGCAAAGTTACATTTGGAGCAGAGTGCGTTTCTAAATTTACCAGTGATGTGATCATGATCACGCACTTTCTTGATTTTATCGTCATCAAACGTTTTATGACATTTAGGACAGGATGTGCAACTTTCGAATTTCTGTTTGTCTTCATCTGACACATGTAGTGACTTACGCTGCAATTGGGAATCATATGATTGTTGAAATTTAGCAGCTTTATCGAGAAATTCTAGAAATTTTGAAATACAATCTTCACCTTGCCAAGTATGCATATTGTTTTGCCTATTTCTAAAGTGGTCATGCCATACTTCATAGCAGGATATGGCTGCTGGCTTGTGGATGATGTCATCAATGTAGCATTCGATGTCTGCGTAAATGACACGCAGGGGACTTAATTCGTCACCATTATCTCTATGTGAAAATATTTTGTCTTTGGGCATGCGCTCTATTTGTAATTTACCCCGCTTGCACCATTCATAATGACTTAGAAATTTATTTTTCGACCAAAATGGTCGTGTGCAGCGGTCGCATATGAAATGTTCACCTTTAATCGATTTTTGTATATGGTTGTAAAGGCGATGAATTTTTGGAATGCCACAGTAATGCCACTGTTGAGTATTGTCCTCATACACTAGCAAGAGGTTGACAACCCGATCATAGCTACTTTGGCGGTTGTTATACCTGACGCCTTTTAGCCCTTTCTCCCAGACGTGTACCACTATCTTAATTTTATTTAATTTCTCAAATTTCTCTATATCTTTCAATTTCATGTCTATTCACTATTGCAGTCATCAAACTTTAATTCATTTTCCCACTCTTGATACTTACTTCTACGGAAACGATTATCATTTACATCATTGTAGTGGAGAATGGATAACACTGCATACTTAAAACATTGCGATTCGCAATCTACAGAAATGACTGCTTTTTTGTCTTTTAAAATTTTTGGAAGATTGAAGGAGCCTCGCCCACTATAACTTTCTAACAAATTGATTTTAAACTTGGCAGATTCTATACCATCAAAAATAAGGCCACTATCGCGTTCGTTGAATTTAACTATATTTAGTTTTAGTCCTTGGATATGAAAATTTAACCAAGAATCTTCATCGATTACTTCTGTAGCAGGAGAGGAGGGTATGTGAAACTCCAACCGCTCTACTATTTGACCAGTATGATGATAAATTTTTACATATTTTATTTTTAAGTAGATGAATGCTTTTATTCTAAAATTGTCTAAATTTCTAAAGAACGCATCTATCAAGGATGAATTTTGATGAAACCACTCTTCAAAGTCAGCAATGGTTTCTGAGGATTCCATATTGTAGTCCCTCACTAAATTGTTCATTGATATTTCAGTGAGACGGATAGAGGAGATGCTGTTACTGTAACTTTCATCTGTATGTGTGTAGCGAAGTCTGTGTGAAGATAATTCAAATCGTGTTTCAAATGATTGAATGCAGAAGTCGCAAGTAAAGGAGACGTGTTCAATAGAGTCATCCTCACCTCGGGAGATTGATGGCGACTTGGGTTGACACACACGTTGTCTGATGTGTCGGAGCAGATCGCGTTTCCTCGTGAAGATGTGCCCACAGTCAGCACATTCCCGCTCGTCGCCTTCCCGCGATAGTGTTGAGCTGGAACTAGCATCACCTAAAAGAGAAATCATTCTATCATCTCTATTAAAGTCTTAGTGTTTTGTTACAACCTACCTTCACTCAAGAGCTCTAAACTTTCCTTGAGAAAGGAGGGCTTTGGTGATGAAGTCGATGCCTGAAATTGAGGAAGATGCTATTATCCAAACGTTCGAGGGAGATGAGTGAGGAAATCTTCAACCTACCATTTTAATGGTGTGGTCGCACACCTCGATCTCCATTTCTACCGACTTGTTGGAGATGGGAGGGAAGTCGCCTGCTGTTGCCGGTGGTGGTATGTGAGAGTTGGCGGGGCGGTTAGGAACTTTGTCGCCCAGAAATACCGTTGCGAGATCTGTTGAGAAAAGAAAGGAAAGCGATCAGTAACATGACTATTCCATTCCAAGTGTGGCGTGAGTTTTGTTTAAGTCCTTGTCTCCCTTTACCATCACTGTAACTTACCATCAAGAGAATTTACTTCCGCCATCACCGATGGTTCAAGAGGAGGTAGAAGGGGGATGCGAGCCGAGGGTGGAAGAGTCCGCGGCTTGGGTGTTGGAGGGATGTGGCGACGAGGAGCTGGTATGGGTGGTGGTGGAGGTTGGGCGATGACCATTCCCGAGGTGGATGGGTGCTCAGATGGTGGAGCTGAGGTAGATGGGCGAGAGGGTAGGGTCGGAAAATCATCATCATATTTCCGCCTCGCGACTTCCTCCCACTTCTCCTGCCTTGCCAAAACTGTAGAGTGGAAAAGAGATGAGATTGATGAATGATAGAATACATGCTATCAACCATGATGATACAGAACACATGACAGCATTCATTCATTAAGATACTTACATATTCCCAGTCGTTCATAGGCTCGACCAAGTGCCCCTTCAGGAATAGGTTCTCTGTTCATGATGCGCTGCTGTACTGAAAAAGGGAGGGAGATATTGGTGAGAGATTTCTCGAAGGGAGATATTAGAGTGCATTATAAATTTTAGAAAATTAGTTTCGGTTTTGAAAATCGCGGAGTAAAAAGACGTTAAGGGTCTTTCGTTGAAAATTAGTAAGGATATGATTCTTACATTCTTGATGCTATTCAAAGGTTTATGAAAATTAATTCCTATGCTCAACACACATGGTAACCGAATGATGTTAGTTCAAGAGTTTTATTGGCACAACCTGCATCCTTGCCCCATCACACAAAAACTTACATTGCTCAATGAGACTTTCCTCCATCTTGGCAGAGACGCGATAAGATTCAATTGTTCTCGTGATACTCGTATCCATATCGAAGATTTAAGCAGTTAGATTCGACGTCGAAGGCAAATTCACTGAAAAGCACACGTAAGATTTATTTCATTTTACCTATGATGATCATGTGAATAGTCATTCAATGAACATGAGTCAATCAACACTTCGAAATGCTCCATACCATAAAGACTAACCCTTGTCGAATGGCTAAAGTACTCTGACCTGACGAGAGAAAGTGTCACGTTGAGTATGAAGTCGAACGCTCAACATGAGCAACAGCTCAGAGGTTTCGGTCTAACAAACGACGAACAACCCGTGCATTGCAATCCCTCTACGGTAGTACCCGCCGTCCCGAAGGAACGCTCGAGCAAATGAAGTATTACAGCGATGATATGCTTTTTGAGCAGAAGTGAAACTCTTGATAGCAAGAGACTATTCAACTTGATAGCAAGTCAAAACAACCTGATAGCAGGAGCTCACCAACACTCACCTTATGAAAGATAAATGTGAAGAGCAGAGCTGGTGCACTACCTTTTATAAGATTTTCGTAAGCGGTGAATGGATGAGACCTCTCGTCCAATCATAAGACGAGCAAGAGTTTCCAGTGCGCCCACGCACTTTCAAGTTCAAACAAAGTTCAAATAATTTGCTTAGTCAGACTGGAATGACTCATCAGATCAATCGCGTTAAGTCCAACATGCATAATTCCTACTACATCTTACTCGCATGAGAAACGGGGTGTTTCATTTTTATAAGTTCAAGATATTTTGCGTTGCATACCGACGAGATGCTCAACGTTAGAGTTTTAGTCCTTCATATGAATGCGTTGTTCTAGAAACAACAGAAAATAAAATTCACATACTTCATCTAAACATGTACGTACTTCATAAGTGTTTCATCTGTCTCATCAACGTTTATCATGGGAACAATCATTGAAGTGACATCTAATGAATTACATTTCACTCTACTCCATATCATAAAGACTAACCTTTGTCGAATGGCTGAAGTACTCTGACCTGGCGAGAGAAAGCGTCACGTTGAGTATGAAGTCGAACGCCCAACATGAGCAACAGCTCAGAGGTTTCGGTCTAACAAACGACGAACAACCCGTGCAACGCAATCCCTCTACGGCAGTACCCGCCGTCCCGAAGGAACGCTCGAGCAAATGAAGTATTACAGCGATGATATGCTTTATGAGCAGATGTGAAACTCTTGATAGCAAGAGACTATTCAACTTGATATATTCAACTATTCAAAACAACCTGATAGCAGGAGCTCACCAACACTCACCTTATGAAAGATAAATGTGAAGAGCAGAGCTGGTGCACTACCTTTTATAAGATTTTCGTAAGCGGTGAATGGATGAGACCTCTCGTCCAATCATAAGACGAGCAAGAGTTTCCAGTGCGCCCACGCACTTTCAAGTTCAAACAAAGTTCAAATAATTTGCTTAGTCAGACTGGAATGACTCATCAGATCAATCGCGTTAAGTCCAACATGCATAATTCCTACTACATCTTACTCGCATGAGAAACGGGGTGTTTCATTTTTATAAGTTCAAGATATTTTGCGTTGCATACCGACGAGATGCTCAACGTTAGAGTTTTAGTCCTTCATATGAATGCGTTGTTCTAGAAACAACAGAAAATAAAATTCACATACTTCATCTAAACATGTACGTACTTCATAAGTGTTTCATCTGTCTCATCAACGTTTATCATGGGAACAATCATTGAAGTGACATCTAATGAATTACATTTCACTCTACTCCATATCATAAAGACTAACCTTTGTCGAATGGCTGAAGTACTCTGACCTGGCGAGAGAAAGCGTCACGTTGAGTATGAAGTCGAACGCCCAACATGAGCAACAGCTCAGAGGTTTCGGTCTAACAAACGACGAACAACCCGTGCAACGCAATCCCTCTACGGCAGTACCCGCCGTCCCGAAGGAACGCTCGAGCAAATGAAGTATTACAGCGATGATATGCTTTATGAGCAGATGTGAAACTCTTGATAGCAAGAGACTATTCAACTTGATAGCAAGTCAAAACAACCTGATAGCAGGAGCTCACCAACACTCACCTTATGAAAGATAAATGTGAAGAGCAGAGCTGGTGCACTACCTTTTATAAGATTTTCGTAAGCGGTGAATGGATGAGACCTCTCGTCCAATCATAAGACGAGCAAGAGTTTCCAGTGCGCCCACGCACTTCCAATTAATGCTGATGTTACAAACTCTCTTTTAGGAACGCATGAGCATCTATTTGAATCTGTCAATGTACATTCCTATTGCGATATGATTTATTCGTTGATGATTTTACTATGGTATCTTATGTGTTCAGAGCTTGCTCACTAAAGAAGAGAGAAGTGTGTTTCCTGTATACGTTTGGCGTGTGAATGTCCAAATCCCATATCATTCCATTCATCATTTCTTCGTCAATGCCCTCTGTGTTTCTCAACTCTCGACTTGGAATATACACAGGTGACACGAAGAGGTAGTGGTTCTTAAAAGAACTCATGAGACTTTCTCGATACGGATAGTATGTGCTACATGTGTATGCTCTAAAAGGTTAGAGTCGGAGTGTAGAAACGACAAGCATGCAGTAAGGAGGAATTGATTAAGACATCATTATGAGAACTTTACTTGACATGTGCCCTACTTTGTAAATCATCAAACGATGAGTGGAAATTTTGAAAAACCTGCTGCAGACATCTAAAGCACTCATGACCAAGCGAGAAAAGATGTCGTTGGGAAAGTTGTCCAACACCGGCTAAGTGGTTTCGGTCTTAACTATAACACACCCCTCCTTCCATCTGCGGCAGCGCTCGCCGTACAAACCCACCAACAGGAAGTACACTATCAGAGATCTCCACATCGCTCATGCTGTAGCCTGATATCAAGCCGCCTAAGGTGATGGAGGATTTTATCCCTCACTCATACCGAGCTTCACACTATTAGTGCAATGGAGTTTGATATTATTATTTTATATCTTATTATTTGACTACACTAACTTTGCAAACCATGATACAGTTTCTGACTAGACTAACGAATAAAACGTTGATGATCAAACTTTCTAACTATACATCCACCTGTGTTGCAATAAAACTTTTGTACGACATGATAAAGTTTCTGACGACACTGACAAGAGCTTGTTCACTAGCGAAGAGAGAAATCTGTAATGTGTGGCGTGTGGCGCATGAATGTCCTCCCATTTCATCCCTTCATCATTTCGTCTCCGTGATAGAGACAAGAAGAACTGATGGTTCATTCTCACATGCTTGGGCAACTGTCGGGAGACAAGTGCAATGGAGATTTTATGAGGTAACCTGTGGCAGATAGCTAAATGTCGCCCTGGCGGTCAGAGTTCAAAGTTGAGACGAAAGGCAACCACTTGCAAACATGACGCAGAGAGGTTTCACAAGGATTATCATTGCCCACGTCCCGTGCAGTACTCATCGCTACGGACTTCACCGTTGTCTCGAAAGAACGCCCACCCACAGGAAGTATCACACCGAAAATCTCCGTGACTTGCACCGTCCATGACTTGATCGCCAGACATGAAAACCGGTGGAGTTGGTATGAGGTGGACAGACTTTGATCAGCTTGATAGCAAGCCGTAGAGAGCTTGATTCACCAGCGTTTTGCAATGGAGATGTTTAGAGGCCACCCATGACAAGATAGCTAAGACTCAACCGATTGGCTTTCAAAGTGCTACGTTGAGAACTGTGTCAAATGCCCAACATGAGACATGAGTTGCCCCAGCGGTTTCGGTCTAAACTATGACACACTCCCTTGCCACACTTATCACTACGGCATCGTCCGCCGTCCAGAAGGAACACCCTGTCAGTGGAATATTACAGCAAAACTCTCCGTGTCTTGCTCGCTTTCAGTGAAAAGCCGCTTATACCATGAGAAGACTGGCTCAGACATCATTAAAAATGCTTTCATTGACTTCAGCAGGGTCGAAAACCCCAGAAAACCTCCAAAACTAGTGAATTTAATTTTTTCAACTTATTAGCACTACTTATTTAATTTTTTAAGTAGTCTATCACTTAGGACAGGTCAATAGCGACCGAACCTTTTCTGAATCAAGTCAAACGGACTTGTAGAAGCAAAGTTACAAGCCTTTAAAGTTTTGGAGTCTTTTATGGCCTGGAGACGAAAGCCATCTCCTGGTTAACCTCGAAGTCTGACGCCTTAGCTGATATCAGCAAAGAAATCGGTTTGGAATTTGGAATGTCCGAAGCTATCATCGGAGCTCAGAGAGACGACCTACCTCTGACAATCGCTCTCGTCTTAATGGCAAGTCTCTGTCGGTTCCCAGCTTATATAGTGTGTGGCGATCAGCTGATGACGTAATACCCATCATCCAAAAACTTAAAACGCTTCTATCGCCGATTCTAGAGGTCCGATTGAGCTGGAAATACTCAATTTCCATGTAGAATTGGACGCTGAATCCAAATCTGTCCTCCCTTTTCCCATCCGATGCTTCGTTTTGGCTCTACAGCCCTCAGCCATCGCGAAAATTCTAACTGTCGTTTTTTCGAAAAAATTTTGTGAAGAAAAATTTTTTCTCTCCGATTGACTTGAAACTCACCATGTTGATAGAGAATTTGACGCTGATTCCAACTCTGAAATCCGTTTTCCCATCCGATGCTTCGTTTTGGCGCTAGAGCCCAAAACGTCCAAAATTCTATCTCTGTCGTTTTTCGCCAATCTCCCAAAATCTTAAATGGCGTCTCACATCTAAACGAAGACAGATATGAACAAGCCGTTTCTTTCAGTGAATTTGTCTCACTCTTAGCTTTCAAACGAGCTATTGCACGACAAAATCCGTCTACTGGAAGCCAAGATCGAAGCTAGCTCTCCCGAGGGGGGGGGACGTCAGCGAAAATTTTTTCTCTCCGATTGCTTTCAAATTCACCATACAGATGCAGAATTTTACGCTGATTCCAAATCTGACCTCCGTTTTGCTCTCCGATGCTTCGTTTTGAGGCTACAACCCAAAACGTCCACAATTTTACCTCTGTCGTTTTTTCGGAAAAATTTTGAAGAAACATTTTTTCTCGCCGATTCCTTTCAAACTCACCATACCGATGCAGAATTTGACGCTGATCACGAATATGAAGTCCGTTTCACTCTCCCGTGCCTCCTTCACCCTCAAAACACACTCACTCCACCACGTCAACCTGATTGGTCGGCCAAGTCAACCTAGTCGGTCAGCCAAGTCAACCTGGTCGGTCGGCCACGTCAACCTGGTCGGTCGGCCAAGTCAGCCTGGACGGTCGGCCACGTCAACCTGGACGGTCGGCCAAGTCAGCCTGGACGGTCGGCCAAGACAACCTCTCACTCCAACCTGGGCGGCCGGCCAGGCGCGCTGTGTTTGTATGGGAGCTAGCCATTTCGAGGCGCGCTGTGTTTGTATTGGACCCACCCCATTTCAGGGCGCGCTGTGTTTATTATGGACCTTTACTTACTACTTTTTCTGAAGGCTTACACTTTTGCTCAAATACATGACGTGTGATAGAGCTGGACGGAGGATAACAATAGTAACCGCTTCCAGGCGACCTCGGACAATCGATCTAATGATTCAATGCCTCCGGCTTTCTCGAGGTCGAAATGATATTTCAATGCGCCTTACTCTTGGCACCACCATGAAAAATGGCTTGCCGGCTGGGAATTGAACCCAGTCTTCGAATTGCTAACGCGGCATGAAGATCACCAAGACCAGCGAAGCACACCCTCCATGATCGTGTCAAGAGCAAGTAAAGCTTTCAGCGCGCATTATGACGTTACCTTCCTGGTTATCAACCAGGAAGGTAACGTCATAATGCGCGCTGAAAGCTTTACTTGCTCTTGACACGATCATGGAGGGTGTGCTTCGCTGGTCTTGGTGATCTTCATGCCGCGTTAGCAATTCGAAGACTGGGTTCGATTCCCAGCCGGCAAGCCATTTTTCATGGTGGTGCCAAGAGTAAGGCGCATTGAAATATCATTTCGACCTCGAGAAAGCCGGAGGCATTGAATCATAAGATGGACGGAGGATGTTTGGCACGTGGTCGAGTCTTACCTAAACGTAACCATTTTGGCAAGTGCTCGTTTACCCTTTCTTGAAGATGCCGACTTGTTCTGCCGATGTATTTGCATCCGCAAACACACACAAAAGAATAAATTACGTTAGATTGGGCAGTAACAGGAAGGCGATCTTTCAAAGGGGCCACGGGAACTTTACGCACAGAGAAAACTACTTTCGGCTCAACAGCTGGAAAAACAGAGAAAATGCTTTTAACAGCTCTGCAGAAAAAACTGGCTCCACTGTCTCCAATAAATGGCACTTTGATGACTACGCTTTTTCTCAGGACCAAAAACAGGAATTTTGTCCTCAAGAGCATACTTCATATAACGGCTGATAAAAAAGGGAGGGTAGCCGTTAGACATTAAAGTTTTTTCAATATTGGAGAGCTCACTGTCTAGACATTCAGGAGAGCAGATTTTGCGAGCACGAAAAGTGAATGTCTTTACAAGAGCAACTTTGTAACTACGCGGTACAAAACTAAAAAAGCTCGTGTACAAGCCTGTCCAAGTTGGCTTCCTATAAATGCGAGTTCGAACACCACCATCAGGACAACGAGTGCTCAAAACGTCTAAAAAGGGAAGACTGCTGTCCACTTCCTGTTCAACTGTGAACTTAACATTCGCATGAACAGCATTAAAAGTGCTCAAGAGTTTCTGCACATCAACCTTATCAGGGACAACAAGAAAGCAGTCGTCAACGTAACGTTTATACACTTTACAATTTCTATCAATGCTAGCTTTGAGCTTGTGCTCAATGTGACCCATGAATATGTCAGCCAGAACAGGTCCGAGACATTTGGTAGATCCTTAAAGTGAAACACAGTACCGATGGTAAGCCTATTCGACAATGATCTCCATAATGAAATCACGTCGAGATATTTGATGATGGCATGATATTCTCCTTGTAATATCCAAGCATTGGTCGTATACATATCTCAATCATCCCGTCATTTAGTCCAGACAGATAAATAATACTATTATTAATAAAAAATGATCTTGATTTAATTTATTTATATCCATTGAGTAATTAAGTAATTTGGATATTCATGACATTCATTGTTTAATAATAATAAGTGTATCGATAAATCAATAATATTACTGCTCATTTCCCATGATAGGATGAATGAATGTATTCCTGAAATTAGCAAGCACTGTTGGACTTGGAGGCTGTCGGAAGAGTATGTAGTATTTTGTTGATAAACGATGGTTATCTACGTGACCCCAAAATTGTAAGCTTAGTTAAACGCTCAGATCAATTTTCAATAATCAAGTACACCAATTCACAATTAATTAATTAATTGTTGATAAAATTGAATCGTTGACTGGCTGATTCAAAGAGCCAGTGACAGCTAATTGATTAAGCAAAATATTACTGATTAATCAATCATTTTCAATTGCTTGATAGATATTACTTAACTGACCACGATGCATTGCACTTCTCGAATCTACTCGCCTTCATTTCGGAGAATATATACTCTCCCATGTATATCCTGGGTCCTACAGTTCAATACATCCATCATATGTCACTGATCGGTGGAGGACGCTTATTTTTTCGGCTACAGACATGTTCTTCTTAATGACTTTTGTTTGAAGTTTGACCTGAACCCTATTTCTCCCGATTACCATTCCATGTTATTACCACGAATTCATTTAATCATTTTATGCTTTCAATAGACGGATATTTGGACTTGTCTTTGAATGCTCGTAGATTGGCAACAGAAAACGTGCATCAGACAAGTAAGAAGTCGCAAAGTTTTTGATACTTCACTTGTGAATTGATTTGATGAATTCATAGATGATTTAGATAGACGATAGATGTTTGATAGACATTTTGCCTCAAATAATTGCCTTTGAGTTTTTACAACTAACAGTCCTTTATCGATGGGAATTTTTTATCAAGTCATCAATTCTACATCACGAAAATGCGAAATCCAAATGTCAATTTTCAGCCGCTTTTTAAGCTGGATTAATTTTCAGCTGTTTGAGACGTAGTCATTCATTTACTCCCTCCTAAGAGTCAAGAAAATTTCAGATCGAAACATAAGTAGTCTGGTAATTAATGGATTTAATAAAGAATTGCTAGCGTTTGAACTTGTGTTCTGCAAACTTTAAAGAAGAAGTAATCTCTTCAGAAAATGAGATGTGGTATTTCTCAGAATTAGGTACACTGAAACATAGTTTAAATTTTCAAACAGGAATCTGTCTTTGCAGAGGATGGAATGGAATATCAGTGTTCACGATTTTTAACAAAAATAACTCCTTTAGTTGTTCATAGCTTCATTCTTAACAATGAAAATGTTTTTGTTAGCGTACTTTATATTGAAAGTTATTTTCACACCATTCAACTTAAGAAGAGAAGTGTTGAGTGGTTTCTTTACACAAAAGTGTGTCACGCTGGATACTGAGAATCTTTCTTCCATCTGGCAGAAGTCTTTCATTTTGCAGCTTTTTTGATCTTTCAAAAATGCAGCAACAATTAACTTGCAGAATCGATATCATGATTTCTGGATTCTGTGTCACCAAGGATCCATGGAGGAATTTCAAAACTCGTTGATAGATTGAAAGCCCGATATATTGTCTAACTATGAAATGTTTGTGACTAATATATTTTCCCAAAATGCCAGTCATCAAGTTATTTTCATAATAATTATAACCCCAAAAGATACGTGTACAACTCGGTTGTATTAAAAAGAAAGTTTAAAAGAAAACCAAGAAGTCGCAAATTTTCGGCCGAAGCCTTCATCAGGTCAAATGTGTTTATCAGATGAAGGTATATGAAGTGTCAATCAGTGGTCATGGAGTGGCTATCATGAACGACAAGTGATTTAGCTTCATATTAAAAGCCTGTTGTGATATGGTAGGTCCTATCATAGAGAAAGTAGTCATATTAGGTAGAGTAGTAACTCAGTATTAGTTAAATCCCCTATATGTATGCAGTTTCGATTTTATTAAATGAACTCGAGTTGAATCCGGTACCAAGTGTAAGACATGCAAAGTTTTGTAGTTTTGGAGAAATCTTGGAGAGGCAATGCTCGGTGAATTAGCAATTCGATATTACTTTAATGCTCAGCGTTAGAAGAGTATTTTGCATTAAACTTAAGGTGTGATCATATCACAAACTACCAGCCACTGAAAGATTAAAATATCACAATCAAAGACAAGGATCATAATTAACTTAAAAATATACAAATGGGTCCACATTACTATTCAGATTCAAAAATGAAACGTAAATTTAGTGAATTATAAAATCATGCCGATGAAAATTGAATTGAAAACTTGAAATTTCAGCCAAGTAGCACAATAGGATCTCAACCTTTCCATGAAGACTTGCATTATATTGCGGTTCATGTAATTTCCTTGATAATCAGTTAAATTGTCGTTTAATTAAGATAACTGTTAGTAAATGTTCATTCCTTTTGATATCCAATAAGTTTCATGCTACTTATACAGAGGTGCCAAATCGCTAATATATAAAAACAGGAGTGATTTGCAAAAAATTAGCTTCTTAAAAATTGATCAAATTTTTTTTGGAGCGCCGGAACGCAATCTACTGAAAAACTGCATCTGCTGATAAAAAATTCACTGTATGCTGACATTTTTTTTGAGTAGACACTCTGCCTACTATATTTCCCATACTTACTCTATGGGTCCCGTATTATATCTACTTGCTGTTCTCTTAATATACCTTTCATGATTGTCGCTCCATTGCCAATTGACACTTCATTAGCATAATTTGTTGATTTCACTGACCTCGTATCAATTGTTTACAAAATCCGTACCGTCACAGTGGCTAAGACTTTTTTGCGATGTCTTGGTCGCTTAGTAGAGCTTCCTATAGAATGACAGGAATGGTATCTGGAATGAAAGTGTTTCGAAGCTCCAAAACGTTTTCTTTTTAACAGCGTCCAAGCAGCAGTAGTGGTGAAGTAGCGATGAAACTATTAAATGACATGTCGAAAATTCAAAGGACCGCGTTATAATATGATCGTCACAATTAGGACTATTGATGCTTTCAGATTGCACGCAAGCAGCGCCGACAACAAGCATGTCGCAATTGAATATTCACGGGATCCACCACTAGCTACAAGTGCAGCAATATTCAGGTGATAGAGAAGGGAATGTAATCAATCTGCGAACTATCAAATGCTAAATTAGCATCCTATGTAGATGGCGGAAAATGTGTACCTTCTGCAGAGAAACCTGTCATTAGTGAATAATATGTCATTTTTATCTAGTTTGCATTGGTCAATCACCACATGCTTCTCATCGCTTCACCAATCCTCTGACACTTTCCGACATCTTTCTCGGTCAACTAATTTCTCTCTTTCAAATCTGTTTTAGATCGTCTTTGCCGAATATGAAGCCCACCCACTATGAATAGGATAATGTTATATGCATTCCAAGGTAATAGTAATGGGATCTAAGAATATCATATATTAAATATCGCAATCATAGTTTAGATGCGAGCCGCAGACAACTTATCCACCAAGCACTGGGAATTCACTACTAGACACGCTTGTCAAATCGCGACCTTATGAACTTTGACCATATCCCAGCCCTTTGTAAGACCACACTCCAGAGATGTCTAATTACAGTAATTAGCCACCCATTACGTAATGGGATCATCCAACACCCTTGAAACTCCTCATGCTACACCAACCGTCTCAATCCCTCCGACTAGGTCATGCTTGTACTCTTGCGCTTCTTCAAGACATAGAAAGCGATCTATAGTCCCTGGAACCAAGGACTACTACAATTTCCAGTATGCCTGCTAATAACTGTTATGAAATTGTAGATTCTTTATGAACGCTGTTTAGTGTTCAATGACATCATTTGATGCATTTTGTTGAATAATGAAATGTGAAATATATACTGAATTAACACTATACAATCAATCAATTACAAGATGAAAGCCCATCAATCTCCAGGGTAACCTCTAAAATTAAGTTTGAATTTCTTTAAGTCTAAATTTGGAAGTCATGATATGAACCATTTAGACGTTCTTCTTTGCGCGCGCCACATTGCCTAGGAGTATAGTCATGTGATTAATGATGCCGTCAATATTCATGGGATTAAGACTTTCATAATCGATTAATTTTGCATAGCATCGGTGATGATAATCAATATTTTTCTGGAGTTTTATAATTGGACTGCTTCAATACTCAACTTTTTCGCACCAAATAACCGCAATGATGTATCCTTAGATATTTCCTCTTGTTATTATAATTGAATGTGACAATGAGAAGCTTTGAAATCATCATTTATTATTGCTATTAATGTCTGAATAGTCCACACTCCACAGATAGCAACAATACATTCATCAATCAAACTTATAAATTTTTCATAGGGATATCTGAAACTTTCCCATGAAATACACTGTGCACCTTGTACGGATACGTTATTAATATTTTATGGACGTTTCGTTTATGCTTGCGTTTACTATTCGAAAGACAAGATCACGATACCAATATTACACACAATAATGGATGCACGCAAATACAGATGAATGATATGTGTATGAATGTTAGAGGTCATCATATTGAAACATTGTTCTGGTTTAACAAGAATTGTGCCTCAATTTTATCTATCAAATATTTTTTCAAAAAAATCGCATTCGTAGCTATTGGAATACTGAAACTAATCAAGTTATTCGTAGTGTTGTTGATGTTTTTGATCTCTTGAAACTGCTGCATCAACAAATATGATACCGTACGGAATTGATCCACCTTCTTTTGCTTCTGATACAAGTATACTTAGCAAGAATCATGATCATTTTTATATGTCTTAAATGCTTGAAATCGGGAAACAATATGCGATGAAGTTTCGTAGAAATGTAAATGTCAGCAAGCCTTTTTGACATTCTTAGTGTTCGAACATGGTGCTAGAAACCGGTCGACTGTCGGCGACTTTACACATCTTTAACAAGAGTTATTGGATTGTAGGTAGCTTTCTCTACAGGTGGCATCAGACGGCTCCTGATGAAGGTTATGTGCTTTTGTGATTTTGTAACACAAGAAATGTAGCTCTCAAAACCATTCCATAAGAAGCCCATTTGCAATGCCATGTGCTCATGATATTTCAAACGCCGACCGATTTGTCACAATTGTGGATGACTGGAACATGTGGGGACTCCTACTTCAGACATTGCTTTATAACAATATATAATAGCATCGCAAAATTGATTAAAATGTGGATGGGAATGCCATGAAATTTGGTATTTTTTTATTTATCACGATATATCTCAGCCTTGGCCTCCAACATAAAATCACAATCAAAAAATCTCTCTGTTTCATACAAACAGCGAAGAAATGCTTATACCAAACTCTTCTTTTCAGCAGCCTCTCCAATTGGCCTTGAATAACAGGATCTTATACGAAAGGGAAGTGCTTCCATATTCTCTAATCCACAAGTTTTGTAGTTGGAAAGAGTCAGGAGTTTTTTTATGATGTTATTGTTACCGGCGCTGTGACCTAGTGATAAAGTGTTCGCTCTACGTCCGGGAGACCTTGGTTCAAACCTCGGCCGGGTCAAGCCTAAGACTTTTGAAAATAGGTACACTCTGCATTCTTGCTAAACACTCAGCACAATTAGAATGAGAGTGGATAAATGACAACTCGGCCACATGGAAGACAGGACCTCTTTCATCTCATCTAATGAACGATTGTGATCTTCAACAAAACATTCGAAACTGTTGAATATGATTTTCACCGGATTATCGCGGTCGTTGTGTAATTTTTTTCTCGCTATTATTTATTCTTATTGTTTACATAACCTTGAATTCAATAATCAAATTAGTGAAATGATGCCTGATGTAATAGGGCGTTGACTGCTTTTTGGAGGATATTGAATTATATGAGATTGAGGCGCTGAACTGCTTTCAATTCGGGCGTGTCGGTTTAAAGAATATTGTTAGGATTATGTTCCTTTTTTGATGCATGTACATACTTGAGGGCATGAACATGCCATAATGCTGACTGTATTCAAATTCTGCCCAAACATGGCCCCGCTCTTTCAAGCAGAAACGAATGACATTATCACACAGCTCAAATATCAGGCGTTGTCGTTGTACATTTACGAAATCTGAAAATGGTTGTTCGGAAATCGTCCAGCGAACTAATCAAAAAGCATTAAACGTTTTTGTTAGGCATAATGTAACATCTATATATACCTTATTTAGTTGTCGAGGAATTTGCGAAACATGTTCTAATATAAGTTGTCATGTTCTAAATATAAGCGAATTCATGCTCTCTTTTTATCATGGCAGAGTTAATTGGTTTGTTAGAACTGTCAGGCCACTTCCAAGCTTGGTCAGCGCAACAAAAAAATTAAAGTGTTGGTGTCCGTCAAAGAAATCAAAACTGAGTCTTAGACATGGTCAGACTTAAGTCAAAATTGTGAAGACGATTATTTACAAAATACATGAATATTTGTTGCGGTTATTGTAGTCTCACGGCCATTTGGTGGTTGTGTTAATGGAAGGCTGACTTTGTTTTGTTTTAATGAATAGGGCTAAATTTTTTTGAAAAACTGCTGCTTCTGGACAGACCTTTCATCTGCTCAGCTAAGTCTTGATCTTGGTCTGCATGCAGTAGTTGATGATTTTTGTCTTGAGGTGGTACAGTGCAAGTTTTTTTTTCTCATCTCTGCTCCTCCCAAGACACAGGGTGGGACAGCTTTTCACACACAGAACTCTCAACATGTTGGGGTTAGCAACCTCTAGTGACAGAGGTGGTACCTCCCGAGACGGACTGACTCGAACCCTGGACCCTCTGCCCCTCCTTGCCGAAGCGCAGCCCTTAACCAGCTGAGCTATCCCACAACCTAGAATGGTACGTTACTCGCAGATTTATTGATTTGTTTCTAAAGAAACAAGAAATTTGCGAATTTTACAAAATACACTTGTAAGGCATCGGGGTTTTTCGTAATTTTAAAGTTATGAAGTGAAGCAAGCATGCACCAGCGAATGAGACATGCTGACATGACTTCTTCAAGATTGTCTTCGGTATAATACTTTGAAAAATGAATAAGTTAATGCTTTCAAATTTTATCACTGGAAACATGAGAAAATCTGATGAAGACAAATACATGTCGATTTCCCTAACGCTCAAATCAAGCAAATACGATCCTGTATAGTGCATATTAAATACCTAGATTACAGTATGTATCAATAATGTTATTAATCAATACAAGATCGAATTAAAATAATGCGATTTTGGGAATAGTCTGTTTCGGTTGTCGACTAACACTAGATAAGATACAATAAATCAAGAGGCGAAATGACTCTGCAATAGCATTTTCTAAGATTTTTCATTAAGTTTTCAGCGAACTCTTCCTTTATCAACATGCCTACACCATAAATTCTTTTTTGACTTTGATACTACATTCAGCTAGACGTCATTCACCCTTCTCAAATATTACTGAGTCAATTGCCATCAAAAGAAAAACATTATTGCTTGTGAGACAAGTGAAGTTCAACTTCAGATAAAACTTTGTCATTGATTGTTTCAATTTTGAATGACATTTCCCATATAGCTACTCTTTCAGATGATTTCCGATGATTCGACATTCATTTAAATGGATGGATGTCTCAGTTTTCTGTCTCTAACTCTCCTCTATTTGATAATCTCTAAACTAGACACCTCTCTATTGAATGTGGTTTGCGATAATCTTCTTAGACAGATATGAGGTCCCCACGGGAACACTCTGTAGATCTGTTGAGTCGCAGTACCAGCGACACATCATTACAGTGAAAGATCAGGAAATGCCTACAAACGTAGTTACGGGTGTTAAAAAACAATGTCTCTGTGTAATTTGTAGCACCGTCCGAGGAGACAGAGAGAGAGAGAGAGACAGAGAGAAACAACGTCAATGATTTATTATTGGATTGACCTTATTTTTACGACTAACATGTTTTTGTGACATGCTTATGTGTTGCGAGGAAAGACATAAATAAAATGACGAGTTTTCGTCTGAAATAGTACAAAGATGAGAAATTGAGGATATCAGCGAACATGCTTTCTTGTTACAGCATTTTCCATGCTTGATTTTGAGTGTCAGGAAGATTTGGCAGAAATCTAGTTTCCTTGAGTTGGGTCATTTGCGAGGTAGAGTTCCAAGTCCCTTCACTTCCGGTATGTCCCCAATATGTATAGTAAGTTTGTAAAGATAGAAGAAACAGCAACACTTCTTTCCGGATTATGGATTATGAATTTGCATGTACAGTATATTGCTCTATTGTTATCATAGCTATTCATACTACGAGTAATAATGGTACGAGTACATGAAGATTATTAAATATTCTTGATTATTGTGGACATGCAGACTCCACATAGGTTTGTATTTTGAGGCAGTATTTGTATAACAGCAAACTGTCATGAATTCCAGTGAACGAATCGGATAACCAGCTCTCGTCCCCTCCGTTGGTTACACGATATGTTAGATCGAACTCTGCAACAAGGGATGCAGTGTGGTCAGGAATCAGTTTTTCCAAAAAATCAAATTTTCATGTTATAGGGTCATTGCTACACACCAAACTTCCCCCGAATAATTCTTTCCCGAATCTTCGAATAAGAATGAGAATTTTCCTAAGTTTTTATAACAATGTTGGAAATAATAATTTTCGATTTCACCCATCCTGACCCCTCCACTACGGCTCATTCCTGTTTTAATGATGACTTCTTCTGAAACTGTTAGTATTCAAACTTATGTGTCTTATTTTGATGAAAGAACTTTTTCTTTTCTTATATCCTGCATCACTCATGACCGATGGGGTACCAGATTCAACCCTACTTGTTACTCGTAATGTCATCCGGGTTTGTGACGCTGCGATCAAAATAAGGATATCCATATTGGTCCAATTCTAGATGTTTTACAGCTATGTCTTCCACTCTTTCCTTTTCTGTGACCGCTTTTCACTGCTCCCTGTTATATAGTGTTTGATAAGGTGCTGTGTCGAGTTGCATAGCCAAACTAGTGCAGCTTGAGGTGTTTCGTTGTCAGCAGAAGTTCTTGCAGTTCGACGAGATCTTTTATTCTCTTCCTTATTCATTCGTTATCCTTTAAATGAGATGTTCAATATTTATCTGTAGCATTTCATTCCAAATACCATGATGAAGGAACTAACAAAGTCATTTCTGAATATCAGAAAAATTATCACAACGCGACCTAGATAATGTGATGCTCATGTCCGACTACAAGTCACAAACTTAGGCAATGAAATGTCTCTATAAGGCCATTTTCAATGTTACCGCTGCATAGAAATTTCTCCTCGCGTGAAATTTGCTGAAAATAGCGGAAATTTTGTTTGACAAATTAGAACCATCATGTTTTTTGTGATATTTTGAATTGGCAACAACATTTCAGTGCTACTTGTGTCAAGTGTCTATTATGCTGTTGCACTGGAAAATTATCAAAAAATTACTTAGATTTGGGTTATGAGAACATCAATCGCCGAAAACACATAACTACTTTGCGCATATACTGAAAATATGCTCATGCATTTGAAAATTGCAACATAAGAGAAAGATTCGGAGAAAGCTCCAAGATATTCTATTTTTGGGGTTGTGCAATGAAATTCTGGCAAAATCTTAATAATACTGATGATATTGTGCCATCAAGAAGTGTGGTTGATGCATGCTATGACATCGTTCAATGATTGCAGTATTCTTGTTGTCTCATGTTTTCTTGCTTAACATAACAGTGACAGAAAAATGTGTTTTTGTTGATTTCGGAGATTCTATGAAACATTGACAGCGAAATTGAAAGGCACCTACGGTTGGAGACGATTTGCAGCTCAACTTAAGTTTCGTCGAACCCTTAATAACTCGAAATACTGACTACATTTACAAAGAAAGTCGCACATGTAGCACGCAAAATGACAGACGTATAAACTTGAGCTGCTGGATAGTTTAGGAGATAATTCTAGAAGCGTCTATCTGGAAGATGTCTCCAATTTCCCCATGGAAGGAGAAATGTTCTGGAGTAATGTATCACATCTGAAAACCGAAAATGAGAAGATATTCAAACACGCTTATCGTTTGGAGGGAGCGAGGGTTTACTGACCTCCATAACACCTTGACAAAAAGCGAAACATACTCCAAAAGGGTGCTGTAGGAGCCCTCATTTGGACAAAATGAGTGATGAGGGAAAACTGTGTCTGTTACAATTTCTGCATCACGCAGGACATTCTCGATGCAGGAAGAGCAGCGCATCAGCTGGGGTTTTCTTGCTTATTTCAAATTGGTGTCAATATAACATATATGCATTAATATGATGAGAAATTCAAATAGGTTCGAAATACGCCTCTGCATTATACAACAGTAAGTGAAATTACCTGTCAATGGCAAATGTACATTAGAGGATTGCCAATTACCACTGATTGTGTATAACGTGTCATACGGTTTTAATGAACATTGGCGCATGAACACAGCTTTATATTCACTTATCTTCCGCGAATCTGATAGAACAGTACATGTTCACCCTTTTTTCACCCCTAGATGCGAACCATGAACGAAGCTAGGGGTTACTCAATTAAAAAATGATAAATTGTGTTATCTTTAATAAAGTAGGTAACTTACATAAATTAAATAAAACTTGGTACCACAAATGATTATTATCTTCGAAACTGTAAATTTACTTCCTTTTCGCCTCAGATGCTTAGTTATGAGTGTATACGCTTTTTCACTATAACTGATAATGCTTCTGAACCGAACACACACTTTCTGATAACTCTTTGCGTTTTTGTTGATGATTCATGGTGCGAATACTGAGCAGACACTTTAGATGTGTTTCGTTCTCAGCTGTTTGATATTGCTGTTCTGACATGATCTGGATTGCTAAGTCAGGATAAAGAAATGTAGAGAAGCCTGTTGTGCAGCCCATCAGCTTGTTTATCCATTCAAGATGCTGTGGATTTGCGTAGGTCTCTCTGAGCCGCACTGGAGTGTCTTGGTGGGACGAAACACACGGTCTGCTGCCTCCAAGAATTGTTCAGGTCTGTGGACTTCTTCATTTTTTCTTCATATCTGTCATATCAGTCACTGAATACCTTCTGAACATCTGACACATTCCTGAGTTGCGGTATGGTGGATCAACTTCAAATAGAAAGCACCTTTCAAATTGTCACATTTAGCCGCGATTTCAAGTAATCATCTGTCTATTCAGTGAAACTTTTTGCTTTTTGCTAATACACTCTTTTATCCGTGGTTAACGTCGGTGGGTAGAGAATGAAATGAAAAAATAGCATCGAAAGTCATGGCAGTTGTAAGTACAGGGGTGTAGCATATCACATTAATTGTTTGTTATGTACTTCATTTTATGTTGGGGAATCCACCTGGACGATGCGCAGTAAGTAACACGTGCGCCTTTGAAAGTCAGTGAGAGACATTCAATACGCATTTGTCAATTTCATTCCTAATGCCATCGTCAAAGTCCCTGTAGTGGGGGTGATAACTCTAAAACCGTGCAAATTGAGGGTAGAGGGCCAGATTTTTGCCTATATCTTAATTTTCATCCTTAGAACAAATCCTGATATGTATCTCTTTCTGAATTTCTGCATTTACTTCTCCCTGAAATACATTACACCAATGGGATTTCGCACAGACTTTAATGACTAAAAATAATTCTAGTGTTTAAACGCGAAGCAAGAGTGGATGTTTCGTCATAGTTACGCAGTACACAAGTATTTCAAAATTTACCAGCTGAAAATAGTAATGGCAAAAATCTATGGCAATGGCTATGACATCGGCTGAACCGGTACAAGTTTGGTCTCCTGGCTAATACACCGGCTGATCCATTACAATATTCTTCTATCTATATTATCGCGCATAGTATTTCTCAGCTATATCAGATAACAGAATCACTCAATGTAACAAGAAAAAGGTCTTTGTATCAGAAAAAGACTAGGCTCGCCTCTTTGTCTTTCATCGCCTTACATAGTTTTGCTTCACTTTCTAAATTTTTGAGAAATTTAGTGGTTTCTGAAAAGAACTAAATAGATTTCTAGGCGACAAACGACTAATATAACAGAATCTCAATTTTCAAGTGCTTTATTTGCTGTTGATAATTTTATATTTTTTTAATTTGAGGCAATCAGTATTACCTGGGGCCCGTTTCATTAAATAAATTAGTGCTCTATCTCAGTGTGGAAAATGTTTTGCGTTTCATAAAATAAATTTAAAGCAGTGATTTAAATCAGTGATTTAAACAGTCGAAATTCGCAGCGCTTCACAAAACCACATATTAAGCAGTGATTTATATAAGTCCCACACTGCTTAATATATGGTTTTGTGAAACGATGTTAATTTCGACTGTCTAATCAGTATTATTAAGCAGTCTGCAGAGGAATTGCGTTTCACAAAGAAGTATCAGCAGTGGTCGAAATTTGAAAATATGGAAATTCACTGATAGAAAAGTGAAAATTTTTATCAACCTCAAGAGGTTGATAAATATGTGAATGATCGTCAAGAAAGTTATGGAAACTTAAAATATCGGAGAAATTACAGCAAATATAACTTGAAAATAGAAAAATGGCTTTTGATTTTCAATTCTATTGTCAGTAGTAAACTATTTGTGAGAAGGGCACATTTGCAAGCTTTTTTTTGAAAATTTCTTACTTTGAAAAGTGGCAATGCTGTGACGAAGAAACGTCCGGTAACAACAAAATTATAGTGGGTTGATTTGAGGGTTTCAATTTATTTCGTGCAATGAGGTATGGAAGAATTTCGTCATTCAAAGTCATGTCAGACCTTGAGTTATTGACTTTTACATACATCGACAACAGCTAGCAAAATAGATTCTCAAATACTCTCTAAATTTGTAGTCGCACAATTGACAGCCGGAAACATTTTCGACTCATAATTGTTTTACCACCTAAACAAATGCAGCCATCCGAGAGACTAAAACAAAACGAATCTCAAGCGCTTTCTTTCATAAAACGAAATACAGCCTACCCTAGACTACCATAGACTACCTTCACATTAAGTTTCATCAAAATCCAAACAGTGCCCTGTCCTACAGAGAATTTATAAGCTAAAAATAACAGCCTACGCAACTGATTTTCAAATTTTCAAAAACACAGCTAGTGACAACTACTGTTTCTCGTTGCAGACAATTCCGTAGAGCTACACCAACGTTCTATGGCATCTCACTCACATTTGCGTCAATTTTCATCAAAATCCATGCAGTGCTTTGTTCTATAGGGCCTACACAAGATGACCACTTCAATCGAATTTCACATTTTCAAAAACACAGGTAGTCACAACTCCCACTCTTCATTGCCGAAAATTCTGTAGAGCTGCACCAACGTTCTATGGCATCTCACTCATATTTACATCACGTTTCGTTAAATTCCATGTAATATTCTGTCCTACAGATCCTTCGCAAGTTTGAAAGCATGGCCTACTGATTGAAAATCTGCCGTTTTGAGACACACTGCCTGTCACAACTCCATCGCATCTTTGCGGACTTTTTCTGCTGCATGATATGCATTCTGTAGTGAGGTCAGATACGACCACCCGTTTTTGTTAAATGGGACCCACTACGTAGGGGAGGAAGTATAAGTTTTTTTATACTTCCTCCTCTACGTAGTGGGCCCCATTGAATTTCCCATTGCATTTCCGAAAATTCAAATTATTGAAAGTAATCAAAATATGTTTTGGTCTTGTGATGTAATTCTACCAAAAAGGAGCACCAACATTTCACCGGAACCTATAAAAAATGACATCAGGAAAAGAGCAAAAATGTTTGGAAGATGCCAGGAGGACTTCGTTCAGAATAGTGCTCCCTGAAAACTAGGTTTTCTACATAGTTGTGCAATCTTTCATAGTACATTTTCACAAAGCCACCTTCTAAAACCATACTCTCCAAAAATGAGTTTCATACCGTGTTATACACGAGCTTGTACAGTAGAGTTAGCAAAAAAGTATTTCAATCCGCTTCTTTCAATAATACACTATCAATTGAATTTTCAGCATGCCTTATCGTTGACAAAAAGCATACACAACACCTTTAAAACGTCAAGAAAAACATAAATGATTCTGGCTCAATTGCAAGCAAAGCCTGCCCACACTTTCACATGACGATTCTCGAAACGGCATTACAAAAACGGCAACCAACCGGTGACTCTGACAAGAAAAACAATTCATGCAATCATGGAATGTTTTGTGTCAATGTTTGTGTCATGCAATCATCGACCCAATTTTTAAACTTTTCCATATTATCTTCGCAACACAGCTTCATGACGTCAGCAAGACATTTGTTACCCTAACTGAATTGCAACCAAAGTCTGTCCACACCTTCTCATGATAATACTTGATAGGGTGCTACACGCAACAAGCAACGGACAGCAAGGACCTGTGAAACAACTCATGCAATCATCTTAATTTTCATCATCTCTCGAATTTTTTTCACGTCATTTTCTTCGCAACATGACTTCACATCGTCAAGAAAAACCTTGATGATTCTGGCTCAGTTGCAACTAATCTGTCCACACCTTCTTATCACCATTCTCTAAACGACTTTGCAAACCAACATCCAACCGGCGACTCTGACCTGAGAAGCAACTCATGCAATCATCGGAATTTTCCATCATCTCCCGAATTTTTTTCACGTCGTTTTCTTCGCATCATGAATGCAACTTCATGGCTTCAGTAAAACATTAGTGATTCCGCTTCTTTTGCAACCAGAGTCTTTTCATACCCTCCTATCACCATTCTCTAAACGACTTTGCAAACCAACATCCAACCGGCGACTCTGACCTGAGAAACAACTCATGCAATCATTGGAATTTTCCATCATCTCTCGAATTTTTTTCACGTCATTTTCTTCGCAACATGACTTCACATCGTCAAGAAAAACCTTGATAATTCTGGCTCAGTTGCAACCAAAGTCTGTCCACACCTTCTCATGATAATACTCCATAGGGTGCAACAACGTAACACGCAACAGACAGCAATGACCTGTGAAACAACTCATGAAATCCTTGAATGTTTCCAGCAATATGCGAATTGTACATTTTCTTTGCATCACAACTTCACAACGTCGGCAAAACATAAATGATCCTGCTTCACTTGCAACCAAAGTAGATCCACACCTTCTCATGATCATTCTTAGGAGCACGCCCGTTGTCTGCATTCATATACCGGAGCCCGACCGATGACGAAAATTGGACGCTCGAAGACACCCGTAGTCTGAATTCATGCACTCACGCACTCTACTCCGGTTGTCTAAATTCTTGCCTTGGACACCTGATTTCAGACATCGGGCGTGTTCAGGCGCACAAATGTATACCTTCAGTGTGCTCCGGCGTATGAATTTAGACATCGGGTGCGCTCAGTCGTGTGAATTCTGACCTCGAGCGGGTGTACTTGTGCGTGCTCGGTCGCATGATTCTAGACCGCGGCGGGCTTGCTCGTGCTTGTGAATCTAGGCCTCGGGCATTGATTAGTGTGATCAAACATAGAAAAAGTTATGGGAAATGTAATAAACATACATCAATCCATCATATCTAGAAAATCCGAATCGATAGCTCTGCTCATGACGGTCATCCCACACAATTTCATCTGTATTCACTCAAATATTTAAACTGCGGATATCTCTACAAAGGAAGACTTCTATGAGAGGTGTCACTACATATCAATGCACATGTATATTCACACGAATCTGTGGATACTCACCTGATCCAAACCGCTTGATCATCTTTTTCATTGCTCATTTCAATTCGAAATCTCAGAATTCAAGTGCTACATGTCGCCTATTAGTCAGGGAGTTGTGTGGGTAAGCTTAGATGTGATCGAGGCAGGATCGTCAAAGTTTTGGTCACCGCTGTGACTGCCATTTTCATATGCAGATCCACAATTGAAATGATGCTGTGAGCATAGATCTACATTGTGCTTGACCAAGTACTTTATCTCGGAGAAGTGGCTCTCAAGCTAGAGTTATCCTTTGCTCTTGTGTTTTGAAACGCTACGGAGAATGATACTGAGGTTTTGGGCAACTCCGGTATTGATTGAGGCAGTAGGCCTACTAACAAAGTTTTTGGCTGACAGCGTGAAGATACGATCGAAAACTATTTTTTGTAAAAATGGTGAAGATGTGTGATGATTGCGTGAAATTTTCTCCGGCCAGATTTGCCGGTTAACGCTTGTGTTTTGATACTCTGGAGATAAAATTGTGAATGTATGGGGTAAGTTTGGTTTCAATTGAGGCAAATTCGCAAAGTATTCGCTGTAGATGTAAAGTTGTTCTTGAAAATTATAGTTTTGTAAAATTGGTGAAAACGTGTACGTGTGATGATAGCATGCAGTGCATGTCAGGCCCGAGTTGCGCTGTTGTCTTTTGATGTGCTCTGCAGAATGATAATGAGTTGGTTGTAGTTGAGACAATACTATCAACGTTTTGACTGACAGTGTAAAGAATTGTGGGAAAAATACAATTTTTGCAGAATTGGTGAAGGCGTGCGTTGATTGCGCGAGGTGCTTCCCATGCCTGGCTGATGCCAGTTTGGTTCGAATTGAGGCAGCATTGACAAGGTTTCCGGTGTCGTTGCACTGCCATTTTCAGATGCAGATCCGCAACTGAAACTGCACCCTGAGGTGCATCTATCCGAGGAGTACTTATACTTTGAGAATTATTTCTTGGCCCAGAGTCGCCCGTTGACTACTGTTTTTTTAAAGTGATCTATTGAATGACACTGAGAAGATGTGGGGCACGTTTGGTTTGAATTGAGGCAGCATTGACAAGGCCTTTGGTTGTCGATGCGCTGCCTTTTCAGATACAGATCCACAACTGAAACTGTAGCCGGAAATGCATCCATCCGACCAAGTACTTTTACTCGTAGAACCGCTTTTCCGCCCAGACTTCCCGTTTTCCGCTGAATTGTGAAACGCTCTACTGAATGACACTGAGAAGATGTGGGACAAGTTTGATTGTGATTGAGGTATTTCTGTCTGTCAGTGTACACAGACCAGTTATGTTGTTAAAGATATTCTTGTCATATTGGTGAAGGCTTGCTTAGAATGCGTGAAGTGAGCTAGGTTGGTAGTGATTGAAGCAGTATTGACAATTTTTTGCTTGACACAGGAGGTTCATGGTCATCTGTGGGGAAAAATTATTAAAAGTGAACTCCTTTTAGTAGGACGAACGTTTTCATAAAGTACGGTAGGCAAAATATGCATGCATGCGCATATACAAAGCCAACGTTTCTCTCAGTCTCTGTCAACTTCAAAACTACTGCACCCTGAAGCTGACAGACTGTCGAAACTTAGACCTTATGTTTGACTTACCTTACTTTGTTGAAACATTAAGTCTACTAAGGGAAGTTGACGTCTTCTATTTCTCCACACAAATGAGTATTGGCAAATTTGACTGTCGGTGTGCTGTAAAGTGATAATCTTTTTTTGTAAAATTGGTGAAAACATGTATTTATTGCGTAAAATGTTTCTCAGGACAGATTTGTCCGTTGGGTGTTGCTGTCTGAAGCGATCTAGAGAATGACACTAAGAAGAGATGCACCAACATTTTAAGCGAAATTATCTATAATTTGAATGCTTTAGGTATCGACTGATTTATTCAGTGAACTTTTTTATTAGGCAGTGGCTATTAAACGCGGTATTAAAGCCGGTACAAAAGTTATCCATATCTATCAACACGCCTCATGTTTACTAGCTACAAACATGGCTGCAGATCATTCAATATGACAAAAAATTGCATCAGAATGTGTCTTGACTCGTTGCTTGTCTTGCTTTGCTTTGCCTTGATTGGTTTATCTTCGTCTTCGATGCTCTCTGAGATACTTAGTGATTTCTTAAGCGAAGCAAACGGCTGGTTGCAAACAACAAGCAAAGTCAGAATGAAAAATGGATAAAGTACAAGCATAGCCATAGCGGCCAAGATATTCACTCAATTAACGCAACCAACACCACAAACTAATGCCAATGATCCCAAAGGATGCGCAATTCAGTCCCCATCCTCCTGCATGCCCCGCAACGGACACAGCAGGCTCTCAAAGTTGCTCTCAACAAACGCACAACAAATGTCGTATTCCCTTAAAACATAGTAAATGGCATCGCTCAGGGCTTTGTCATCGTCACTTCCAATGAATAAAATATCTTCAACACGAATCATTTTGCGTAGTTCAAAAAGAAGATGATCGTAAGTGTTCGTGTCTTTCGAATAATGTATCATAGAAGGACCCATGAATGTTGGGATCCCTTGGTCCTTGTCCTTCAAGAGAGGTATTTCTTTAGACGTCTTAGGTGTCAAATAGAAGTCACCGACGTCAAACGTTGTATCTATGCACAGGGCTGTTCCAGCTTCTGTGGTTGTAAAACGCTTGACGTCGGTCATTTGTTGGTCATTAAACAAAATGTTTATGGGATAGTCATCACAAATTATACTTTGGAGATATCTCTCTGCTCCAAGACCTTTTCATTGAAGAACTTCTGTAGACACTCACTATATGTGTTACTATATGCTCCCTGTTATTACATCTTTTGTTATAAATTTGTCGCCGGTCACGGGGAACACGGTGCGCCTGAATCAAGTTTTGGATTACGAAAATATACCATGAGCGAAGCCAATTTTTTCACGATCTATGACCTCTTGGGACAAAATAATCGCAAAAATTAAAATATTTCAATGTACAGATTTTTTACAAATGAGCTTTTTCAATAAGTTGTACATTAGAATGACTTTTCTGCCTTGTTATCAAATATCTCAAAAAAAATGGCATAGCGTTTAGCTCGTTCTATTTTTCATTCATAAGCATAAAAAATATTTTTTTATTTTTTAATGAAACAAAAGGCATCATTGAATTGTTTAAAAGGAAAACCATGTCTTCAGCTAGCAATTATCAACTTAAAATAATTATAATAGTATTTATCAACTGTAACTTAACTTCATACATGACTGTGACGGCGGTTTTTTCATATTCACTTTGAATCATCAAATATTTCTGTTGTTACACGTCATTCACAATCAAAAATATCTGGTATGGAAGACATAGGTTTGCAATGTTTTTTCCTATATCTTGGTCAGTATTTGACTTAGTTCGTTTACTATGACTCTTGCATTCAATTTGAACTATGTGGCAGTGATATCTAACGAATTTGAAATTAGTCTCATATTAATGCTTGGAATGGCTTCCGCTGGTGATGATCTTGTCTGTGCCGAGAAAATCATAATGAAAATTGCAAGAAAGTGTGCATGGTATGCTACCGTAAAGGAAAGCGAGGTATTTGCATCCAAGAGTTTGTTATTGACGGTTTATACGACGGAAGATGCTAATTTTCCAGAGGCATTGTGCAATGGCTGCCATATGTTGCTTTCTAAGAAACGCCGCAATTTGCACCTGTTCAGTGCCACATCTAGTTTTAAGGTATGTAGCCTTTTTTTCAAGATTATATCCAGAGAGATTCTTGTCGATCAAAGCGCCAAAGAATTCACAATACTGATAAATTATTAGATTCCCCCCACAAAAATCACTAAACATCACTGTCTACATTGAGTGTAAGAATAAAAATATTTCATTGAAAAACCCTTATCCAGCTTTCGGTTGATGATAATATTCAAGATGACTTGAATCAATGGGCAGAGATATTCTTTATGGAGCGAATTGTTAATACTTCACACGAAATTGATGACTTATTCACCGTCGAAATTTCATTTCAATGGTCAAAAATGAGGTTGTCGACCGGCATTCAAAGATAAGTAGAATAAAATCAAAAAGGGGACTAAACAGTGACAATATGCTTATTCGAATCGGAATTGACGGAGGAGGCGGATTTTTAAAAAATTGGGCAGAATCCTTCGTTGTGACTTGAAACTTTGCAATATACATCCGTGCAGCTGGTGTATTGCTGAGAAGGGAACTTTCCGCCGAGAATAACCAAGAAAACGTATTGAGACCCGGTAAAGATAAACGTAGAGCCCCTTCAACTCCCATCATTGAGCATCTCCGGGTGCTTGCAATGTCTTTTTCTGGCATCAGTTCAAGACAACTCTTGCAGAATGTTGACCGACTTGAGAGCATCTGCCCAAGAGAATCAGTGATTCTGGAATACCAACGAAGTCAGTGATACAGTTTCAAACCTTCAAAATTCAAGACCAGCATCCTCAATTATAATTATTTTCATAAATGTTCCTGCAGTAAATTGCTAATGAAAAATAGCTCATGTCGATAATATACTGCTAAATAGATATTCTTTTGAGATATTTGATCAGCTGCTATATTGGTTTCGCTCATGGTATATTTTCGTAATCCAAAGCTTGATTCAGGCGCACCGTGGGAACTTCCTCTCCTTCCTGAAAGAAATTTTGCGTATATTTGCATTAGGATGTGATACCTCATCCATAATTTTATTCAAAGCTGAATTCCTAGTAGTTGAAATGGTCGCTTCCGCTTTGAATTCCCATGTGGTTTAACCTCTAACTCATTTTCTTTAGTCATATCAAGCCTGAAGTATTTCAGGAAGATGGGACACCTTGTTTCATTCTCCTCTTTACAAATCTTTAGGTGTACCACTATTTTTCTGAAATTACTTTCACTGCGATTACTGTAATGAGAGCAAGATATTGCATAGACGTTTTGAGGAGCTATCTCCCACCTCACATTCTTCCTGCCATCTCAGAGATGAATGAAGTACTGAGACTTCTTTCTTTCTTTCTCAATGTGCCTTGCGAAGGTTAGCTGTTGACAAAAACGCTGATCTCGTAAACATGGATATGCATGAACCATATCCATCAACTGTGAAATCATTTCATAAACAATGGTTTACCAGGAAATGACTATCCGATCGGTCACCTTGTGGAACACACTTGTGGATCGGTCATGATGACATCCTTACAAGCGGAGGTTTCTTGCGCATCCTTTGGGATCATTGGCATTAGTCTGTGGTGTTGGTTGCGTTAATTGAGTGAATGAATATCTTGGCCGCTATGGCTATGCTTTAAATTAGTAGAGGAGATGGTCAAATTTCGAAAAAATCCGTGAAATTAGGTCAACTTTGAGAGCCTGCTGTGTCCGTTGCAGGGCATGCAGGAGGATGGGGACTGAATTGCGCATCCTTTGAGATCATTGGCATTAGTCTGTGGTGTTGGTTGCGTTGATTGAGTGAATGAATATCTTGGCCGCTATGGCTATGCTTTAAATTAGTAGAGGAGATGGTCAAATTTCGAAAAAATCCGTGAAATTAGGTCAACTTTGAGAGCCTGCTGTGTCCGTTGCAGGGCATGCAGGAGGATGGGGACTGAATTGCGCATCCTTTGAGATCATTGGCATTAGTCTGTGGTGTTGGTTGCGTTGATTGAGTGAATGAATATCTTGGCCGCTATGGCTATGCTTGAAATTAGTAGAGGAGATGGTCAAATTTCGAAAAAATCCGTGAAATTAGGTCAACTTTGAGAGCCTGCTGTGTCCGTTGCAGGGCATGCAGGAGGATGGGGACTGAATTGCGCATCCTTTGGGATCATTGGCATTAGTTTGTGGTGTTGGTTGCGTTAATTGAGTGAATATCTTGGCCGCTATGGCTATGCTTGTACTTTATCCATTTTTCATTCTGACTTTGCTTGTTGTTTGTAACCAGCCAAGCAAACTTATTTTCCTTCGGTGATTCGGTAACTCTTAATGTAACAAAGTTTAATTTAGTGCTTTATTTAATGTAGATACTTTCCACATCTTACTTATCTATTAGGTAATCAGTCTTGCTGGCTAATTCGGTGTAACAGTCGCCAGATTAAAATTGTTCCAGCTCAGCCAGTGTAGTAGCCATTACCTATTAATTTTGTCCTAAAAGTCAGCCGGAAAAATCGATCTCTCTCCAAATGTGACACATTTTGTACGCTCGCTCCACTTGCAAGTCGTACATGAAATATTTAACGCAAAAATACCCTCTTTTATGAGTTTTTTTGGATTTTGTGTACTTTATTAGTTTTCATTTTGACCTTCGATGTATTTTAGCCGCCACTACATGCATTTCTCTTTGTAGAAATAGTTGAATGAATAGTTCAATTGTTGTCGATACATCATTTAACGAAATGCTATATTTACTAAAAGATGCCGAAACGATCTCCACGATGTCATAAATAACCGCAAATTGTTCAAAATCGATTATAACGATGCTGTGGGTGTATGCTTGCATTACACCAGCTGATGTTTTTCTTAAAACACATTGAGTTCACCAAACTATATTTATATCATCAATTTCGTTAAGTCTGAAGTACAATTTCACCATTCAACTTGTTTATTATATTGGAGCACGTGTCATTTCAGATAAATATTTTGCAGCTGACTAAAACTAAACTTCGCTGATTATTGTTACCATAGTGACGCTTGCAAATGTAGCAGCAGTGAATTGCGGCGGACTAAAACAATTAATATCTTAGATAGGGATTCTCCATGTAAAACAAACATTTTTGGCTGATGACTATGCGTTAAATATAAAAGTGTCTAAAGAGATACATATCAAGATAAAATACTCATGCCTTAATCTGTATTTGAGCAAAAATCTGGACCTCTACCCTCTATTTGCACGGTTCAGCCCTTATTGTCGACTTAACACCCCCACTACTGTAGGAAGAAATTCTTGGCTGAATTCTACAATTGGTTACTTGGTACCAACTATTACAATGCCTTCTCCGACCTCTTAAGAACTCTATTGCCTGTGCATCAGCACTCTGCATCTGTGCATCCTCGGGTGTCGTCGAACTTCTCAAGCTCAATCGCTAATTCCTTCGCATTCAGCATCTGCAAGAACCATCTCCAGATAATCAAGTGATCAACTTAGTAACGGTTTGCCACCCACTCTCTCTCTCTCTCTCGAGCCCGTGATAGGATTGCGTCGCTATTGATTCCAGGTTTTTAAATTTCTGACTTTTTAGCGATTACTTTACTCTTGGCAGAAACGTGGACGTCTTCGTCATTATCGGCTCTTAAAGAGCATTATACGATGACTGTATAAGAAGCCACTAGCGCAATAGCCGCAAATCCCATTCCACGTGAAGATGCTTCTAATCTCCCCCCACATTTTCTAATTTTTTCAGTTTCATCAAACTCAGTCACATTGGATTTAGAATAGATTTGATCTGTCACTGATTGATAGTACAACACCACTGAGAAGTTTTAGTTGACCCTTAGAATGAAGGATTGGTCCCTTGGATACTCGGTTAGAATACAAGATACAGCTGCGATCATGAACTTAGTGGCATTGGTGTTACAGTGAACGTCAATGCAAGTGCTGTAAATATTCTACAAACCATGGAATTTTACACACTCAACGCTTTTGTGACGATATAGTGATGCTGCACTTATGAGCAAGAGGAGATCATTGACGTTGCAACACTCGCTGGTGTCAACTGGAAAAATTGGAATACTTCGTGGGGAAAGAATAGAAGTACCCCACGTGAATTTCTGACTTCCTCTCTGGTACTCTCTTCTTCATCGACAGGACGCCAGTTGGGTCGGAGATTGCGTGATGTTACTTTAGACACCGCTTTAACCTATCCGGAGTTTGCAGCTAATTGAATCCTCAGAAATTTCGGTCAGTTTACATGTGGCCACCCAAAGCTCAATTACTGATCCTGATGCCATTCAATCCAACATTCCTTTGGACAATCCACGTTCTTCGGAATGGATAGCTGATCTAACTTCGAAACTTGAATATAATCCCTGAAGTGATGTCCTTGCCACAAGATTCCGCCAACCCTGCGATGGATGGATCAACTCCTGATGTTGAAATATCTCCTGCAGTGGTGCCAACTTCTTCACTATCACAGGAAGTTACCATTGCAATCACTGAACCAAAAAGGGCCATTATTTTGGGTGATCCCAATGTCCTAATGCCGTCTGGTCGCATATCGTCAGTGCGAGCGCTCGCTGATAATTATTTTTCTTGTTCCTGTCTCTGCTCACGAGGTCGGAGAAATCGCCTCGTTACTCTATCCACAGCTGTGAAAAGCATGCTGAGCAGGTGTTACTGACTATATCCTCTCGCTACAGTATTTGCGATCTTATCGGGCATCCGGACAAACTTTGAGCCATCCTAGAGAACTACTCTCCATGAATTGGCATCCTTCCTATGCAACAAACATCCTAGCAACTGCATTGTTTTAGCGGCGCCTCACTCTTTTTGTGCATCAGTGATACTTGGGAGCAGCAGACTCGAGAGGCTGCATTCTCCATCATTCTACGTCATTTAAACTGGAATATGGGAGGCTAATGGCTCAACAGCTCAGCTCCGGTATTGTTCTTACACGAAGGATCACAGTATCTCCTTCTCTTCTACAACTTTTGAGTCGTCACAACAATCATCCCCCCAAAAAAATATAAATCTGGTCAACACGGTGCATCATTTGCTTATGTCATTGACCTCGTTCGCAAGCTCCAATGGAGGTGTGCTCTTGCAAATCATCGTTCCATCGCAAATTCCCATCGGCGCTTTGGGTTTCAACCATCTACTCGATGGCCACCACACGGACTGATATCATCCAGAATCATGAGACTTTCTGGCAAGATCATCTCCGCTGCAAGTTCTATATTATTTCAAGAACATGTGTGCTCCACTACTCACAACCCAGGCTGAACAGAATACCTTACATGAGAACAATATTTTCTTTGCATGGGACCACGGTGAATCGATATTGCAGGATTTCTCTATCTTCTCGAATTCCATCGACTCTCATACTCACATCCAAGTCGACTTGCAGTATGATCAAAACTCCTGGATCTAGATGTGTGCCGTGCGTGGGTTGCGTAGGTCAGAGCTCGAATCCACTTCGACAGGGAATCGGAGAGCACCTCAGAAACACCAATTGTACAGGAACATCTCACCGCAATAACCATTTTCGCGGTCTGTGCTGTGCTTCTGACATGACCTTTTTTGCCATAGACAGGGCCTTTTCAGAGCAGACCAGACTTGCCAAAGAATCCCGATGGATCAATAATCTCCGCATAGTATATCCACAAGATCTGAACGACAATACTGGTTCAAGTGTTAACTTATCAACTTTTATATCTGACTGGAATGACCGTATCTTCTCGATTATTCGTGATGCTTGCAATGCAGAGAGTGTCTTAGTCCGCTTGTCCTTGAAAACGAATCGCAATCTCGGCAGCCCACTCAGATGATTTTTGCAGCTTTTGTATGTACGAGAATCGTATTTTGAATCTTAATTTACCCTGCTAATTTAATTCGTATGCATTCAATTTATATTACCAAGCAAGTCTTTTGTTATTGTCCATTCATGTGACAACCATTGTTTGACAACGCAATGGAATCGCACACTGTCATGTTATTAAAGACATTCTTATGCTGTTATAGACATGAGTGCTTTTTGCAGCCAGTGAAAGACCTTCAATCTGTATTTGTCAATTTCATTTCTAATGCCATCGTCAATGTCCCTGCAGGACGAAATATTTGGCTGATTTTTAGAATTGGTTATTTTGCATTTCCGATATTGAAGGTGAGAGTGGGACATGCGCCATCAGCGCTTTTCACCACATACTACTACTACGACAGTGCATTATGAAATTCGAATTAATTTTTGATTAGTGCATCACACTTACATTATTATCCTCAAGGGCTGAATGCTTTATCCTGTGAACATTATGGCTGAATGATGATTTCCTTGTTTTCTTCTTTTACGATTGAAAAAAACTCATTTTTGAGTGGATTATTCATATCACCGCCCTTTTATCAGAATGATGCCAAAAAATTCTATGCCTCTCAAGTCTCTATGGAATGTTGTATCGACTCCTTAGTTCCGGTTGCTTCTTTTCAGGAATTCCATCGTCTTGCAGCATTTGTAAATTATGGAAGCGCTCTGTGCATTGACAGTCTTCCACAGCAATGTTCACACCTTTGGAACATTTGAGAGAGGATGTCAGTCCAAAGTCTGTTCATGTCACAATGTTATTTTTCTTGTCATGTCGCAAAGTTTCTGAATAACTTGCATTGTGTGGATAAAATGTCATTGCATAGTAAAATCATCTGATAATCTGATTGTAAATGTGAGGTGATGGAAAAATTAATTCCTGTTTTGATCAATCGATGCGAACTCGATGCTCTGGATGATCGTCAAATTTTCATCTAATCAATCATTGCGTTGCACACTGTCCTATAGATCTCATTTTTTCCAGTTATTTGACAAACAACTGTGATGAATAGGCCTGTTGCACGAAAAGTTGCAATATTGAACATTTGTTGCAATTTATGTCGAGATGCAAAAAAATGGTAGCTAGAATTACTTTTAGTTGGCATTTATCATCTGAGTTGGCAAATTCTTTGGTTGGTTGACTTTATCTGACCTGGGAGTCTTCTCAGCCTTCTCTAGGCTACTATGCATTATTTTTTCCACCTCCAATTCTCGTCTGTATTTCCCTTAATTGTAGCATAACATTCAACATACAGCACAATTATTCTCTTAATTTGTTTTCTTATACAATGATGAATACGCTCCGTATATTCTGCAATTAATTAAACAGTGTTAAGTTATCAAAATTGACTTACCAATTTTGCAAAATTTGTTTTCTTAACGGCTTGAATTAAGATGGAATATTCTCTCCTATTTTTCCAAATCTATTTCCATGTTGAATGAACTCGAATTGCTACTTGCTTTATGTGATCAGATTATGATAGTTATCATTATTTCTTATGTTACCTATCAAACATTTGCTCGTGCTAGGATGACACAGTCTTAAGAAAATGATTTTATTTTGCCTATCACTAGAGGAGAATAAGCAGCTGCTCAGTGATCGGTCAGAAGGCCTTTTCCATGTCGGTAAATTCGAAGAAATTTTCTGATTGTTGTCCGGAAACAATGAATGAATATTGATAGAAAAAGTTCGTCATTGTGCGCAGAAATCATTTTTGCAATCGTAAGGAATTTAAAAGGTTCGTTAATTGTCATCTGAGCGATCACGAATGTTCAAAGGCACACAATCGTATTCTCAAATCTGAGTTTCACTGTTGTTTCAGTCACTGGCATACAGATTGCGTGATTACCGTATGGTTTGATTGTATCTAGACTAGCTTTTTCATGAGATTTCACTTCAGCTTTTGAACAGCGCCAGTTGGTAGCGATAATCGTTGAATCATTGGATCAAAATTTGAACTTCAACGCTGTTATATTCTCCAAATTTCTTCATTTATTTTGAGGTTATGTGAAATACTTGTCCAAGTCCTACGAGCGCGTTGTGTAACTTTAAATCGGATTAAGATGAAAGATGACATCTGCTGACAAATCGAGATTTCGATGATGTTTTGCAGGATCCTTTCCATCAAAGGAGTATTCCTAATTGAATTTCACAGAATGATAAATGTTTTCAGGGCTAACACGCTTAAAATAACATCTTTTAAACTCCAAACTGGTGGTATAGGCAGCCAGTGTTCGTAGTGCGAAATTCAATCTTTCAACATGTGCAAGTGTGATATTTCTTCAAACTCATCAATTTTAATTTAAATAATGCTCAGGGGTTCGAGAAGTGAGGTTTTTAGTTTCACTTAGCTCTGGCTTCATACGAGCAAATGTTTTCGTTCTTTTTCATAATTCTTATCTTTATTATAATCTATGTGCATTCAGTTAAAAAGAAATGAAAATTATTATTGTGTTTACCGATTTCATGTCTGTCTTTAGTTATTGTTTTTTCTTACGCTTACTGTTTTCGTATGCGAGCATGCTACTTAATTGGTCTACGTTTCAACGAAATTTGTTTTGATGTCTCAGAAAATAATTTTCTCCACCGGATATTTTTTTGATCGATTAAATGAAATCAAATGATAATTGACTCCTTTTTGTATGGTTGTATATCCATTGCGGGTTGCATATAGCAAAAGTGTGTGTTCCAGGTGCTTTTAGATACGTCTGGTGTTAAGGCTTCTCAATGCACTAGAATTTCCCAGAAAGTTTTCGCATTGGCAAGTAGAAGTTCTTTAATTTTATAATATTCTTAGAGACGTTCTGTTTATAATGTAATATTGAAATTTGAACTTTGCACATCAGAGAGCGGTTGCTCGCTCTTAACTCACGTAACTTGTAGATGGCATGCATGTTGCATAATGTAAATTGTTATCTGATGCAATTGGGACATATTCATTGGTATCTTTAAATCCTTGAATGCAATTTTGGCTGTTTTTTCGGTAATTATTATCATGCGTTGTCGATTTATTAAGGGAGATTTGCAATGATGAACGTAATTTCACTTTCATTAACATCATTTATTAATGACATTTTATCGACCAATAGTACGTCTGATTCATGCACAAGAAGCTATGAAAAGCAGATTGAAAAGTTTCATGTCGATAATTTGGATAGTAAGAAAGACAAAATCACCATACTTATGCTATAATTCCACGTTGCCATCTTTTACCAATGGCGAAATTTATCATTGTATTTGACGAAAGACGAAATTTGCATTAAAAAATTGGTTTAACGTCACTACTTCCCTGCTCGGCTTGGAAGGTGCTGACATAGTCAGACTTGCACATTGAGTGTTGTCCCTCTTACGAAATAGGAGAAGCTTTGCCCTTCAAAATCACTTTAACACGTTTTGACTCAGTCATCATTACATGGATGAATTCGGAACCGAATAGAAACCTTTTTTGCAATTTATCGGGTCAACACTTTGATCTGAGTGTACAGACCAGACGCCTAGACACAATAGATAGAAAGCGTGAAACTGACCGCGCTAGCGCCGAAGCATGTTACAAATAACTTCGACAACCAACAGAAATTGAAAATTGTGCAAATAATGTGGTACATCAATAACTTCACTGAAAGTGCACCGATATCGATGAGCAATGCGTCAAGAGATCGCTCATAGGAAACTCTTTCATTTTGTTTCTGATTCATTATCATGCTCACATGTTTTCGTATTGAAAATTTGCGATATCTAAAGGAGACGATTTTCACGTTTTGACCTCTGTCCACCTTGAACAACGGATGCGAATATATAATAGCTCATTGAAAAGCTGAGAACATAAGCTCTCGAACGGGATATAGCTGATCAATGTAAAATGAGATTGAAAGGCAGGAAAATCGAGTAATACATCCATTAGGTCGCATCTGCGGGTCGCAGTTGGAGCACTATGACGGAAAACTCCTCGCGGTTTGATTTCGCACTCATCTGCCGTCGTCCGTCACCATCGATCTCAGATAAACAAAAGATCTGACCTGCTCGATGCAGACTCCATCTATCGTCGCCTGTACTCTGTATCCGCTTGAAGTGCCCGGTGAGTTATCACTGGACATGACCATAGCCTTCGCTTTTCCTGCATTTATCTTCAATCCATGGTCTAGACTCGTTCGATTGACCGCGACAAGCATCCGCTGGAGATCATCTTCATTGTCAGATATGAGCACTGTATCGTCGGTATATCTCAAATGGCTGATTCGTCTACCGTTGATTACTATTCCACAGTTCTGGCATTCTTCTTCACATTCTCTTAGTATGTATTCTCAATACAGATTGAATAAATCAAGTGATGCGACATATCCTTGTCGTACTCCTTGTCTAATACTGATATAGTCTGTAAGCTCGCTGTCCAGTCGTATAGTCGCTCTTTGATTGTGGTATATGTTCCTCAGTGTTCTGATATTCTCCCAACCTATCCTCTGTCTGCTAAGCAATTCCATCAATTTCTTGTGCCGTACTTTATCAAAAACTTTCTCGTAGTCGATGAAGCGGAGGTATGCTACGTTCACATATCATCCGTAGCACAAACATCGCCTCTCGAGTTCCACTTTCCTTCCGAAATCCGAACTGTGTTTCTGAGATCTCAGCATCTATCTGATGATCTATCCTGGTCATAATTAGTTTCAGTAACAACTTGATCGTATGTGCCATCAGACTGATTTTTAGATGCTTTGAACATTTCTTCGTTTTTGGCTTCTTCGGTATTGCAATAAACGTTAAATTCAAAAGTCATCTGGAAATACGCTGGTATTGTAAATCTTGTTCAAGATATAAAGTAGGTTTTTTTCTTCCCTGCTTCTCCAAGGGGCTTCAGCATTTCTGCCATTATGCCTTCTTCACCACCTGCTTTGCCATTCGGTAGCTGCTTGATGGCGAATTCTAGTTCTGACATTGAAAAACTCAATTGATGCTCCTCTTCTTCTGGTTCTGCTGAATCATCCCTGTCATCTTGGAAGAGTTCCTCGAGATATTCTTCCATCGCCTTTTTGTATCGTCTTGGTCATAACTTATAGTGCCGTCCTTCTCCTCGATGCCGCCAGGCCATCTTTTCCTCAAGTTAGTAATTGATTTGTTTTCATGATCCTTCTCTATCTGCTCGACTTCTTCACACTGCTCATTCATCCATTGCTCCTTAGCACGTCGGCACATGGCCTGAACCTCCTTATTCGATCGCCTGTATTGTCCCGGATCTCGATTCTCGACTTGTTTTAGTTCTTCCGTCTTCTCTACAATTTCGCTATCAAACCAATGATTCTCTCTCCTAACTATCTGCTTGTTGGCTATGACTGCTTTGAACTGCTGCCAATGATCCTCAACCGTTGTCGTCTTTACCTCATCGTTCAATGCTTCAAAGCGATTATTTGTTTCTATACTGTATTGAATCCGTCTCCTTTCGTCTCTCTGTAACATCGTCAAACCAAGACGTTCATTACTTTTTGACTTTTCCAATTTTTTAAGCCGCAGCCTGTTAAGTGGTTCATTTTTTTATTATCTAGACTGCGAGGATGGCTGAATCTCGTTCCATTGCGTTGAAAATCTCATAATTGAATAGACGTCATGAGTTGCCCTGACCGTACCACTGAGCCTTTTACATTAGAATTTAATGTTTACACTTGCAGCAGACTCAAGGCCATGGATACTGTCGGGCAGAGCGAAACGCATCGGGCAATTGCTTGTTTTGAAGTGATATATTTTTATGTCAATCGAAGGAACTGATTTGCGATTGAGCAAAATTGCATTTTACAGTGATCGATGGTATTAGTAATTGATAACTGTATAGTAGTAATGATACTGGGTACCGAAGAAGAAGCATTTGAAAGAGTCATTGATGGCGACCGCTTCAAGTTGTTCTTGATTACAGTCATTCCAACCAATGTCAAATCGACCCTACAATCCTAGCTCAAAATGTCAGAGCTAAACGTCATTTTACATCTCATCGACTGCTTGTCTTATTTCTATCTTACGAACTGCCACACTTTTCTCCACGAAGGAAGAAAGATAGTAAGAGACAGTATAAGTTTATATACTTATATACATATATAAGTATATATATATATATATATATATATATATATATATTCATTTAATGGGCCTCCATATATTCAAATCAAAACAAATTGATTCTGTTAAAATCAATGTTGTTTCCAGACGCGTTTCAGAGTGTACAACTCCTTTCTCAATGGTTTCACACAAAATCGAACAACAATGCTTTTATATGAGATGGATGATTTGATTACAGTTTAAAAATGGCATGATATGAAAGTGTACAACAACGATCTACAGCAGTGCAAATAAAATCAATAAAATCAATTGTAGTAACAATCATTAGACGCTGTGATGTGCATAGATGTCAAAAGATACATTAGCTATTTACAAATTCAACAATAAAGGAATGGATCCGTCCATGTTATTCATTACATTTACTGATTCTTTGATTAAAATTGATTCGAGTAATTTGTGATTGTTAGTGCACGCTATTATTCTAAAATTATTCTTGTCTATAGGGTGTGGATGCGTAGAAATTTTAGTTGGAACAGGATAGCATTTCAAGTGTTCATCAACGCGTGTAATAAGATGCCTGGAATATAAAATGATGCCTGGATAATATGAAATTTATAAACTGGAATTTGCCTTACATCCGTGAAAATTGTCAAATTCTGAAAAAGAAAGTTTATGACTTGAACAAAAATTTACCAAAAGCCTTAAATGTTAGACCAGTTTTTCAGACTTTAAAGACAGCCATGTTTTTTCGGAATAAAGATGCTGTTTCCTCTGATCTTAAAGCTAAATGTGCTTATTCGTACACTTGTGGACGGTGCAACTACGTCTATTTCGGAGAAACTTCCAGGCATCTTATTACCCGCGTTGATGAACATTTGAAAGGCTATCTTGTTCCAACTAAAATTTCTACGCATCCACACCCTATAGACAAGAATAATTTTAGAATAATAGCGTGCACTAACAATCACAAATTACTCGAAACAATTTTAATCAAAGAATCAGTAAATGTAATGAATAACATGGACGGATCCATTCCTTTATTGTTGAATTTGTAAATAGCTAATGTATCTTTTGACATCCATGCACATCACAGCGTCTAATGATTGTTACGACAATTGATTTTATTGATTTTATTTGCACTGCTGTAGATCGTTGTTGTACACTTTCATATCATGCCATTTTTAAACTGTAATCAAATCATCCATCTCATATAAAAGCATTGTTGTTCGATTTTGTGTGTAACCATTGAGAAAGGAGTTGTACACTCTGAAACGCGTCTGGAAACAACATTGATTTTAACAGAATCAATTTGTTTTGATTTGAATATATATATATATATATATATATATATATATATATATATATATATATATATACTATAGTGTGAAAAAGTTTGGAAACACCTTCATATAAAGTTACTTTTTTCGATGTTCTCTAAAAATACCTTATAGAATCTGTTAAATGCAAGCTCACTGGTAATCTATGTCAAAAGACATTTTCCAGAATGATTTCTGAATATATTGCAATCTGTACAACTGTTTCAAGTGTTTGTGATTCAATATTTTGTATGCCTTCCATTATTTTTTAAGCAAGCAGAAATACGACGTGGCATTGATTCGATCAAAGCTCGACAGTAGTCGGAATCACTGTCTTCAAACCATGCACGTCTAACGCTATCAACAAGCTCACTATACGAAGAGCAACTTTTCTTCGCGACGTAACTCTTCAGTTGAATCCAACAATGTTCAATCGGATTAAGATCCGTTGAGTTTCCAGGCCATTTTTCTAACCATTGAAAACTGGAGGAGGCAATCCAATCACGAACAAGTTTAGCGGAGTAGCAGGGAGCGCCGTCCTGTTCCGAAAAGCAAAAGACTCAAAGCTTCCGACTATCTTAAAATTATACAGGAAAAAGTCACCTACTTCATGTCAATTGGAAATGCAAGTATTCTTCAACAGGACGGCGCTCCCTGCTACTCCGCTAAACTTGTTCGTGATTGGATTGCCTCCTCCAGTTTTCAATGGTTAGAAAAATGGCCTGTGTTGCTGTGTACGAGGAAGCAACAATTCAGAAAATTTCTCGCCACAAAGAAACACTTCCAACCATTTCCATTTCAAACGTTCAACTAATCAGAACAGGACGAATAAATACAACACAACCCACAAATATAGCACAAATTCCCAACCATATCGAAATGGCTATGAATCAAAACAAAAGAATGAACACTATGTAAACCATGAGCAAACATTCTCTCACGAAAGGAATCGTAATGATCGAAATAGTGGAAATACAAATTCTTTTTTAGGAGGAGGCAAGCCACTCTATGGACATCATCGAAACACTTACAGGAACACGAAATATGTGCACCAATTATAGAAAATGATGCAGAGAATCTTCAAGAGCTACCCCCTTCTGAAGTTCAATTAAACCAAAATATTGGTAAAAATGAAAATAAACAATTGTCCCAAAAGGATGTCAAAATTATACTGAAAAATTAACTGAATGTGAAAAAAGCGTATTATTTAGAGGACTGAAATTCACTCCGACACCCAACAAAAACAACCAGGAACTCGCGGTTGATTTGAAATATTACTCGAGGAGATTAAGATTAACCGAATATTTTCATACTACTGAACAACAAACACGTACAGAACTAATAATTTAGTACAAAAGAAATCATCATTTAATCCACCAAAAGGTAGAAATCCGGTTTTGGATAATGTATGTGAAACTCTTGAAAACATCGATCTCACTGATGTAAACCCAATGCATACTAGTGGAAATCTTGCATATAACGAACTTATGGCTTTACAATCACTCAGGAATAATCCTAACCTGATTATCAAGCAAGCTGACAAAGGTGGCACCATTATAATAATGGACAAATTATATTATGAAAGCAAGATTCTTGAAATGTTAAGTAATGAAGAATTTTATATGAAATTAGAAACCAATGAAGATAATAAAATCTTGAATAAAATAAAGAGAGCAATTCTATCATTTGGGTCAAATTTAGCCAAGAAAGAGAAAGATTATTTGATAAAGTTTGAATATACAAGCAGCAATTTTTATGGACTCCCAAAAGTTCTCAAATCGGACAGTATCAAAAAAGCAATATCTGAACAAAATTCAGATTATGTTTCCGTCCATCAGCCCATTGACTTACCTTTCAGACCAATTGTAGGGAGCCCAAATGCCCCTACTCAACGCCTTAGTGACTTTCTGGACATACTTCTAAAGCCTTTTTGCCTTCACATACAGAGTTACATACGTGACACGTATGATTTTTTGCCGAATTTGCCTGACCACGTACCTATCGACGCAAAGCTCGTAACTTTTGATGTGGTGAGCCTATACACTAACATTCCCCACGACTTGGGACTACTAGCAGTGAAATTTTGGCTTGAAAATTGTCCGAATATTATTGATTCTTGCTTTAATCATAATTTTATATTGGAATGTCTGAAGATGGTCTTATGCAATAGCACTTTTACATTTGGTGACAACAACTATAAACAAATAAAAGGAACCGCTATGGGGACGAAGGTGGCCCCCACCTACGCAAATTTGACCTTAGGTTATCTTGAGATACAATTAAAGAAGCAATTATACGAACTTTAGGGAAATGATATTACCAATCAAATAATGGATAATTGGAAACGTTATTTAGATGATGGATTTATTATTTGGAGATGGAATGCGGAAAAATTAAATCAATTCAAAACAATTCTCAACAGCCTGGATGTAAATATTACTTTCACTATGGAATTAAGCAATGAGCAAATTTCATTTTTAGATGTCCCTATAATAAAAAGGGAAGAGAAGATATATACGGATATATATTACAAACCTACAGATAGTCACCAATATTTGAAATTTCATCGTGCCATCCACGTGCTGTAAAACGCGCTATACCATATAACCTTGCGCGACGGATATGCGTTATTTGTAGTGATTTATCGACGAGACTAAATCGACTGGAAGAATTGAAAACCATTCTATCAAAGCAAGGCTATCCAGTTTCACTAATTAATGATGGAATTTCCAATGCCTTAAAATTAAATCGTTCATTACTTTTGCAGACCAAACACAAAACGAAAAGTGACAGTGATTCTATAATTCCGTTTGTACATACATATAACCCGAGAAACACGAATGTCTTACCTGTCCTATCACAGACCAACTCAATTCTGCAAAATGATGAAAAAACTAAAGACATTTTCAGAGACAACAAATTTATTAATAGCCGCAGACAATCAAAAAATCTCAAACATATTTTATGTCCTTCAAAATTTATCACACGCCAAGAAATTACCATGGTTAAAAGGTGTAAGGATTCCCGGTGTGGAACATGCGAAGTTTTGCTTGAAGGCTGTGAATATAATTTCAATGGAACTATTTTTAAAATACAAACCTCAATGACATGCTCAACACAAAATGTGATATATGTACTTACCTGCATGGGATGCAATCAATTTTACATTGGAGAAACAGGCAACACACTACGCGAACGTACTCGAATCCATAAAGAGCAAATTTGTCACCCGCAATACAGGAAAATACGCGTTAGTGGACATATTGATACGTGTGGAAAAAGAAAATTTAAAATCTTTCCATTCTGCAAAGTAAGGTGTGATGACAGCATACTTCGACGTTGTAAAGAACGATTTTTCATAGATAAATTTCACCCCACATTGAATAACCTGTGACTAACTTACCATGATCCTCCTTATCATTTGATATCTACATGCATGTATGTATACCGTCTCCAAACTATGAAACTTTGATAACCACTTACATGTACATATACATTGATTTCTATTCCTTCTATTTCCTTTGATACATGTGTTAAAATTTGAATATCGTAAATTGATATATCCCTGCCTCTAAGGCTTAATTGATATTGTTCGTTGTTCAGCGAAGCACCTGAAGATAAGAAAGCGTTTGTGCTTGCAAATCTGGAGTTTTTCTTTGAGTTCTCATCTTATTTTACTATATTTTACCGATTACTGAGTTCACTTTTTCCTAATTATATATATATATATATATATATATATATATATATATATATATATATATATATATACATGTATATAAACTTTTACTGTCTCTTACTATCTGCCTTCTTTCGTGGAGAAAAGTGCGGCAGTTGGCTCTTACTTCTAGTGCTTCATCCGCCAAAACGACGGGTACCTTCGATGAATCCTCGCTATGTTTTAGATTGGGTTTACCAAAAAACCGAAGTTAGTAATATTTCGCTGAATTGGAATTACGAAAACAATAGATTTTTATAATAAGAAATCTAAGTTTTCAATAAGAAATCGTATTTATTAACTTCAAAGCTGATGATTTAGCTGCATTTCTCATTCTTTTGATGAAATTTGTCATTGATTAGTGACTTGTTGCCTTATAATGATATTTTCGAAATGATAGGCTGCATTCTATTATGTATATCATAGAGGTGCACCATTTAAGCAATTGACTATCCATAACTTTCGAATATCAAATATACCGAAGCGTTGCCAAAATCGATTTTTGCGATGGTCAAATAGATAATACTTACATACATAGTATTCATAACACTTACAATAACCATTTACCGAACAGGGCACGTTTGAAACGTATTTATTAAGAACATATATTTTTGGCGGCTCCTGAGAAATCTTTTGTTGACGCTGCTCAACTGTGTGGACATTTTTCTTCTTTGTCCAAGTGAGCTGGAGCTTTGCAATCTTTGATTATCCGATTTGATATAACTTTATTGCAGATTTTCAGAAAAAGAGAGAATTTGCATTAACGTACTATATATAACTTCATATAATCATTCGTTTCTTCAAACGGTTAGTCAATGCAGTCTATTATCCACGATTGTCTAAAGGTATGCTCTATGAAAATGAAAAAATATTTTCTCATTCACACAATCAAATATTCCAGCTACAGGTTTTACCTATTAGCATATGTTTAGTTTTTCAAAAATCATCAAGCCATTAATGCTCGTGACATGTAATTGCTGCAACAAATGATGCTCCTGCGAAAAATTGAGTGGCTAAAAATCGAGTAGGTGAATATCTTCTACCGAGAAATTATGGATGTGCATCGACATCTCAAAAATGCAACACAGCTCTTGCTGACCAAGTGAATTCCGTCCTCACTTTGTGAATCTACTGCTCTCTAAAGATGGTCTCACAAATAACTAGTGTACTTGCGCAGTCGTGTCACAATATGTTGAAGTTCATTAGTCGAACATTCTTTCATAAAATCATGTCTTTAACATGTGAAATATTATAAAAACTGACTGTGGTCATTATTATCATGAAGGAAGGAAATCATACTCGATTCAGAGCGAAGAGAACATGTGGAATGTTTATTTTGTCATTTACAGATGCACAGTGAAAATTATTTTAATGAGTCAATACTGATATCAACTGCTCGTCAAAGGACTGTGAAAATTTTTTACCCTTTAAACTTGAATATTAATTCCAAGCTAACATCGAGACAGGAAGAAACAGGCGCAGCTGAGTTCTCTCTGGAGGCGTTCACCGACTTGCGGCTTGTTGAATGAAATAATGTAGGAGAATGAATCGATTTAGAATGTACTTGTCAGCCAAAGGGTTTGTCAACAAACTTAAGATTTAGTGTTATTTACTCTATTCTCATTAAAATCTTCATGAAGTGTTCTTGGTTTCATTTGATTTCTAATTCAGACAATTTATGGCCGTGAACTTTAATCGTTGAAGTGTAACTCGCCGAGTTGAGAATTATCAGTTGTTGATGGTAACTTAGCAATTGACTGGAATTTTCACTTCCTCTTAATTAAGTTTTTTTCTGTTTTGTGTTACTATCTCATCCTTGAAATTTACTATCATCTGACATCAGGTGGCTTCCTTAATCTTAATTAAATAACAGACATTCCAGCAATTCAAACATTATTTAATGATGCTAGATAACAAAACCGGTACTGGATATACCGATTAATACTAGATATCGGACATTTCATCGATCGAATGTAAATATTGGGGATTACTCGGGGAAGCCTCAATGTCTGGATTATGGCTCTGTTGATCTTAACAGAGTTTCGGGCTTCAACTCTGAGATGTGGTCATATCTGTGTACGTTATCATAATAATCCATGGAAAGTCGGACAATGACAATAGTTGGGCACCTCTTACAAAGTCCGAGTAAATTGGCAATTCTTATCTGCCGGTATAATAAATATTTACAAACTCTCATGCAAACCATAGTTCAATACGAAGACCATAGATTTTGTCACATGTGTATGTGATGTTGTGGAAAGACTTAGTTTCCTCTTTAATCAATCAATTTCTCTGAGAAAAGTTTTCTACAAGTATATAATAGACTATGGAAATGACCTAATGCACTTGGCGTCATCATTTGCGCAATCGTTGTTTTTGGTGTGATGCATATTTCTCTGTTCATGTATAATTCCTCTGCTAGAGCACATTTATTTACTGAATCATGAACAGTATATATTTGCTTTCGATGACGAATACTACTTTATCTATTTTGAATTATATATTCCTTCAGGAAGCCACTTCGAACAAATGGCTGATGATAAGGAAGAAACTGAAAAACGCTTGAAGGCATCAGCTAAACGTGAAGAGGCTGACATTCGTCCAATGGTGGACGCACAGGTGGAACGCGCGATGGAGAATCCGGAGGTGCGGGAGGCTTTGATGAATCCTGATGTCCAACGAGTAATTCAAGCCCTGAAAGTCGATCCGCAAAATGGCGAGAGGTCAGTCCGAGAGCTCCTATTGTCAGTGACAGTTTTATGCAAGCGAATTGATCAGTTCTGTTGTTCAAAGCTGGCGACTAAATTAAGTGTAATTACGATGCACCTTCGTGGTTACTTCGAAGCTGCACTGACACTATTGTCGCACCACTTCGAAAGGACTTCAGTCAACTTCTACGCGGACACCTTCCTTTTCAATTGCATTCAATACTCTTACTGTTCTTTAACTTCGCCAGTCCGACAAGTAGCTACGTCGACACAGAATTGGAGGTCGTCTCTTCTTCTGTTTGATTAGAAAGGAAACATTGGAACCACAGAATTAGATTGTTTAAGCGTGTCACTTTGCTAGAAATGCAGATTAATTGAAAACAATGACACATGCAGGAACTTGTTAAGTAGGCAAGAAGATATTTTCAATGCCTTACAGAGATAGGAAAAACAGTCATGCTCCGCTTGCCGATTGCTGTGAATTCATTCAATATGCTCCAGTCGCCACGATTCCTTCAGATTCGAAGAATTCAGATCATTGCGCAAAAGTTTTCTCGATATTGTTGGGCCCTCCGATCATTTTTAAAAATGTTAGCAGGCGCACAAAAAAACCGTTCACAAACTTCTCTGTAGAACTTGACATCGACTGTGTCTCTTTGCTGTGTGATCCGGCTGATAAGTCACTGAAACTTCGTACAATTTGGCGTGCTTCATGTTGAACTGGCTGCTCATCGCTCGATTGCTATGGTATTATGTCAGGAGATTGTGCCATTTCATTAACGTTACATGCTCTAATCACAAAATGAGACAGGTCGTCTCTTCCTCTCTTTGACTTGGACGGAAACATTGGAACATGAAACGTTAATGAAATGGCACAATCTCCTGACATAATACCATAGCAATCGAGCGATGAGCAGCCAGTTCAACATGAAGCACGACAAATTGTACGAAGTTTCAGTGACTGTTATCAACCGGATCACACAGCAAAGAGACACAGTCGATGTCAAGTTCTACAGAGAAGTTTGTGAACGGTTTTTTGTGCGCCTGGTAGCATTTTTAAAAATGATCGGAGGGCCCAACAATATCGAGAAAACTTTTGCGCAATGATCTGAATTCTTCGAATCTGAAGGAATCGTGGCGACTGGAGCATTTTGAATGAATTCACAGCAATCCGCAATCAGCGCATGGCTATTTTTCCTATCTCTGCAAGGTATTAAAAATTTCTTTTTGCCCACTTAGTAAGCTCCTGCATGTGCCATCATTGTGATTCAGTTTGCACTTCTTGTAAAGTGACATGCTTTAACAATGTAATTCTGTGTACGTCGCTGTATTTCATCTATTTCTATACTGTACAAGTTGCACGTCATGTTAGGAAGGCTTGTTGTTAGCGAACTGAAAATTTGCGCGACCGCTAACGAAATTCGTCGTATAGCTGCATTTCTGATGACATAGTTCAAACTACAATAAATATAGTAATTGTAAATATAATGTAATAATTAATATAATGTGCTATAATATACAAATATATATACATCCATTAATATAATAAAGCAATAATATAATGATAATGTTATGTAAATATATGTAGGGTGAGCGGAAAGTCTCTCCCTGATTTCGAAAGCCTGTAGTTTCAAAGCAAATATATTTTTAAGTCTAATTCTTCGTCTCATAATTAAGAATGTACCTAAGATTTATATCAAAACAAGCATTTTGATCTACTACAATCTATTCAATCGCTCAAGGGTTAGAGATGCTTTCGTACATTGAGCAAATGAAATACGAAAATATAAATGAATGAGCTAAAAACTTCCAAACACTGTCTAAGTTTATGCTGAAGTAAATGTCCTTTTGGATTCTATTTCTTGGAAAGCAACCATGTGTTGTAAGCTTTTGATGATTCTAGTGTGTCAATGCGATAGAGAACATAGCTGACCGGCTTCAAAGCGACCAGATTGAAATGCATGTGCCTAGACTAACGACACCAATGACGTCCAGATATCCATGCTTTTAAATGCTTCTGTGCTATGTGTAAAACCATTTTGATCAAATATCTATTGTCAAAATAAATCGAATAGTTGGATTCATATTGTCTGTTTTTTATTAATACGATTCACTCAGATGTGTGTTAGTGCTGAAAAATATGATATGAAATCAAGAGAACAGAAGTTTATTTTCATTTTGTCTTCGCGATGCTATCAACCGAAGAACGCATCTCCATTGTCCTGCTAATGGCGGAATTGAAATCTGTGACTTCTGTCCTGAGGAAGTGACATTCTCTGCATGATAGCAAACCACCAGCAGAAAAGACCATTCGAGAGTGCTTCAAAAAATTCAAAGAGACTGGATCTGTTCACGACCGTGACAGAAGCGGTCGACCATCTCTAAATGATAGTGATGATATGATCGAGCAGCTGTTCAGTGATCATCCATCAACGTCACTTCGTTCAGCATCTAATCAATTGAGCATGCCTTACTCAACTATCCGAGATCACTTGAAGTGGGATATAGGAATGAAGTCCTTTCACAGTACAACGGTTTAAACCCTGTACCCATCTGACAAAGCTGCCAGACTTGAAATGTGCACCGAGTTTCTTACCAGAATAGCGTATTAACGTCTTAACGTATTTTTTCCGACGAGGCGACATTTCATCTGAATGGCCGCATCAATCGCCATAACTGCGTTATCTGGGGAAAAAACAATCCTCATGAAATTCACGAAGTTCCAATAAAATCTCCATCAGTTTGTGCTTGGGCAGGGATGTATCGCGATCGAGTGATGGGACCATTCCTATTTGAGTCGACGGTCAAGGCCAAGGACTACCTTGAAATGCTTCAAGAATTTGCCATTCCTGCGATGAAGAGGATGAGACGTTTTTCAAAAACCATCTTCATGCATGATGGTGCACCATGTCATTGGGCGAACACGACGAAATCTTTCCTTTATTCTAACTTCGGTAACCGCTGGATCGGTAACAATAGCCCATTCCATTGGGCTCCACGAAGTCCAGATTTGACACCGATGGACATTTATTTTTGGAGTCACGTTAAATCTTTGGTTCAAAAACAAGCGCCTACCAGCATCACGGGTTTCAAGTGTGCGATTCGAGAAGCGTTTAATCAACTTTTGCCATCGCATCTTGACTCTGCTTTTCAGTCGTTCGAGAAAAGACTTGATCTTTGTGTGTCAGTTGATGGAGGTCATTTTGAGCAATTGCTGTGACTAAATAGATTGTAGTAGATCAAAATGCTTGTTTTGGCATAAAACTTTGGTGCATTCTTAACTATGAGACGAAAAATTAGACTTAAAAGTATATTTGCCTTGAAACTAAAGGCTTTTGAAATCAGGGAGAGACATTCCGCTCACCCGTATAATTAATGTACATTGATTAAACGTGCGTTTGAAATCAACTTCTATGTTGAAGGTTGCTTGTTAGTTCCATTGCAATAAGGCCCTTTATTTCCTGAGATTTTTAGCATGTAGAATCACAATTTCGGTGATTCTACGCATTAGAATCCGATGGACAAGTGTTTCAACCATCAGAAATCTTGAATCTACTTCATTTTATAATAAAATAGAATAAAGGCCTACAAAAATGAATTTTTGACCAGTCACTGTCAATTTTGCTAAAATCTGAAATAGCTACTCGAAGATATCTCGAGTTAATCGATTCAACTGTGATCTCTTATGAAGTCAAAAGTTGGCATAGTAACTATCCCATCAAAAAGCTTGCCGCTTGTTGCTACCTGTCGAACTCGCATAGATTTCAATGTTAATATTTCACTAAATAGGAAGTACCCGGTATTTGCAAGTGTTGAAAAATAGAACAATTTATGTGGTCTCTCTCGATAATTTCCCTTATCTAAAAATCAAAATTATTGTGGTAAAAAATATACCGCGGTTCTCGACGTCCAACGTCTTCTACTGGTTGGTGTACTGCGAATTCTTCAATAAATGCTCCTGAAGTCCACCTTTTTATTTCATTAATCATGTTCATGTCTGATTTACCAGTATTTTGATAGTTTTCGAATCCCATCAATCATGCGCATCAATTACTTACTTATGCACACGTGTACTTATACTGTATCCTACTTGTGTGACTAGCATTCTACAGTATCAACTTGGTTTATGACAAAAAACATATTTACTGTAAATGAAATTAAGCAAGTAAGAATTTTTATTATATTATAGAAATATCTTCATTATGTTGATAGTATCAAGCTGAAAATTATATAATTTTATGCATTAAAAGGGGAAAGCATGTTTTCCATTGAATATTTCCAAAACAATTGCGGTTGATGAATAAATGATATTAACTTGAGAACTCTGAGCAGTTTACACGCCATGCAACGAGGGCAGTTACCTCTTGACTAGTTCTCATATTGCAGTAAATTTTCACTTTCTCTCCCTGACTCTGATGATGCAAGGAGTCTTAAATAAATCAAAAGTCAATATGTATTCTGACTCTAGCGGCTAACATAAATGTGTACAGTGCGTGTACAGATAAGCTGTGATTTCATTTGAAATGAAATAAACTAAAACATAGCACGGAGGATACTGTCGAGAGAATGACTTTGGTAGCTGCAATGTTCAAATGTCGATGTAGTAAATGGAATATACATTATATGCTATCATGGAACATGCGATGTACATGATGGAAGGAGAGATGCATTTTTTTATCAATATCAAATTCAGGCATTCTTCACAAGGCAAAATGTTAAATAATCGGCGGCTCAATTATTTCGTGATACCTATCCTAAAGGTGATTTATCATTATTTATATAGTTAATTATAGGGTCGACAAGGACATGCAAATAACTCACATTTAAAAATAACAAGTGAATTCATGCTGCAAATATGACATTTCACCTGTAATGGATGGATTGATTATTGACACATGTAGATATATCGCAGATAGTCGACCCTCTAGAATGAAAGAGAATTTAGAAAGAAAATTAATCACTGTTTTGGTATTGTGGATAGCACTCAACGCAATCTTCCTTCGTATGAGCATTTCTCTTTCTTTTTCTCAGCAGCGATTCGACAAATAGTGATTAATCATCAATGTCTAAAAGTCATTGAAATTTATTTCCCACGCTGAAAAGCTAGATGAAACATGTGTTTACGCATTCAAGTAAACATTGAAAAATTAATATGGCGCTTTTATTTGATTTGTTTTTGTTCAAACACCAACCTTAAAATAATAGTATTTGTAAATATATTGTAATATATCTAGCAGAAGGAAACAGGTGTATATATAATTGTAAAGTATTATTAATTATTACATAACATAATAAGCGAATTACTATTAATACTATTAAATTATTATTTAATTGTTATATAATAATTGCGTGAAAAATTGCAAAATTCGAATTTATCCGAGAATGATTGCAACTTTTAGTGAGGAGTTGTGTCGATGTTGAGAGATGTAAACTAGGCCTGCTGATGATTCCTGATGTTGGATGAAATGGCAGCTATTCAGGTCTGTTCCCATTTTTCAACAGAGGATGCAACTCAATATTTAATTATTCCATTTTAAATAAGAACAATTCATTATAATCGAGAAATGGCGATGAACGTTTAGTTGTCCTCATTCTCGAAACATTACCAAGATGAAATCTTCAATTTATTCCGCAGATATGCAGTCCCTCATTAGTAGTGTAAGATTTCAAATCTTGACAGATAGTCCTGCTGGTTAGGCAAGCACAAATAATATAAATACTATATGCAAAATATTCACAAGCAGGGGCGCACTGCAAAGTATTGCTTCTCCGTTTGGGAATACACAGGAGAAAATGGTTGAATCCGTACACAGTTTGCCTGAAAGATTGAGCGGTTTATTGTTCGAAATTTATGCTCCATAGCCTTTTTTTCTTATGCAAGTACTTGTTTCGTTTTCTGGAATTGAAGTTGCAAGCTTATTTACTCATTTCCACTACTCTCTAGGAGATAGCTTGTGCCAATGTCCCGTTTTTTTCAGTGGTGAACATAAAGATTAGACAGATGGCTTAAACATTGGTTCTACAGTCTGTTTCATAAAAAGTGGATCATCCTAAAATTTGACTAAATAAAACATAAGTATGATACAGAAAGCATTTTTCATGTTATTTCATGTCCCTAATATATTTAAATGTCCTTATATAATCTGATAAGCTATGATACAGTAACGGTTCTTAAGAAGCTAATATGTTGTGGCCCTACCCTTATTGTCAATGACATTACCAATTCGTCTAGGCATTGATTCGATGATATCGTTGATTTTTGACTGATCTAGCTTTTTCCACTCTCTTTTTAACAGTGACGTAAGTTGTGATACGCCATCTGTAGGTAGCAGTGAACGACGAACGTTACGTTTTAGAATACTCCATACATTTTCTATGGGATTCAGATCAGGAGAACGAGCTGGCCAAGATAATGTCCTAAGCCCTAATTGAGACTTGCATAAGTTGACTCTACTACTCCTGTGACACGTAGCATTATCATCCATAAATAACCAAGTCGATGGATCACCAAGTTGATCTGTCATTTGGCCAATGTTCATTCGTAAAACATTCACATAGCGTTCAGAATTCATGGTTCCTTGCTGTATGTGAAGTTCAGAGCGGCCATTGGTCCAAATGCCAGCCCAAATCAGTAGAGTCGCACCACCTCTACTAGGACGATGTAAATGTCTCGGAATTTCCTGATCAGATTTTACCCATAATCTCAATCGACCATCACTATCCTTCAGACGGGCTGATGCCTCATCAGACCAGACAACCAGATTCCATTGATTTCGCCACTGACAATGACTCATTGCCCATCTGAGACGTCTTTTTGTATGCTGATCTAATAATTCGATCTGAGAGGGCCTGTTACAGCTCTTGAAATTCGACTCAATAAGTCTTCTACGAATAGTGGACTTAGAAATAGACGAGTCTAGTGCAGCCATCTCAGTTAACGAGAGACTTGGATCAACTTTAACAAATCTCAAAATTAGGCGGTCTCTACGTTTGGATGTTTTGCGTGGACGGCCAGAGCCCTCTTTACGACAGAGTCGAAAATCATCATTATGCCATCGATGCACATTTGTGTAAGAGACATTTAGTCGCTTGCTTGTAGCTTGCAAAGAAAACCCTAGTTCTAGCAAGGCTGACACTTTGCCTTTTGTGAATGCGATCTCGTTATTGTTCATTTGTGCTTTGTATTGTTTTCAACCGGTCAGAGGTAGATTTCTAGCTGAAAGCAATCAGGAGTGCTGCCAACACCACCGCAACGAAGTCAGGAAGCTATGGAACATGAAGTCCAGTTAATCACATGTAGCAGTTACATTATTGTTGATGAATAATGGTGCTATACTGGCTCTGATTGACCAATTTTCTTTATTTTTGTTTTGCTTGATAGCTTTTGGCTTGTAGAACAACATTACATAACAAAGGAAACAAATGTAATTTTATAAGAGTGAGGTATGATTTTGTGTAACATTGCTAAATGAAGATCAAATTATCTACTACTTTTTTATCTATAGCAGGAAAACAACTCAATATTCATGCTTGAAATTTCCAACAATGATATTAGTAAGCACAACTGACATATCTTCCAAATTTCAGAGAAATTCGTTCAAGTTTGGCGGAGTTAGACAAAGTTGAAGTTAAGGCGATGTTTAAGAGTTGTGATCCATTTTTTATGAAACAATCTGTAGCTTTGCTCTTCTTATGGCTGAACATTTGCCATGCACAGAACTGAAAGAGATATGGAAATGTTTCTACTGCTATTCGCTGCGTAGACGACACTTAAAGGGGCTTTCACAATAGTCGTGCGACCTCTTTACGACTTCTTACGATCATGGTCGTAAGATCGATCGCATCTATCGCACGACCAATCTCTTGCTGTCGCACGACTTCTCATGGTCTCCTGTAGTCGCATCTGAATTTTGTGCATGCACAAAATTCAGGCGCGACCACTTTCGGGATTCTAGCTCGCGCGATCGCTCGTGCAACGGTCGCGTATAGTCGTGCAACAGTATCAGAAGTCGCACGACCATCTTGCGACTACTTGTTTGCTTTCCTTCCAAAAGTATGCTTTGATGTGACCATCGTACGACTATGAGACCATTGTGCAACAGTCTCTTGTACACGTGAGACTGGTCTCACGACTTCACGCCAATATATATGCCGCACATGTGCTATCAGCTTCATATCATTGTATCATGTCCTCTGTTCGCCCCCGTGACGTGCTGCACTCACCTGATAGAGACATTGCTGCGTTGGTGCTTCTTATTCGACTTCGACGACGTAATAGAAGACGCAGAAGACGTTGGTGGGTCAAGCCTTGGATTACGAAGCGTGAGGGGTTTGGCCAGTACCACACTCTGATGGCAGAATTAGAGCTGCAATCCCCAGAGGACTTCGTCAACTACTTGAGAATGCCTCCGGAGATGTTCTACGAGATACTGACGCGCATATCCTCAAGAATCGAGAAGGTCTGAAGTTAGCTATCACTCTTAGATACATGGCTACTGATGCAAGCTACAAGACACTCCAGTATTCGTTCCGTGTTGCCGACAACAGTATAGCACTGTTCATTCCGGAGGTCTGTCAGGCCATAGTTGACGAGTACGAAGATCAGGTGTTTGCCTTCCCTAGGAACCCTGATGACTGGAGAGACATTGCAAGGAAGTTCAGTGAGAAATGGAATTTTCACCATACCTGCGGAGCCCTGGATGGCAAGCACGTGGTCATAAGATGTCCCAGGAAGTCTGGTACTCTCTATCACAATTACAAGGGCTTCTTCAGTATTATCCTTCTAGGGTTGGTGGATGCTGACTACAAGTTCATCTGGGCAGACGTGGGATGCCAAGGTTCTTCTTCAGATGCGCAAATCTTCAACAACGGACAACTGAGAAGAAAGATGGAAGAGGGAACTTTGCGCTTGCCAGATCCCGAGCCTCTACCACATGATGACAGGCCAACACCATACTTCGTGGTCGGAGATGACGCCTTTCCCTTGCGTTCGTGGATGATGAAACCCTTCTCCCAGCGCCAGATGATGGACCAACAGCGGATATTCAACTATCGCCTATCCCGTGCCCGCCGTGTGGTGGAGAACAGCTTTGGTATACTTGCACATCGCTGGAGATGCTTGCTGACCACCATGCAGCAAGATCCGATCAGAGTCAAGGTCATAGTCATGGCAGCCATGTGCCTACACAACTTGATGCGACTGCAGCATCGTTCTATGCAGACCGGTGACCTGGACCAACCTGTTGGTGACGGCAGCTTCATCCCTGATGCTTGGCGAGAGACACAATTACACGACATTGCACATGTTGGTGGCGCTAACCAAGCCAATCGAGAGGGCAAGAGACTCCGACTGTACTTGAAGGACTACTACAACAGTGATGTGGGAAAGCTACCCTGGCAGGACAAGATGATATAAGCTCCTCGTGTTTGCAAGTATTATATGATGCTATTTTCTGTAGCTGATTGTGTCTTGTTGTCTTTTAAATTAACTAAAGTAATTATGGCTTGCGGAAAATTTTCATTAAAAGCTACGGCATTGCCGCCTCGTGACTTTTAATTTCTACGTATAGGGATGACTTTAACGTCTTCAACACTAGTCTAGCGTTTGCTGGCATTCCTCCAGGACTCATGTGTTAGGTTGAGCGTGTGCAGTAATCAGGCATGCATCATATTAGGCCTGCATCATGAAAAAGTACCCGTAGTAATAAGAGTAGTAGTAGTAATAATTTACTTAATAGGAGGTGTGGTTTTAAAACAGCTAGTTTTCTGTCCACCCTGTTAGAAAAAACAAAGTCTGATATATAGAAAAATTAAACATGATAATTTTTTTAAACATGATAGCGTACAACACCGTAGCAGTCAAGAGTCTAGGCTACCGATTGACGATGTCAAGGTGGCGACTGCTCGTGCAACAGTCACATAGTCTTGCGATCGGTTGTACGATTGACTCAGCCATCGAACAATGCAATTGCTAGGTCGTGCAACTATCGCACGACCATGCGAGAGGTCGCACGACTGATCGTACAACAGTCTCCTTCGAGCATACGACTGTTGTGCGACTAGATTTTTCACTGCGACTATTTGTGCGACTGACATTGGATCGCTTCTGAGCGCACGGTCGCAAGGTCGCATCTGTCGCACGACTATTGTGAAAGCCCCTTAAGCGATTTTCAAGTCTGAGACTGAAGCTGAAAAATTGTTGCCATCTTGCATTCCAAGCACAGAGCATCAAGTTCAAGTTATATGTGTTGGAAAGATCTGAAAATAACAGCAATGATTTCCTGGACATGTCATTTTATTTTTATTTTATTTTAACAACCCCATTTTGCCTGAAAAGGGGTAGGGTGAAATGTCATGCACATAAAAATAATAATTCATTATCAAAAGCGAAGTCAGTAGTCATTTCATGTTCTCCATCACACTTAGACGCGTCCTTGACAATTTGCGGCCTTTCCTTCGCCTTCTCCTTCCAAGTCCTTCAGTCTTCATCTGTGCGCTCCAGTTCTCTTTTGATACAGGCCTTCAAGGGAATCCTTGGCCGTCCCCTTTTTCTTTTCATTGTGTCATCCATCTCTTCCACTTGTTTCACTACCCTTTCGTCTCCCATCCTTACCACATACCCTCCCCGTCTAAGTCTCTTTTCCACCACTTTCTGTGTCACCGTTTTCTTCAATCCTGCTTCCTCCCTCAGCTCCGCCATTCTTTGTCTCTCCCACCAACTTTACAACACAGATGCGCCTTATCCAGTTATTTTCCCACACTTGCAACATCTTTTGCTGCTGCTGAGTTAGTACAATCGCTTTTAATCCGCATGTCAATGCTGGCAAGACACATGTTTCCAAAAACATTTCTTCGCATCCTCCCGCCAATTTGTCTGTCCCCTAGCACTCTTGCCACTTTCCTGTATGACATAGCGCCGGCCTGCATCCTTCTTCTTACCTCTGCATCGCCCTGACCATCTTCAGAGACCATTCCACCAAGGTATACAAACTTATCTACCTGCTTCAGTTTCGCTTCCCTCACACCCACAGCCAAGTCCTTCCAGTCCCTGCCTATCCACATCACTTCTGTCTTCACCAAACCTCATTCTCAGACCATGACACGTAAAATTTCTATCCCACTCTTTCAGTCTCTCTTCTAACTCAAATTCATCCTTCGCTACTACCGCCAGGTCATCCGCGCACAGCAATTTCTTCATGGTTTCCTTTTCACTGCTTTTCTTGCTAGCTAACTACATTACCATTGTGAATAGAAATGGGCTCAAAACACTACCCTGTCTTAGGCCCATGTGCACTTCAAAATCATCACTGCGCTTCGCTCCTATCACTACCGCCGCTCTCGCATTCTTCCACATATCTTCGATCACCCGCACATCATCCTCGTCAGCCTCCATCCACCTCAGCGTTTCCATCACCAAGCGTCTGGGTACCGTGTCGTATGCCTTCTCCAGATCCACAAACCACAACACAATCGCTATGTTACGGTCCCTCTCCAATGTCTTCTCAATCAACTTTTCAATCTTCTCAAACCCGTGGACATGTTGGTTTATATCTCCGAAATCACAAAATATGGTTTTCAAAGAAAATGCATGGTGTTGTAAATGTGCTTCCATAAACAAGGCAGATTTGAAATTGATAAATTTGATCTTTTTTCTGTGATACTGCTCTAGTGTCGCAATTAGTCATTTGCAAAAATATGCTGCAAATTGGGAAAACTCGGACATTTTACTGGACTTTCAGAATTACTAGTTAAAGTTGTTAATAGAAATTATCTCAAATTACAGCAAGTTGCTGTAATTAGTGTTTACCTGCTGCATTTCTTCAAAACCTATTGCTGGCAATTGCGAGCGATTAAGCAGTCCTCTATGTGATGATTGATATTATGACCAAGAGCACAAAAATTAAGCTGTCCTCATTGATGTTGACTTGTATTTGTGCTATCCATGTGGCTTCCACTCATTGATGTGAATAGACGTCTGTTCATGATCCTATAGACGGAAAGCAGCTGCCAACTTCTTCGTCGCTGTCGTCATCGATGCAATGAGCAGAAAATGAGACAAATCAATAAATCAAGAAAAAATGATCCTTAAAAGTGCGTGCTTGAAATAAATTTACATATCTATAGTCTATTTCCTCAGAAGTCCATCCAGGAAGTTGACAAAGTCAAAGACAAATGCTTGACAGTTGCTACAACAGCTTCAACTTGGAACTATGATCATGAAACTGCCGATTCACTCTTCGAAATCTAAGATGAATGTAGTTAGTCAATTATAGGGAAACACTGAACCGGTCAGGAATAGACTCGTTTTTTAACAAAAATGAACATGCTGCCTGTACCATGAAACTAACGATGAAACTTGCTATGAATGTGAATATTGCAAGCAAAGCTACGTACCCCTGGTGGCGGTTAGTATTTCAATATTCAGTATACATTAATTGAACCTTGATGTCCGACTTGCCTCATTTACAATAAGTTAAAGAAGCATACAAGAGTACATGTTGACTTAAGATTAAAATGCTTCATGCAATTTTCTGTTTTTAGCAGATTCGTGAAGCACGTTGTGCTGATTTCAGATAACTCCAAAGTCCGCACTAAGAATATGTTTAAAAGAGTTATATACATGCAATTTCAATTCATTTTCACACTTCCATGTCTCTACATAAATCTACATAAAATTCGGCTGAAGTGGTACTCATGATCTATCCTTGTTGTGTTTTATGATTTTATCAAATCTGCCTGATCTCGAATGCTTACTCAAACAAAACTGCGATCACTTTTGATATTAAGCAAAGACAAAGAAACTTACTTGCGTGTAGGAATGGCTTGAAGTCATAGATTAATCTCACAATATCTAAGTATCCCTGATCCTAACACGTGTGCGAAGAGTGTCCTATTTATAACTTGTTAGTGTGGTTTCTTACGGGTATGGAAGAATTGAAACTGGAAATAGAACATGTAGCCAAACATATCTTTCATATGGAGCTCTGTTGGGATAAATCTAATTAGAACTTAACAATAACATTTAAAAAACCTTTGGTTTTCTTTTCATTTTTATATACATCTATTTTAAAATGGCAACTGAATAATATTCAAAATCTCGATGCTTTCATATCACAGATTCAGTAAATAATTGTTCAGTAACTTTGTCTTTATAAGGAAAGCCTTTTTTCCTGCCAAGTGTTGCACTTAGAAATGGATTCCTGAGTGTTCGGACATGCATGGACATAATTGCACGCATTCCAATAACAATCTTTGGTGCAAAATACATGTAACATTGTGTTAATAACTCGTATGATCGTAAGGCCAAACTGTTTTCAGCTGTGCTTCTGAGACTGTATTGGAGATCTGATAGCACTTTGAATCGATTCAGATGAGGCGAATTAGCTTCATCTATTCTAATTGTCAGACATTTTTAGAGAAAGCCAAATATTCCTTATCCGAAACTGATATTTTTGGACTGTAGTGACAGGCCTGTGATTACTCCTCAAATTCCTCAAATTTGTCTATTGCTCCTCAAATCCTCAAATATAGCTAAACTATGAGACATTCCTCAAATATGACACACTATAGACTAAATGTAGGATAATGTATTGTTTTTTGGCGAATGGCGATGATATGTAAACTTCAAAACAAGAAGCTAAGATGGAATCCTATAGCATGTACCCTACATCCATACTGCTGATCATGAATCACACATGATTTATTACTTTTCTTTTTCTTTTCTCATGATTTATAACTTAATAATTTTTCTCTTACACACCTGGTAGATTTTATTTCTTCTATTTTTCTTCAACCGGTTTCAATTGACGGTCAGATAACTACCGTCAATTGAAACCGGTTGAAGAAAAATAGAAGAAAGATTTGGGAAAGACGTGTTTCTACTTTTATCAATAATCTGGTAGATTTTGGATGGCGTAATCCCGCTGTGCTAGCTAGATCTGATATTTTGATTGGAAACATACCTGTCCTTTTATCATCTGAATGGTCAGACTGTTAAATAGAATCTTTTCAATATATAAGTGACAACCATAATTTTGAAAAGAACGACTTACTCACCAATTCATTCCACATGAAGAGAGGAGAACCGTTGTTGTCCTTCAAGTATTTTAAAATTCTAGACATTTAAGGATGTAATGATTTTCTTTTAGCCATGTCATATTTAGCCAGTCGTTTGCTTGTTTTTTTTAAATTTTGTTGCCTTGACGCATTTTGTTACGTTGAATTGATCTTGTTTCATGTCGTTTTCTTTTCTGCAAGCTACAGGGCTGCACATGTTCTTTTTCGTCCGGACTTATTTTGCTAAGCAGAGAAGTTGTCCGAAGTTATTGTCTGTCGAACTCACTCATTAAATGCTTTCACGTATTTAATGAGTAAAACACAGCGATCAACCTACAGAAATTGCATATTTGAACACTGCAAGCAATTTTTTTACTTCTAACTTCATAATATTACTTAGAATTCCAACAATAAAATGCATATTCAATTATTTTGATTATTTATCTTGACCTTTTTCACAACCTTCTTTATATGTTTCTGCGACTATATGGCTGCTAAATGCATGCCTGTACTTCTTAAAGAACTTAAGGATATCAATCTTCTATATCCATTATATTATAACATGCATAGGCGTCGATCCCAGGGGGGCAGGAGGGGCGGTCGCCCCCCTGAAAAAATTGTCCGGGGCGAGACTATGTTATCGCCCCCCCCTGGATTTTTTGTTTATAATGAACAATTTTGCAGTCTCCACTTGCAGATCAATAATTTATCATATGAAATGCCGTCTGCGTTAATTGATTATTTGAATTTTGGCGAATTTATCCATCAATATTGTATTAATGTATATCGTACGCCTCGAATTTCTCTTCCGATCGCGCATTGTAAAATGTAAACATTCATTAATAGATGGCAAATTTCTTAGGGCGATTATTAGCTGAAGATAATCGCTTGAAGCATGATGAACACTTGTCGAGTGACGTCCACATCTGTGCGCCCAGCGGGATTTTGACCAAGAACTGCATTATGGAACAATGACTAAAACCCGAAATCCATTTGGTCATGCTGCATGTTGAGATGATTAGCTTATATTTGATGAATCTGGCAGGTAGGTCTAACTAGGTAGACTAACAGAGGATCATAGTCATCCGATCAAGTGCAGGTGCCTTAGTCATCGCTTGATTTATAGCTTAACTACCGAATCAGCTCATTCACTTCTACGTCTTCAATTCCGCACATTCGACCCTCTCATGTGAGTGCTTTTATGCTATTTCGTCAAATCGGATCAATTTAAATTTGGCAGGGGAATTAGGCAGACATTGTTTTACTAATAAAGTAGACAATAATCTCGAATGCCTACGTACTAGGATAAAATGTCCAAGTGGACAAATTTCATATTTAATCTTCTTTTGAAGGTAGGAATTTCTGTATGTGAGCATTTTTCTCTCCCGTTATATGATCAATGACATTTAGGTTTATGGCCTCGTATTTCGATTTGCACGTCATTCCTGTGTGTAATTGTGCAACCTTTGTAACACAGTTTGTCAATGGTATACTTTATATCTTATTTCTTATTCCTTGAGTTACTTAAATATGCAGGGCTTAAGGAAACCATGTAAAACAGTCCATAGCATTAGCAGTAATTTGCAGGGAGTGCACGTAACTTGACATTAAATTCTCCACAATAATAATGCAATAATCATGATTGCAGAGTGCCAGCATAGAAGGATGTCCTTATACTTGAGTCATTTAAGCACAAAAATCCTCTTTATCATCCGACGACGCTCCGTTTCGCCCTACAAGGGTTCAACTTGTTCAAAGTTTCAAAACAATTTGTTGATAGCTGCATTCTAAGTTGAAAAATGGGGCCAGACCTGAATGGCCTGAATTCATTCAATTTCAGGAATCATCAGCAGGCCTAGTTCACATCTATAAACATCATCACTCGGTCAACATGCAGCAATGAAGTAAATGATCCGTCATTTGCGGCATCATGGGAACTAATAGACCATCTAAGGTGTCAAATTGTCAGACATTTATATTTTAGATGGAAAATATCAATCTACTCGAACTTTTTTCTTGCTGAGAATGATCATTTAAGGTCCTCCACATGGGGATGATAAAATTTTGCTTAACTTCCTAATAACTTGCTCTCATCGAAAATCGGTGAGCCCATTTTGCTGATGATCTCATAAAACACTTGAAGATGTGATTATAAATGAAGAGATCGAGAAAGTCTACAAGGATGCTACCTCTGCATTCAGGCATTAGGGCCTATAGCATAAAATCTAGATTTTAGATGCTTAACTACAAAATGCGAGGAATTGTAGACTTAGGAAAAAGTAATCAATGTCAATATAGCGATGGGAATTGGAATAATTGGGGAAGCATCAATTCACTTCATTCTTCAATTCATGAACAGTAAATTCCTAGTTCTTAGTTCAGTGATAGATGCCGGAATATCCCGTTCGTTCAGTTCAGGGTTGAAAACCGCGTTCGCTCATTCACTCACTCAAAAGTTCGAATGCACCGCATGTGATATAATGCCGGCGTTTAAATAAACCTTGTACCATGAATATGATTTAAGTTGTGGAGCCAGGGTATACCAGATGTTCGGTTGTGAAAAACGCAAGTTATGCCAAATTACGATGCATTTCGGTAAGCGAAATGCATCGTAATTTGGCATAACTTGCGTTTTTCACAACCGAACATCTGGTTTACCCTGGATCCACAACTTAAATCATATAATGTCAGTATATATAATATTTCAACATGCAATATCTGGTAAAGCAGTGTTGATATGATTCTGGCGGACATGGTTTTACAAATGTGCGAGCATAAGTAATGCGCCCATATGAGGAATTAAGCCATACTTAATCAAGAAATTTCCCCCCCCCCTGAGTTCATTGTAAATCGACGCCTATGATAACATGTAGGTTGCCCAGCCCACTTGGATTTCTGTGCTCTTATCAGCTGAAGCGTTTGTTTCATTCACTCTCTTCCATTTTTTCCGCTGAACACACCGCTCACATCGGAGCGATGTGATCAAAGCGCTAACAAGTAAACAAGACCCACCAAAACTTATGCAGTATAAAGTAATATTAATAAATTAGTGTGTAATGTGGCGTATCCTTCATAATAAATAACTGACTTTTTTAAGTCACAAGCATTCCGTCAACAATTGTAAGCTTTCTATACTTATGGGTTACTCTCCTCCCAAATTTGTCTAAAGTCCGTAAAAATTAATAATCGTTACAAAGCCCCAGATGCATGTAGTTGAGGATATATCCTACATTCAAAAAATTACAGTATACAAATCTGACAAGCATCATGGAGACGATAGCGTGGAGCAGAGCGATATCAGCAGCTTGATCTGACATCCTCTGTTCGACACATTCTAAACAGATAATACTTGAGGCAACAAATTAATTTCGTAACAACGCGGGAAGTGATTATGACCAAGTCAGTATTCCTTTGCAATATACACAACTTCAAAAAGTGTGGCGGAGTGTCGTATGGTCAACCATGGGTGGTCAACCCTGGTCAACCTTCTTCGGTGTGACTTTCATGATTTGAAGTTTGGTCCAAAATCCGTGCTAAAATGTGGAGTTTTTTTGCAATTATCATATTAGGCTTCATTTCCATTCCTCAAATTTTTCACAAAAAATCCTCAATCTTTTTCATAGGTTAATCACAGGCCTGTAGTGATGAAACACCCTTCCTACTCTCAGTATATCATCTATGTGTATCACATCATCGTTTCGAGTGCAAGAAATGTTTTCTATAACAGAATTATAATTGTCTTATCAACTGCTGTGAACGGGATATATAAAGTTTTCATGCATTTAATCAGCTTCACGTGTTCTGTTCCTCTGTAACAGTAGAAAGTTTTGATCCTGTTAGGATTATTCATGAAGATTCAAAGAAACCCCAATCATCGTGCTACCAATGGTTTCATATTTTGTTGTTCTAAACTTTTTAATGATACAATTTGATGGTGTATTATCTTTGTAGTCAGTTTATCCTCCGCGCTTCTCATTTGGAGGATGTTGTATCTTGTTTCTTGAATAAACGCTTATTATTATTATTATTTTATAGAATCTTGAGCAAGCGAGAAGCTGTGAACTAACTACAAAGCATGTTAGACGTTAGCTGAAGTTTAAACTCCCTTTTTGTAGGATTTGCAAGGAAATATTTTTTCAATCTTTTAACAAAACTAGGAGCTCGCGAATATTATCTTTCTTACCTCACGAGTTCAAAGTCTTAGAAGCTATGAATAGAAATCAGAGCAGATCTATGTTTGCTTGTAAAGAAATCCTCATCTATTCATTGAAAATATATTTCCATTTTATCAAGAGACAATCAGAGTGAGCTAAATTTGCTAAAAGATTTTTGTATCCTGTGAATATGATGTTAACTTTATGGTGATCGAATACTTGCTTGTCACTGTAAAAGTTTCTGTTGTTGTGATAACCTTTAATAGTAAATGTAACGTTTCACTTGAATACTTAGAGATTAATGGATTTATTGTAGGATTGAAGATGATTGATTGGAGAAACGACTTTAAATGCGCACGCAGAACTATAATGACCCCATGAAATGACTTAGTATGCTAAATAGATTGGGTGCTCGCTTTACGCTCCTTGACCATATCCATACTGGGGATGGGCATTCGGCCTCCCCCCGTTGTATTTTGCCATAGACCTCTGAGAACGGAGTCACCTGACATAGGCGTCTGTGACTTCTAATTTTGGCGCATTTATAAACATTTTACCAATAATTACTGGAGTTTGTTCTAGAAGCAAAGCTAATTGTCCACTTAATTTAGTTCTATTGGCTAAAATTATGAGTTAAAAAAATATGTATTGCTGCCCAACGTTTCGAGTATCGTCGCTTTTTCAGGGCGAGTCGCTAGCACTAGACAGTGTCAGGCGCGTGGGAGAGACCTGTGATTTTTCTATTTATTTAGAATGGTTTGAAGCAGCCACCAGAACTAGGACTTACTTAATGATTTCTTCAACTGTTATCTGTTTAATCGAATTTTCATTTTCAGAATAATGAAGACTGCTGACGCGAAACTAAGACATCATCTCGGAATCCTTGTCAAATCTGGAGTTCTTGGAGTACAGCAGGCGTGATGACAAAATGTTGGTGCATTTTATTCAGTTCCATTCCAAAAGAGCCGGAATTTTATTCAGGCAACATTTTCTTGCTATTGATGAAAATGTGTTCTTTTATAATCAACGAATTTTTTACTTTGATATGACTTTGTTATCATAATATAAGAAAATACATTGCAGAAAGCGCACGTTTTATTAGCACATTATATCTACAATAACCGGTAATAGCTGATTCATGAAAGTCTGATCTGGGATGGGGCTAAACTCAAATATTATATTTGGTTCTACTCGAGAAAACATCATTTGTAAGTCAATATTACTTTCGTATACCTATATAAAAAGTTTTTCGAATTCATCACTAATTTTTCTCTTTATGACGGGTGACTTTCTTGATAAGTAAAATAGAATTTCTTAATAAAATGCTATAATTCAGATTGATCTGTATACGGTGAAAGAATTAAATGCTGAAGTTGCCGAACACTTGAATTGATACAGTACTGTCTCTAAGTACATTATCTTTGAGTTTGAAGCTACAGCTCAGACTTCCCTTTTAATGTTTTTCATTATTAATTCAAACATCAACTCATCTCAAATAGTTTTGCCATACGACCAATGAAACAATTAGAATATATTCTGTCTTGAAAAAGTGTTGAAAATTGTACTTTAGATAGGTAATTCTTTAACCTCAATGACACAAAATGAAGTTAGCAACACTTAAATGCAAGATAAATCATGATGTTATTCTGATGGTGTCAGTAGTGGACACATGGTATCCTACATCGTATTTCTTGCATATAAGTTTTGCATTAGTCAATAAAGTGTACAAAAGCGTTAAATGCTTAATTGGTCTAAGGATTAGAAAAGTATTCATTGATTGCACTTCTTAAAGTTAAAAATGATTGTCAAATTAAAACTTTATGACGCTCGCGGCAGCGAGTGTGAATGAATGATGGACTTGGGGAAAAGAAGTTAAAAATTAGGATAGTTCAACAAGAACTTGGCAGCGGCGCCTTGAGGAATTCATGAGAAAGAGCGCACAGTCTTTCATCTTCTTTCCTTCAGTCTTGATTTGGAGAAAATCATTAACGCCGTCATGTAAATTAAGATTTCAATTATGATAATTAAATTGACAGAGGATGATTAGCAGCACCAATTCCCATTGACAGAATCTTGCGGCTACCCACTCATCACAACGGTGTCGTCTCATTTCACATAATCTCATTTCGCATAGTCTCATTTCGCATAATCTCATTTCGCATAGTCTCATTTCGCATATCTTCCGTTGCATCATTACTTGTAGTTTCATTTCGCATAAATATAATAAAGGCCTGTATATTATAATAAAGGCCTATTAAATATAGATAATCGATAATTGTGTTATGAGCCCAGTTATTATGAATCAAAACCGCAAGATGAAACATTTGAAATATTGTATTCATGAAAATCACCCTCTTATCACACCTTGTTTCAACGCACCAGCAACTGCACCAGCATAGTCGTACACAGCAATTTCTCTGTTCTGCAAACGTGTTTTCAGTCTCACGAGTCGGTCAGTTACATCCCTGTATTTCTGCTTTTGAGGTGGATTTAACCCTCCAGATTGCAGCAGACGAAGTTTGTGCTCCACTTCTTGTTGCTTTGTTTGTAGCAACTCTATTAGTTTATATATGTTAGGATGTGGGCGGCCTAACTCTCTATTGAGAACACCATGCCAAGCCTCCAAGTGGTTATTGGTACGGAATCCGTCGATATTGTCAAAATGATTCCACATTTCCTTGGGAAATATTGCGGCAGAGGTATCCACCCATGTCGTAGTTACATAGTCCATGAATGGGATCACATCCTCATCAGTCAATTCGTTCAGTGCCTCCATCCATACTTCATCAACAGACTCTAAGGGAATCAGAGGGAGAGCCGAAGATCGACGAACAAGACGATTGAATGACTGATTTTCGGTGTATTTGTTTGTCAATCCGAGTGCCTGTACCTTACGCCAAATTGCCTGAGTAAAGTGAAACAGGCATCCACGAATCCTCGAAGAAGGGAATAGTTGATTTACGCACTCAATCATGGCTTTCTCAAAGTCAATACACACAGTTTGAGGTTGAAGTCGATGGCCAAAGCGTTCGGCAGCTTGTTGCAGAAGCTGAAACATTCTTCTGTAAGTCTGTGTGTCTCTCTTTGGTAATAAGGCCACCACAACAGGAACCATACACTCCATCACTTTAACATGTATAGAATACACTTGAGTAAACATTTCTGGTGCGGATTTAAATGTTCCATCCATAAATATTTCAGTAGCTAAACACAAATAACGAAGATTTTGCGCCGTGCCGAAAATCAAAATACGGTCCTCTGCTCCATCGTTTGCTAGGAGGAAAGGGCGGCCATCCTTTGTTTGGGTCCACTGTCCTTGTAAGTCAATTTCGCTTCTGGAATGTGGTATATTTGGCAAACGCTTTGATCTTGCCCTGTACAAAGTACATCTGTACTTGTTGAAAGATGGCAAGCTATCCATTGTGGTTTCGTCAGGGTTTGCCAATGCGTCTCCAAAGGCGTCCGAGAACAGCCGCTTAATAGGTTTGAATGGCTGTTTTATCGCCTCTTCTTTCACATTATTCAAAGTCTTTTTGATTTCAATGTTCTTATAGTCTGGCGCATGATTGTGTAGGCCCGGAGTCTTGATTACTAGATCCTCATCGGTGACTGCCGTTACGCCGCAATTCTGTACGCGGCAACGCCAGTGTTGACGTTTCTCCATTCTTCGGTTGATAGATAATAGATATCCGTCGAATTCTAAAAGCTTGCCACCACGTTGTGAGGTTACAAACTTCGCAATATTTTTCCCAGTCTTCATCATAAAATCACAGCAATGAAAAATATATGCCTTCCGTTATGAACGGAATTTATTTATTTATACATTATGAACGGTTATCCCGTGGTCATTCGCAAGCCAATTGTCAGAAATTGGTATTTGATACTTCAGCTATCACTCCAATTTCCATTTCTATTCAATTCTCACTCCTAAACAGATTAGGTGTTAACAATGGCTTAATTAAACAGATAAAGGTGTTGACAATAGCTTACAATAGTTACAAAGAACAAGTTACAAGTTTTTCGAAGATGATGAAATTATGCGAAATGATATATCTGTGTTATGCCATTTGATACACATCGACGGATTAGATGATTACATAAGATTAAATTGCACAACAAAGAGTTATGCGAAATGAGAATATGTGAAATGATACGGAGCCATCACAACAGATGTGTCACTAGAAAATTTTTGCTATCAAAGAATTTTAAAATTCCGCCGAAATGGTATGATATTGCGTGTATAATAGATGCCGTGCTATTTGTCGGTCTCTATAATAAGCTCCTAATTACCTAGCTCATTAAAATACATTGCCCCCAACATATCTAAAATTCATGTCTCAAGGTTGTAACTCCTTTCTATCCTTTGATGTAGCCTGAGTAGGCGAAAAATTAGGAGCTTATTATAAAGACCTCACAGCTTTTCTTTTATTCATACTTTTGCTATAATTTTAGCAAGATGTATTCATGAAATAAAGTCCTCAATGAAGTTACTGCCATCCATTTATTTAGGTAGGGAGTGGTGTGTTAAAGACTTCGATCAAAAGTCTAAAGATATGATCCAGTGGTCTCACGTGTCCTACATCAGACCAGGAGCCTGACATGCCTTGGAGTATACTGAATTTCAGCAAATAAGGTCGGTGAGTCAAAATCAATTGAGGCCCACCACTTTGAAAATCTCTAGGCGCTGGCGTTTTACTTTTTGCCGAGTTCAATTGCTTCTAAAAGTACAACTGTAATGTTTGTAGCACTGTCCTAGTTCCACTTCTCTAAAAACGCATATTGCCTTACTTTCGGTTTTAAATTTCTTGTGGTTCTGGGACTTATTTAGACAGTGTACTTTAAAAGGCCCATGTTCAATTATGATCGCATTACACTTAAATAATAATCAACTTAAGTCTATAATCACATTTTAGAATGTTGTCATTAATGTAGAAATTACTTAGTATGAAAATGTATGAGCATCAATTGTTTCCCGCAAATAGCTTAAGTTCTTGATTTGAAGTTTCACTTCTTGAAAAGAATTTTCGTTTGGAACAATCTTAATAAAAATGTAAGGAAATAGATCTGAATAAGTGCATCGATAAAAGTGAAAAATTATGCATGCATTCAATGTAATTAGTTTCATCAGACCTACTCAATCAGTTTTATATCACAGACTCATTTCCAAAGCTAAATCCCACGATTTCAAAAGACGAATAAAAAGGAAAAGAATGTGTGAATATGTTTTTCAAATAATTTAAAACGAATCTAATTTTAAAATTTACGAGACTGTATAATTTCGAAATTTTCAATCAAAAATAGATCAATGAAAGCGTTTAAAACTATGAATAATGATTTAGACATATAATGAATATTGAGAATTAAGATGTAAATAACCAAAGTCCTCTTAATAAGGCCCATTTGGACTTAATAGAACTTAATTTTGACATTGTTTCCTAATTAGATCACTTTAATTTAGGTAAAATGCATATATATTAATTTATTTATTCTTTTGATCGCCATTGGTCAGTTAAATTTACAAAAGAAAAATAAGACTAGACCATTTTAGAATTTTAGACGTGATCAAGTGCCACACGAAATATCGTCTAATAAAAAAATTTTATTAATTGGTCTAGTCTTATTTTTCTTTTGTAAATACTAATTTATATAAAGAAAGGCTTGGTTGTTTGCAAATTCTTGTAAATATAGCTTTATCTATAATGTTCTACCAAGACCTTGCAACAACCGGAAAGGGCCTTATTATGAGCATTCGATACGTTTGCTTTACTTAAAAAATAGAGGCTTAAACCTATATGAATATGCGATGGCATACTTTCCTAATTCTCTAATTCTCATATTACTGCTTTCACAACAAGGCTCATCACATACCTCCATGTGGCTGTATGACAACCCTAAGAATAACTGCAGTCAACATTTATTTATGTCCCTGTTCTCAACTCCTCAACTTCAACAGGCTCCCGTGCAGCCAATTTGCAGCGCCTCTCATTGAAATTTCACGAGATTGATGGAGACGATATTGTCTCTTTACATATCGACACAGCAATTCAGTGGCTAATTGTTAAGACTGTTTTCTAGAGATTAGGCCTTATTAGATACTGAGCCTTATTTGCCATACTTACCTTACATCAATATGATGTTTACTTATTCAGATAATTTACAATACTTTTTACCTAGGCTCACGAATATGCAGAACATATCTCAAGAAGCTAGCAGAATTCACTCCGTCAGACGATGTTTCTCAACAAATGTGCTGAAAAACTGGGGAACTCTAAAAGCTGCAACTCTCACCTGCAACAATATTCTATTTTGTGTTTTAAATATGCTACCACAAGAATGACGAACAAGAACTGTTTGATGTGGTGACATACCATCTCCCATCTCCATACGAAGAGGCTTAAGTGGCTTCCAGTCAAGCAGCGCATTAGTCAATTTCATTTGATGAATTCACCGTATAACATTCCCCACATCATCTTCGATCGGCTGAAGAAAGCTGCATGTTTGGTGCGCCATCTATTTAAGCAATATCTCAGAGAAATCGTGCATTTAACTTTGATGCTCCCATAGTGTAGATCTTCATGCACTAGATAGGAATTCGAAATTTAAACAGATGTCTACTCAATGCATTAGGTGTTAACAACATTGTTGTCGGTTAATGTCTTTGTTCTCTTGACAAGATGGCACTGACTTTCATGCACACATCGAATTGCCTTTTCTGGTCAAAGTGCGATGCAAATTCATCAAAGCAAACAACGGTTGTGACAAATGAAAATAGCGGTCGGACAATTGTTTTGTATGATTAACAGCATTAAGATTCTTTTTCAAACTTTTGGAAAACTAAGCCTATGCAGTGCTTGCATTTAGGCCTGTTATAGTATAATGAAAACAAAGGAAGCACTAACATCAAAATTGTTTAAGATGAAATTTTTAACTTAATCAGTGCACTTACAGGCTGCTTGTAACTAATTGCTATTTCACAGTATTATTATGAGCTTCTAAACTCAAACACATTTCATTTGATTTAGTAGTGTCTGACACCGCATCAATAGAAAAAACCAAAACTATGCATAAGTGTAACTTATGCGATCATAAATATTTCATAAAAACCAAAAGTAACTGCAATCTAATACTAATTCAGTGATTGGTATAGTCAGTTTGAGATATTTTTTGTCAGATTTCGTCATATTAAGTTCTCATAATGTTATTGAGAATAGATGTAATTATACTTTTTGAATTAATGCACATTTTTAATGCTTAGAGCAAGATAGTGTAAAGCACACTTTGGTGTGAAGTGGTTCCGTGTATATGCAATTTTGAAAACAGCCTCTAATTACCTAAAATTGGTTCAAATAACTGTTGGAAGATCAAGAATGCTTTTATACAGGCTACAATACAAGCGAACATCTTGAGATATCACGAAAATAATGGGTTGTACAATAAATGGAAAAATAAGGAAAAAATGTCTCAATAATTCACTTTTTATTACACAATAGTATTAGCAAGATTTGATCGGTGCCATCCCACCCGTGAGGTAGAACATACATATGTTGGCAGCTAATGAGTCTGTGAGCAATAGCTTTTTGAATATTAATTGTTACCTTCAATCACTCGACATTCCACTGTCACAAGCGATAGGTATGGATAGGTGTGGATGTGAATTCAGAATGCAGAAATTCGCTAATGATAGTGGTGAAGAAATTTTATGGTAGCTATGTTTACCATAAAATACCAATTCGCCCGTTTCGGTTTACACAGACTATGTCAAGGTTCACAAACGGTTGCTATACAAGTGGGTTTTTATATACAATGTTGTCACTGAAAGCAGATCATCTGCTCTACCCACGTCGCCTGTTAAGTCTTGGCATGTTCTTCACAATATAGCGCGATTCATCCACCCGAACAGCGATTGCTTCCAGGGTGGATGAATCCCGTTACATTGCGACGAAAATTTTTCCTTGCGTCAGGGGTTCGTACGATGTGGAGTACAAGTGCTGCTTTTTCCTATTGAGTTGACGATTTTTGGTTCAATGGGGGTAGCTCATTTGATCAAATTCATGACAATAATTTCGATAGCAATTGCAAGACTAACGTGACCAAAATCTTCATTCCTAGCGACAAATATTTTTGAGCAATGGTCCTAAATTTCGGTTACCTCATTATAGTCGCTGTGTGCATCGACTGTGTGACCAAGGTTGTGCGCTGGTATTGCCGTTCTGCAATTATTCTTATATGGATATTTAACTGGTTACATTCAGTGGTTGAGAAATAAATTTTGTATCAGTTTCATCGTACTGGTGTGGTCATTAACGTCGTGCATCTGGTTTACGTCGTTTACGTGGCGTTCGCTTGAAATTTGAATTTTTTCATCTGATGGTGTTTGGTTGATGATTGCCACTGATTGCCGTGAATTTCTTGGTGCTTCATTTCTGGATTTCCCCAGTGTCTGTTGCAAGTCTATTTATAGCTACTGCATCTCCGATATCTGTGCAATCTCTGCTCTTCACATCATATTCGGTATAATATATTCGTCGCTCGCTATCATTCATCGTGTGCTCTGCATATCATTCATAGTGATTCCAATCGATCAATTTATTGTAATCTCTGGTATTGTCAGTGAAAAAGCCATCTGTCAGCTGATAATTTGGCGACAACGTAGAAGGCCACCTCGTCCGGATTGATTGAAATTATTAATTTTTTGTGACGTCACATTTGCATCTCCCAGGTGATTTGGTCGTCATATAATTCGCAGCTGATTCGGGCAAACATACTGGTGTGTTTAACCGCATATCATGACACCAACACCAAAGCGAAATTTGAGGTCGAATTCTACTGACCAATCAAACAATAGCGGAATGAAATTCAATATGGACAGACTTAAAGCTGAATTGATAGAAACCATTAAGAGTGAGATAAAGATAGTCCTTGACTGCATGACATCAATCAAAAATAAATTCGAATCCTTCGAAAACTCCTTACTGAGTTTAAAGCTGACTCAAGAAGACCATTCAACAAAGATTAGCGAAATATCAAATGAATTGTCCAGTTTGCGTAATGACTTTTCTCGTGACATTTTAGATGAAGTTGAACAAAGAAGTCAACGTAGAGACAAAATTATAATTCGTGGAATTCCAGAACATCATTCGGGTACAGCTGATGAGAGGAAAGAACATGATGCAGGCAGAGTTAAAGAGTTATTTACCAAATTAAATTTGCAAGCTATTTCTCCTCAATATGTGAACCGCATTGGTAAAGTATCAAACGCTAGCGATAGACTTTTGCGCGTTAAACTTGAACATGAACATCACAAATCTCAAATCCTTCAAGCTGCTCGATCTCTTAAGCAAATGCCTGAATTTCGGGGTGTCTATATAAATCCAGACAGAACACACATGCAATAGATTCAAGAGTCCAATTTGCGAAGAGAACTAAAAATTAGAAAAGAAAGAAATGAGGATGTTGTTATCTATAGGGGAAAAATCATAAATAAATCGGATTTCATAGATGCGCGAAATTTTCTGTGACTTCCTTTTATCATTCCAAAGACACAAAGAAAACTAAAGTTTTTCGATATCCTGTTATATCTCTTACCAACATCCAGTCTTTGCTTCCGAAAATTGATGAACTTAATGTTGTTATGAAAAGTAAATGTACTGATATCATTTTTCTCTCAGAGACTTGGCTTCATAGTGATATCCCTGATGGTCTTTTATCTCTTCAAGGATTTTCATTGATCAGGGACGATCGGAAGGATCGTAAAGGGGAGGCACTGCTATTTATGTAAAAACTGAATTTGCTGCTCATGAATTGAGTATAAATTTTCCCATTCCTAAAACGTGTCATGTAACGTGATTGAAAACCAAATCATTGTATGTACATTTTTTGCCTGTATATTGAGCATCATGCAATGCTTATCAATTACATACTGTAAGTGAGTTTGTCATAAACACTTTGGACTCTCTCCTGTGTGCTAATCCAAATTGTAGTCTCATTATTACGGGCGATTTTAATAAGTTGAATTATGTAAAGCTGTGTAATGAAATTGATGCTGACAAAATCATCCTCAATCCTACTCGTAAGGATAACATCAGTAGTAAGTAAAACTCCACTTCTGGATAGCGCAAGATGGCCGCCATCGAAAAAAGTCGCTGACGTCCCCCCCCTCGAAAACGACAGAGTGTGAGACTCGGGTGAGTTGGCCTCGGGTGGGTTGACGTGGGCGACCGTCTAGGTTGTCGTGGTGAAATGGTGAAACGGACTTTAGATTCGTGATCAGCGTAAAATTCTGCATCGGTATGGTGAATTTGAAAGCAATCGGCGAGAAAAAATGTTTCTTCAAAATTTTGACACAGTTAAAATGTTGGACGTTTTGGGCTGTAGCACCAAACCGAAGCATTTGATGGGAAAACGGATTTCAGATTCGTGATCAGCGTAAAATTCTGCATCGGTATGGTGAATTTGAAAGCAATCGGAGAGAAAAAATTTTCGCTGACCGTCCCCCCCCCCGGCACCGAACTTCCAATTTTGCTTCTAGTGATCGTAGAAAGTCGTGCAATAGCTCGTTTGAAAGCTAAGAGTGAGACAAATTCACTGAAAGAAACGGCTTGTTCATATCTGTCTTCGTTTAGATGTGAGACGCCATTTAAGATTTTGGGACATTGGCGAAAAACGACAGAGTTAGAATTTTGGACGTTTTGGGCTCTAGCGCCAAAACGAAGCATCGGATGGGAAAACGGATTTCAGATTTGGAATCAGCGTCAAATTCTCTATCAACATGGTGAGTTTCAAGTCAATCGGAGAGTAAAAATTTTCGCTGACGTCCCCCCCCCCCGGCAACGAACTTCCAATTTTGATTCTAGTAGATGGATTTTGTCGTGCAATAGCTCGTTTGAAAGCTAAGAGTGAGACAAATTCACTGAAAGAAACGGCTTGCTCATATCTGTCTTCGTATAGATGTGAGACGCCATTCAAGATTTTGGAGATTGGTGAAAAAACGACAGAGTTAGAATTTCCCAAGAAACAGCTTCAGCGGGCGAACGAAGGCTCGGATTGGTAAACGGAGGCCAGATTTGGAATCAGCTTTATGTTATTGTCCAATGAGGATCATCATCCAATGAGAATCAAGCATTTCTATATAAATAGCGAGCCTTCCACAGTGAGAATCATTCCATCGTTGAATCACACGAGTGACGGACGCACATTTTCTCTCTCTCTCTCTCTATTCTATTATCCAACTAAAATGGTAAGTCGCTACTTTCCTCCCTCTACTCCCTTGAACGTAAACTTAATACAATCTTTTTCATTTTCAGGCATCTTCTACATCTGCTGCACTAGTAGGACAAAATGGCGGTCAAACGTTACAAGGTTCGCTACGATCAGATCATCTACAACTGAGGCCAGTGGAAGAAACAACCAAGGTACATAATCCTACACCGCTACAGCGTAAATTTAAACAAGCCTTGCGTTATGACGATCATAGCGTAGTACTCCAAACGGGAATGCTCCCTTCCACAGATGTCAAGATAATGCGCAATCAGTATGGGGACTACATACTGATCCCCGTGAGTCCGTACATTCGCCACCAACTTGATATTATTGAGGAGTACGTGACATTAAATATGGACATTCCTACTCCTCTTGCTCAAGAGTGGAAGGCGAGAGATGACAAGGATACTCCCTATAGAAAGATTTGGGATGGTAATCAAATTTGCCTACCGGTATCACATTGGTGCACTTACTATAAGGAGGAGGGAGATCATTCAACATCCATCACATGCGACGAGCTCGGAGAAGGTACTTGGGATATCCTTTTCAAAGTGGATGGGCTATATTATGGTCGGCACAAGGATAATAAAATAGCCTCGCTCTCCATGCATATGGAATCCATCCTATATATTCCAAAACCACCCAACGTGGATGACATAATTGATCAAATCCTTAACAGCAGTGGTACGAAGCGCAAGTCGGAGAAGAATGCTGCCTCAAAACGCAAATCAAAGAAGGAGAATTACTAGTCCTTTCCTAACTCTACCCTATGAAAATTCGCTTATGTGCTTTGAGTGTCGTAGACGTGGTCTTATTAGATACATTTTACTTCTTCGTTGCCATCATATCATTTGTGTATTTTGTCGTGAAAAGCATCGATGTAATTCTTCATTTTGTAATATGTTATAGAACGTTTCCTTAGATGTGTAAATTTCCGTTTTAGGCTTCTATCATCATTTTTATGGATTGTGAGGGTGAACCTGTACAGGAGCTCAGTACTATTGCTATGAACAATTGGACATATCAGATTGTTAGTGTCTATCATCAACATGCCAACTGCGATCCCAATGTTGATCAATGGGCGAGAAAACACATTCATGGACTTAATCTGAAATATTTGCAAGACTATGGCTTTTCTTGTGACAGTGCTCTTTTTATTGACTTTAAACGATGGTTAGCTGCTTTCAATGTTATACGCATCTTTTGTAATAATCCTGGTAAGGAGAGGAAAGTATTTCCCAATCTAATCATTGATGATATTTTGCTCCCGCCTTGGGATAGTAGAGTGAATCAACACTACCATGAAGTCACGAAAGGTTTTAAGGATTTGTGTGTTCCTATTTTGTCTGTTCGTTGTAGTAGCTACGTTCATAACCAATGCTTCTTTCCTCCTTACCTCAACACTGCCAAAGTCCTGTATGGTTATCATTGCTCGCTATATGATAGTTACAAGCTGTATCTATTTTATCTCTTTCAAACCATTGATTTATAATGCATGCTTGTTACAGTTATTCAATAAATGTTACTATGAGAAGAGTTGTTGTTTTCATGCAATGGATGGGTTAGATAAAGGGCGATCATGTCTTTCTCAAACGACTGCGGAACATTACATTTTCAAAGGCAAAGTTTAAAAGGAGCTGTTCAAAATTGTGATAAATTTTCATAAAGATGAGACCGACATCGAAGTAGTGGTCGATGATGCTAGCACTCTATTTCTAGAGTTAATGAATACATTCTCTGATAGCATTGTCATGGCGCGATTAGTTGCGAAAATTAAGTTTAGTCATTTTGGAAAGAAGGAGGTGGAAAGTCGCTCTATCCATTTTGCTTCTTATTCAATGGAAGTGATAGATCACCCCGAAGAATTTTTTAAAAGACATATGATAAAAATTGCTGAACGTCTTAACGCATTTAACCATCATGGCAGCAGTCTAATGATTGAAGCGATTTCAGATATTCACATTCAACTTTCTATAAAGAAAAATTGAAAATGCAGTGGTACTTGATTGTAGCACAACTGGTTTTCGAGCTATGCCTGCTCACTCTCGAAGTATATTCCTTCTGTACATGCGTCTATTATTTAGAAAAGGCTAGCAAATTCATATCTTCAAAAAGACTTGCTATAGACATCAGTAACGGTGAAACTACGTGTTGCGATGTATGTAAGCGAAAGGATGGAAATGAAAAGCGCATCTTCAAGAGATGTAAGCATGCTTTTTGTCAACGCTGTTTCATACGTAATTGCATTCAACTTTGCAAATGTAACCACTGTGATATTGCTCATTTCGAGTGTCACTTATGCCGCAATAGTTAGTACCTATGCAAATGTGGTAAAGACAGGTTTTAGCAAAGACTAACACGGAAAATGGCGAAACGTAAAATGACGAAACGTAAAAGTCAAAAGTCTTCAAAGTTTTCTTCAGCCATTCAAGCTCTCCGACGAATGAAAGCAACTCAGCGATACAATGCTATACGACATGCTAACGATAAATTCATTTGTGAAATTATTTTTCATGTGAGAAAGTTGAGGACGAAGAAATTAGCACCAAAACAACGAAAGTTACTTAAGCGATATGCTACGAAATTGCGTTTCATCTCCAATCCTAAAGTCACCCTTCAAAGAAAGAGGGAAACTCTAACACAAAAGGGCGGTTTCCTTCCAGCGTTACTACCGATGCTAGCTCCTATCGTGGGCAACGTATTTGGTAATATCTTTGGCTCTAGACGTTAATTATGCAAATGTTGAATCTCACAGTATTATAATGGATTTCAGACTTCAATGTGATAAAGTTCTGACTGTATCAGGTCCATCTCATGCAGGTAAAACTGTTTTCACGCTGAATTTATTGGATAAAAGAAGGGAGTTGTTTAAGGAACCTATCAATCGAGTGATTTGGTGTTATGGTATTTATCAACCGTCGCTGTTTCAGGAATTGCAAAGTCGCAACTTTATTCGACATGAAGGAATTATTCCAGTGGATAAACTTCAGTCTAATGATGTTGTTGTATTGGATGATTTATTAAAAGAAAGTAAGAATTCAAAAGATGTTACAGATATGTCCACTCGCGCAGCACATCATAGAAGGTGCTTTATCATCTATATCACACAAAATTTGTTTCCTGATGGAAAAGAAGCTCGTACACGAAACCTGAATACACACTATTATGCTATTTTCAAGAATCCGCGAGATAAAAGTCAATTTGAAATTTTAGCGCGACAAGTTGCATCAAGAGGATCAAAAGCCTTAATTGAAATTTTTAAAGCAGCTACTGAAAAACCACACGGTTACTTATTCATTGACTTTACGCAAGAGTGTTCGGAAGAATTTAGATTTCGAAGTGATATTTTGAAAACTCCCATGATTATCTACAAACTATGAGTTCTTATTCTCGCATGATTGTTATTCCTCAGGATGAATATGTACAATTGACTGCCATGCAGCAAGTAAAGCAACCTCTTGCAAATCAAATGTATAGGAAAGAAATAGATTATCAGCAAAATGTTCACATCAAAGATCCACATCGTGCTGTATTATTACAATCGGAAACTGTTGAGCAATTGAAAAGCTTGAAGAATAAGATGCGTGACTCTGTATCGACTGCTACACCTTTAGCATCTCGCGCACATGCCATATCTCTTTTCAATAGTAGTGAACCCCATCTCAATGTAAATGATAGAGGAGAAATCATTACAGATGAAACTAAAGTGATTTGATTCAGTATGCGACACGTAGAAAGCGCCGTCAGGGCTATGTTCCACCTGGTTGGTCATACTTTCTTAAACTATTGAAAAAGCATAATGTGCCAAAATTTGCTTTGAATAATGAGACATTGAAAGAACTTGATTCAACAGTGGCTACTACTCCAATGCTTCAGACGATGAAAATGCCAACAAATTGGTTTAAGGCGTCACCTGCTACATCCCCTCCCACACTCACTAAGCAAACAAGAGGAAGAACTCGACGTAGATCTACGCCACCACTAAAACTAGTAAAAAGAAAACGTAAAACAGCTCCTCCCAGGAAATACATGTTCTCAGACTATTAATATGAAGCAGATGTGTTGCTTGCCATGTAATGAGCCGCCAGAGGTGAATGTCGTTGTCACTTGCACTTGCTGCACCAGCTCTCACAATGAAACCCCTAAGCAATGTGAACACGATCGCAAAACCGCTAGAGCTAAATGCTGCAGTTGTTGTAAATGTAGAAAGGCAAGAAAACAAAAAGATGAGAAGGAGGAAAAAGAGTCAGTCGTCATCGACTGAACGTTTGAAGTCAATCTATTATGATGTAAAACATCCGGCAGGACTTGCATAGATCAAGAAATTATCAAAAGCGAGTGGTCTTCCACAATCACAAGTGAAACGATGGTTAAAGGGTCAGGCTACCTATACACTCCACAAACAAGCGAAAAAGAAGTACCGCACCCGCCATTATATTGTTCATGACATCGATGAACAGTGGCAAGCAGATTTGTGTGATGTTGCCTCCATTTCAAAACATAACTCAGGTAATAATTTTATTTTAACCGTCATTGATATTTTCTCGCGTTATGCGTGGGCTCAACCTTTAAAAACTAAAGAAGGGAAAGGAGTAGCAAAAGCATTCCAAACAATTTTTCGAGAAGGTTGCATTCCAAAAAGAATTCAGAGTGATCAGGGAAAAGAGTTCGAAAATCAGCATGTGAGAAGATTATTTGAGGGGCATGACATTGAGTTGTTTAGTGTAAAGAGTGCTTATAAAGCTGCTCTCGTTGAACGTTTTAATCGCACATTAAAAAATCGCTTGTGGCGACATTTTACTGCCAACTTCACACAAAATTGGACAAAGGTTCTACAAGATACACTCAATGCCTACAATCACTCTATCCATCGTTCTATTGGACTCAGACCAGTAGATGTAAATGCTGACAATGTAGATAAAGTGCGCGAATCATTCCAACGTGAACGCACTCATGTGAAAAGTGATGTGAAAATTGGTGATAAAGTTCGTATCTCAAAAGTGAAAAGTGTTTTTGCTAAAGGGTACCTTCCGAATTGGACAGAGGAGGTATTTACAGTATCAAGGATTAATCAAAAAGACTCTCCCACCACCTACAAGTTGAAAGATTACGATAATGAAGAAATTGAGGGCAGCTTTTACCGCGATGAGATTGAGGTAGTCACTGAAAGTGAAACATATTTGGTAGAGAAAATCATTCGATGTAAAAAACGACAAGGTGAAGAATGGTGTCCTGTTAAATGGACTGGTTATCCTTCAAGTATGAACTCTTGGATGCGTCGTGCTGGCATCTTTCACCTAAGTGATCGACAGTGATTCATGCTAAGTTGTAACTAACAATGTTTAGGATTTGAGCTATGAATCCAACTGCCTCATTTTATTCACGACCCTCCTATGTAAGTGGTGGAGGACAAATTTACATCGGCGCTCGCCGCCAACGTGGAGGTAGCATACTTGGTGCACTGAAATCTGTTGTAGCACCTCTCATATCCAATGTCGGTAGATCTTTAAAACGAAATGTTTTAAGTAATGCCGTTGGCTTTGCTGGTGATGTTGCTAGTGATCTTTCCAGAGGTAGAAGTTTTAAGAGCAGTTTGTTGATCGTGGGAAGGAACACGGTTTAAAAACATTGAAGCAGACCTTTGCTGGTGTTACTCAAGGAAAGAAATCGCCTAAACGAATGAATAAAGGAAGAAGGAAACATCGCGAAGCTGGTAAGGTGCGATCTTCAGTCAAAAGGCATTCATGCAAACGTCGCAGAGGCTCTAATCATTCATCAGGCGCTAAACGACGACGCTGCTATAACTTCTAATCATGGAGTGTAAAACTTCCGGGTTTTGTTTGTTTGATCAACAAGCCATACAGACAGATATTCTTAGTTCAAGTATTGTAGATTATCATCCCCGAACAGCTGAGAATGCTGGTCCCATTGAATTTGTTATTCCTGGTGGTAGTGATGACTACATAGATTTGAGTTATGCGATGGTTGATTTGAGGTTTAGAATTCAGCAAGCAGATGGAACTGCTATTGACGATACACATAAAGTTGAACTGAACAATTTACCATTGACTACATTACTTCTCGATGTTTCTCTAACGATTGGAGAGCAGCAGGTGGAAGGTGGCCAAAGCGATTATCCCTATAAATCATATTTCAATCATGTATCACAGTTTCATCCAGCAGCACAAAAAAGTCATATGGAAGCCATGGGATGGTACAGAGATGAAGCTGGAAAATTTGATGCTGAAACAAACAGTGGCTTTGTAAAGCGATCTGCTATGATTAAAGATAGTAAAGTATGTCAGCTATATGGTCCGCTGAATTTAGACTTCTTTAGACAGTCAAAGTTTTTACTGTGTAATACCAGCATGCGACTCAAGCTGACATTGAATAAGCCTGAATTTGCGCTGAATGCATTTGCTAAAGTTGACAATTTTAGAATTCATGTGGAAGATATTGCACTTTACATTCGTCGAGTAGTACAGAATCCAAGTGTCATTAGAGGACATGCTGAAGGTCTTAACCGCCAAAATGCCATTTACCCCGTTCAGCATACAAAGCTTCTCACCTTTACAATTCCGAAAGATCAAAAGAGTTTCATGAAAGATGGCCTCTTTCCATCGGAAGCACCGAAGCTCCTCATGGTGGCAATGGTTGAAAATGATGCATTTAATGGTAATATAAAGAAGAATCCTTTCAATTTTAAACACAATCAATTAAGTGAAATTGCTTTACGTGCAAATGGTGTGAGTCATCCTGGTCCACCCTACAAAACCAGATTTTGCTGCGGATCAATTTATGCGCAGTTATGTTGATTTTATGGATGTCTTTGGCTTTTACAATACGGATGACACCAACGGACTCACTATGAAAGAGTTTAAGAGTGGATATACTATTTATGCATTTGATTTGACTGCTGACAGCGATATTAGTGCACCCTATCGTCAAGCGAACGTGCCTCATAATATTCGTTTGGATTTGACGTTCTAAAGAACACTACCTGAGAGATCAATGTATTAATTTATGCAGTCTTCGATTCAAATATTGAAATTACAAAGTATCGTGACGTGATTCTTCAGTATAATCGTTAATGAGTTGGTTGACTGCTGACGATATTAAAACTAAAGTACAGCGTAATGCAGACGAAGCGACGTTGAAAGCTTTCGATAATGTCTATTCGCTCGATACCTTACCACCTGCAGTAAATCACTATCCCATCTTTATTGTGCTAAACACTCATTCGCAGAATTTAGGCGGTGAGCATTGGAAAGCGATCTTTATTGGAGAATACCGACGTGGTGAACTATTTGACTCTCTTGCTCAACCTCCAAATATACCAACACAGCAGTGGTTGAGAAAACATACGCGTCAATATCAGCGAAATGAACGCATACTACAACATCCACTTTAATCAACGTGTGGTGCTTTTGTACTGTGCTTCATCTTAAAACGTTTACATGTATCTCGATTTGTATCTGTTATTTAAAACTTTTCATCTAATCCATCCTCTAATGAAAAAATGATTTGTAAATTCTATCATGATTTGAAATAAAAACATCATGTTGGAAAAATTGTTTTTTATTTTACAATCCACTGGGTACGTACATACTCGATGAGATAGTCTAGGATCACATTTGCTTGTACATGAGATTTTAGTCCAGTAATTATCACTTTACTATTATGAAAGATTGCAACATGCACAGGTAACCAACAAATAATGAGAGCTGCAGGAAAAAGTTCGGGTTCATAACACAAATTGTAACTGCTGGTACGAATCTTCAAAAATGATACACTTTCACTCAATTGAGTAGAGATCACCATATTGTCCACAGTCAGATTCGACATCACACACCTCTCCCTCTTCCATATCCGACGTAGTAGTCTCTGTAGCTCTAAGCGCATTGACTGCGCCGATGAATGAGAAAGGGCGCCGAGAGTCTGTACAGTTCCATTTGGGAAGAGTTGAAGATTCCGTGAATTGTTCATCTTCACCACTAACATTTGAGGTCGGCCCGGGTAATACTTGCCGTTTGGAAGGTGTTGGTGTAATGTTGTGAGATCGATTTTGGTGTAGAGTCTGAAGCGATTGAGAATGTTGACGATGGTGTAGCGATGGCGCTTCATGATGAAAAAATGAGTAAATTGAGCGATGTACCTTCCTTTTATGCTTTTCCCAACTACCTTGATGAAATGTGAAGTTAGTATGGAGTTGGGAATGATAGAGTTGAATTCGCCGTTTGTTGACGCGCAACCATATGCGATTTCCAATACGTGAATGTCTTTTCATATAGAAGTATTTGAAATCCTTCATGATATGATGTAGAGATTGAAAATGACGATAAGATAAAGCAAACTCTCTTCTCACATTTCCAGTTGAATCTTTGAAATAGACGTTTCGATCATGATCCGTTTCAATACGTTGTAGGGAATCTAATTTCCAACTCATGGTGCGTGGTAGTCATGTCTGATTAAGATTTGTATAGTAGGGCGATGAACTCACGACGAATAAATGTCATGATGGAACGATGTATGTATCTTCTATACTTCTCCCAATTGTATTTGCGAAATGAGAAACAGTTTGCGGAATGAGAATGGCAGATTTGAATTTCATTGTTGCGACGTTGAAGCCAAACTTGATCACCCAAGGAGATGAATCTTAATGTTTCAAAATATTCCAAATCCCTCATGATATCATTGAGGTTGACAAATTGTCGCCATGTTAATGTAATACCTCTTGATGAATGACCATGAGAATTTTTGAAATGTACGTTTCCATCACGATCAACTCTGATATATTGTAGAGAGTCCAAAATCCAAGTCTTCATGATGTTATGCAAAGCCGCAGATCAGGAATATAAAAATGTCGTTTTATCATATTTTGTTTAGCAATGCGGCCGCAAATAGATTTGCTAGTAATCGAGCCGCACTCTTTTCTACTCCCATTGATCATGCACAACAGCTAAATGGAAATTGGGAAGTGGGTGTCACTCAACTTGTTCATAGCAACTGTGTCTATACTTTTGATTATGAGGTGATGACTATTAATATGAGACGTACAGCTGCTTACCAATGTGAAAAGGGCTGCCGAGTATACATTCTACAGTGGCCAAAGAAAGATCTCTTATCATGTAAAAAGTTTATATATGATTTCCTGAATAAAGCGTGTAAACATATTGTCCAATTTACTCCGCACAATGATGATCATAATTATGTACATCATGTAGTTGAGAAAGATTGGATTGTTGGTTTAAGTCCAAGTTTAAGAAATGATTTAGGTTACATCGCTAGCGCCTTAACAAGCTATGATAATTATAACGTTAATTACCACCCAAGTGGTCATAAACAGTTAACATATCGAGAGGAAGCTTATTATGTAGATCTTATTTCAAAAAATGAGAAGACGTTGGTGAAGAAGATTGTGATTAAGCCAAGAAAGACAAACATGACTCCTGAAACATTATTGACGAAATTTAATTATCTCCTTCGAGTTGATGGTAAACAAGTGGCAACATTGACTTATATCAAATCATCTAATCATATTGTAATAAGTAAATTAAATGATGATGATCTAGTATTAGTTTGTTCAAAAGATTTTCATCAGTTCTTACGACATCGTTCTGCAGCTGTTCATGGAAAATTTGATATGCAACATTTACCATGTGAAAGGTTAAATCAATTTGATACAGAATGGACCGTATCTTTATACAGAAAGTGTGTAGAGCCTTTAGGTGGTATCTTACATGAAACAAGAGTGTTGATGCCTCGCATTATTACTTCAGTTAAATTGGTTGTAGATTATTCAAATGAAGTGATTAATGAGCAACATATTTCATTTTCTGAAAAAGAAGGTACTTTGTCTCTCACTATAAGTGGAAAAGGTATTGAACTAATTATGGATAAAACTCTAATGGACATTTTGGGTTTTGATCAAAATATCTTTAAAAGTGGTACTGTAACCAAAGCTAGCGCAGACATGTCACTATCGCGTCGTATTAACTATTTTCAGATATATTCCAATATTGGTGAAGATGTACGTGTGGGAGATGTTGAAGCTCCATTGCTAGCAATGATACCATACCAGCCAAAAAGCTGCAGTATTTTATCTGAGCATACTTTCAAGAAAGTGCATTATACAAAGCTGAAATCAAACTACATCCCACAAATTGATATTGTAATTTATGACGATGCTGGTGCGTTGATTCCTTTTCATAAAGATGCTGTGACAAGTATCACACTCCATTTCCGAATGAAGAGTTAATGCAAAAGTATGCTAATATATTTTTCCAATGTGAATAATATGGAAAGTGAAAATAAGGACTCGTTTCTAATCTACTTGCTCAGTAATGCTTCTATGAATAAATTTCCCAAAAATAAACCATCAGACTATCGAGTAGAATTAAATCGCCCACCACATCTAGAAGATGAATGGGAGGTTGGCGTTTCTAGTATTTGCTATTACAGCAATATTCAGAATGTGAATGATGTGGAAGAAATGATATTGACTCCTCGCACCCATAATGGAATTACGATGAATAATGCATTCCAGTTCCCATACAATTTTACGTCAGATGGAAAGTGGAAATATGAATGGATTCAGATAAAATCAGATTATTATGAACCATTCGGGAATGAGAAAATGATTAAGGCATTCAACAGTGGTAATACTTCCATCATGAAGAATAAGGATCAGAAAGTTTATGAGTTTACTATCTATCATTGGAGTGGGAGACAGTTCCTTCGCTTTCATTCTTTTACTAAAGGTCTTACACTGAGGTTGGATAATGAATTCTATCCACATCTCGGTTTTGGCCATGGACTACATCTAACGTCAATTGCTACTGCAAATGTTAGAAAAGTTTATTCAAATCGAATCAACAAATTTCATTATAGATTTAAAATATTTGATGAAGATGTTGTAGAATTCGAAGAACGCATCATTTTGAAAAAGCGTGGTGTTCAACCTTTATCACTTATTGAGTTAGTAAAACGATGGAATGAGACTGTGGGTAAGAAGTATAAAGAGAAAATTATGGCGGACAAAAATAAGTTGGTTATTCAGAAATATAATGACAAACTTACAGTTTATTTCTCTCCAACCTTGCGTCATTTTGTTAGACATTATACACCTATTATTGGAAGTGGTGTGGTGTATGCTTCTCATGAATATCACACTAAAGCTGATTCAGTTAATGATGAATGGTGGGTCGACATCTATGGTGATCGCATCTAGAAAATTTACCAGTCTTATGAAGAATCTAAAGTTGCTATCAATATAATGCCGCGTCTATATCATACAGTTGAAAGCTTCATTCATGTAGTAAATCCTTATATACAACAGAAGTTGAAGCATGTGATGAAAAGTAAATATGATGTAAAGACACACCTTATTTCGTTTTCAATTGAAAATCAACGTGTTGTTCTGAAACTGGGTGATGACATTCAATGTCAATTGAGTAAAAATTTGAAAAAACTCTTTGGTTTTTCAATGCTACAAACTGTGTTTACTGCCGCGCATACGATTGGTATAGAAACACCAATGACACTTGATAAACATGAACAGCACCTTTACATTCAAAGTGATTTGATTCTACATATTTCTGTTGGTGAGAAAAAAGAATACATTTTACGTGATTTCATTCATGATAAAGACGCTTCATATGGAATAGTCGAGAAGATGTTTGAATCTATTTTCTATCATCCCGTCATCAAGCAAACTATACCCTCTATTGCTATCAAAATTACCAATGGTTTACAAGAGTGCATCCATGTGAAAGATACTAAATCCCTCATAACTTTAGTGTTTCGGAAAACAAAGTGAAGTCATTGTGATATGTTTATTGAAATAAAAATATGTGTATGAAAAAGTCTTTTCACAGATATAGGGGGAATGGGCTGACTGTAGGCATATATTCACAAGGAAGAAACGATCTCATGCGATACATAAAACAACCATGTATATCTACAAAAAGCAACATCAAAATACTGAGTTAAAGTTGATTATGTCAATACATCTGAATGTGATAGCGTGAGTTTTATTCTTTTGGGTGGAGGTATGTTTGTGTCAGGATGTCCATGTGGAAGAGATGTGTTATGTCCATCCAACACCTCTTATCCTCCCATGCTGAAAGCGCTCGTTTCTTGAACGTGTGCGTTTTCACAGTATGAACTTAAGATTTTAAGATTGTCATATTGACAAACGTTATAGTTTTATTTTTATAGGCCTTCTTATAGGACCGATGTTTCATTTTGTGAACAATGGATTTTGATATACCTTTAGCACGCTTAATACTATCTGCACATTCTTTTAATTTCATGGAATACATTTTAGGACGGAGGAGAATCATTTCATCTATTTCCTTTCTTGCTGTTTCATCCTTAAAACAACCAAGTTTGGCTTTATTCTGTATGGAATAGAGTGGATGAGTGGGATTGTAGTTAGATGTGTCGAAATATTTTTCTAATGACTTACCTACTTCATTAAACTTTAAATCTTTTTGAGTGGTAATTCCTAAAAAGAAACTATCTGTATCACCACCCAGGAAGCGAACCTCTTCTACGAGAGGACATGGTTTTAGTATTTTGTAGAAGAGTTGATACATTTCAAGCTTGGAATAATCTAAAACGGCTTGCCCAATATAGATGGGTTTGCACAGCTCAACTTCAGATTTTATCATTTTAACACCTACAAGATCCTCATCGATGATGTCTCTATCAATGAAAAGAGGTGATGAGGTCAAGTCAATTTGTGATATTTTTGATCATCAATGACTAGTTTGTAGTTCATGCGTTTTCTAACATCCTCCATCGTCTTACCAAATAGACTATTATTCTTATACTTATAAAAATCTTTTTCAAAATTATTTTGGGCGAGTGCACGTTTTTGACTGTTACTATCTATGCAGGGTTTGAGGAAGGCTTTCTGTCTAAATTTGATAATGCGGTGAACTGACTTTAGAAGCATGCCCATTTCTAAATAAAATTTTAGTATGCAGAAGTGTACGAGATAATTTTTCTTATCATATTGGGTGAGTAAAAGTTTGCGGCATGGTTTGTATCTTGGCTGTCCACACTCTGTTAAGTTATTATGAAATTGTGACATGAATGGTGAAAACATATCTTCAGTCACTTCACCAGATTCAGGTGCGAGTGGGAAATCAGCAGTTTTATTTTTAATACTATTTGGATAAATCAAATCCACTTCAAAATAATATCCCCAATCACCTTCATCTGGAATCTTCAGAATGTTTGAAGGGTTGGAGTAATACGCAAGCTCATCTTGATTTAACCAACTAAACTCGGAAAGAGGTAGTGGTTTGGATAGTGAACTGCCATATAAATTATTTTGGTCATAGTATTTTAGGTGGATATGATCATTACCTACTGTTTTAGATTTTATGTGATGTTTATTCACAACTGTGAGACCACCGCGTATTCCGCGCTCAAATATGTTATACATCTCCGGGTATTGTAAGAGATGGATGGTCTCACCAGTCATTTTAAAGGCTGATTTAGAGGACATGGCTGGTAGACTGACAAAGTGGACAGGATCTAATTTGTCTTCTTCTAATGCCACTCGTCGAAATTCCTGAAAGACATCAGCCAGCAAAATGACATCTAATTCTAAGTAAGCGATCATATAATCGCCAAACGTTTTACAATCAAATTTTAACCATGCCTCTTGAGCATGTTCATAATCCTCTACTAGACAATCTTGACCCGTCAAATCGTTTTGGAATTTGTCAATGGAAGGAAAGGTTGTTTCATTTAGTTTAGACATTGAGCTAAAATACGCATAGGGAAAGACTCCTTTGCGAGTGATCATGTCATCTGTTAAATTTGGATAGTGTTTCTTCAAAGTTTGACTATGGGGAAGAAACTTGAGATTACGAACGAGAGAAGCTAGTGACGCTGACATGAATTGGAATGAATCTAAAAATTTTATTTCGAAGAAGACTGTCTTATTTTCTTTAGTTTTATCTACTGGTACTTGTGCTGTCATTGCCATGAATTTTTCTCTCGTTTGCGCTATTACATTGAACTGCCACGATTTCATCTGGCTCAACCCTCCTTTTATGAGCATATGACTGTCATAGCCCTTAAAGTTGTGAAAAATGACGGGTAGTACACGACGTCTCAACCTAAGTGCAAAGTTACATTTGGAGCAGAGTGCGTTTCTAAATTTACCAGTGATGTGATCATGATCACGCACTTTCTTAATTTTATCGTCATCAAACGTTTTATGACATTTAGGACCGGATGTGCAACTTTCAAATTTTTGTTTGTCTTCATCTGACATATGTAGTGACTTACGCTGCAATTGGGAATCATATGATTGTTGAAATTTGGCAGCTCTATCGACAAATTCTAGAAATTTTGAAATGCAATCTTCACCTTGCCAAGTATGCATTTTGTTTTGTCTATTCCTAAAGTGGTCATGCCATACTTCATAGCAGGATATGGCTGCTGGCTTGTGGATGATGTCATCAATGTAGCATTCTATGCCTGCGTAAATGACACGCAGGGGACTTACTTCGTCACCATTATCCCTATGTGAAAATATTTTATCTTTGGGCATGCGTTCCATTTGTAATTTACCTCGCTTGCACCATTCATAATGACTTAGAAATTTATTTTTACTCCAAAAGGAGCGGATGGAGCGGTCGCATACAAAATGTTCACCTCTTTTAGAGTGCCCTAAGTGTGTGTACAAGCGAGAGATTTTGGGAATACCACAGTAGTGCCATTCCTCGCTATCATCTTGTTTTACTAATAAGAGGTTGACTACACGTTCATAACAAGTTGAACGTGAATTATAGCGGGCACCCTTCAACCCCTTCTCCCACACGTGAACGACAATTTTAATCTTATTATGTTTTTCGAACATTTCTACATCTTTGATTTTCATGTTGTTACTATCACAACCTTCAAAGTCTAGTTCATCCTCCCACTGTCTATAGCTATAGGTATGATTTCGATTCGCGTTGATATCATTATAGTGAAGGATGGATAGGACTGCATATTTGAAACACTGTGATTTACAATCGACATTGATGACAGCTTTCTTATTATACAACGTTTTTGGTAGCTTAAATGTGCCTTGAGCTGCATGACTTTCTAATAGGGAAATTTTGAACATGGCTGAGTCCACACCATCAAAAATGAGAGCGCTGTCGCGTTGATTGAATTTATCTACATTTGATTTTAAACATTGAATGTGAAAATTTAGCCAAGACTCGAAGTCTACAACTTCGGTTGCGGAAGAGGAAGGAACATGAAACTGTATTCTCTCCGTCACTTGACCCGTTTGAAAATCTATTTTAATATATTTTAGTTTGAGGTAGATGAGCGCCTTCATTCTAAAATTGTCTAAATTGTTGAAGAGCGCTTCGATAATGTTAGAATTTTGAAGGAGCCACTCAGGAAAATCTACTATTTGAGTATTGGACTCCATGCAGTAGCCACGTACTAAATTATTATGTGAAACATTAATGAGGGAGATTGTAGAGGTACCGTTGGTGTAGTGATCATTTGCATGCGTGTGTTGAAGTCTGTGCGAAGATCGCTGAAAGTGACTATCAAAAGAAAGAGGGCACAAATCACAAGGAAAGGAGATGTCATCGTCAGAATCAACTTCACCTCCGGAGATTGATGCCGCTTTGCGTTGACACACACGTTGTTTGATGTGTCGAAGGAGACTGTGCTTCCTTGTAAAAATATGTCCGCAGTCAGCACATTCCCACTCGTTGCCTTGTCGCGAGAGTCCTGAGCTGGAACTAACATCACCTGAAAGAGAAATCATTCTATCATCTCTGTTAAAGTCTCAGTGTATTGTTACAACCTACCTTCACTCAATAGCTCTAAACTTTCCTCGAGAAGGGAGGAATTTGGTGATGAAGTAGATGCCTGAAATTGAGGAAGATGCTATTAGCCACACGTTTGAGGGAGATGAGAGAGGAAATCTTCAACTTACCATTTCAAGGAAATTATGTTTAAAGTTGATTCTTCAACAAGATAGAGACTTCACTAGAGAACAGTTTACTTACACGTCTCAAAGACAGAGTGAAATGACACGAATGTCACTTTACATATATACTTTCATATTCATCATTCATTGGCTGTTCATTCTGATTGGTTGCTTGTTTATACTTAAGAATTAGAAAACATTTCAAAGTTATTATTCACAGTCAACATGACAAGCCCTCCGACAACACCGAACACAAAATTCTCTTCTCCATGCTCAACACCAAAGGCGCTCGTTGCACCAAACGCTCCAACGAAGTGAAAGGTAGAGAAGGTGTCGACAATATCAGAAAGTTGTCATTACCAGCGGACGACGAAGAGGAGAGTGTATGTGAGAAGGAGTGTCCCGACTTAACAGGCGTGAGGTGGAAGTATTTCCAGTACGATACTGATGATGTGATGGAGATCACCAGCACCAAATTCCTCCACCAATTATGGGAAAGGTACACCCCTAACTCCCAGCCACGAACTATGGCGGAGTGGGAGTACATCGACAAAGTGAGGCTCGCGATAGAAGAACGATTGAAGCAAGTGAACTGTTTTTGCGATCTATGTGAAGTCAGACTCCGGGACGATATTGACGATGAAGACCTTTTGAAATACATGCCATAATAAATTTTTATTTCGTATTATCTTTGCTTTCATACTGACTTGAATGGGGCTTCAGTGGATGATTTAACCATGTATACTTTTTCATTTGGAAATAGTAGCACGCTTAGTCTAACTTGTAAATCTTATAACATTTCATATGGGCGATGATGGTAGATGAAATAGTGTTAAATAAAATTTATATAGCAATCGACTGCGAGCCATGTGTAAAGAGCTTGTTAGACTACGGAAGAGAGAAGTGTGTTATGTTGTGTGTGGCGCGTGAGTGTCCTCCCATTTCATTCCATTCATCAATTCGTCTCATTGATAGAGACAGGTAGAACTCATGGTTCTCATAACGTATGCAATGGAAAGTTTTAGGCAACCTTCGACAGTTGGCTAAATGTCGCCCTGGCGCGAATGCATACTACGTTGAGACAGAGGCAATCACTTGCAAACATGACGCAGAGAGGTTTAATAAGATTGAACATTGCCGAATGTCCCTTGCGGTATACATAGCTACGGGTTTCACCGCCGCCCTTTACAGGAACGCCCGTCGAAAGGAAGTATTACACCGAACTTCATTTGCAACGTTCAAGTTGACTGATAGCAGATTCAACTTAATGATAGTATTCGCCAGTGTCTTGCCCCATGGTGGCCCTTAAGAGAGCCGTTGGTTCGTTCTCGGGAGTAACAAGTTGACTATTGGCTTGAATAGTCAATAGGTATGACGGTTAGGTTCTCGTATACCCTATTCCGCCTAAGCCGTACTGGTGCATCTGGCAGCTTTCGGATGCGGATGCTATTCGGAGTCCACACCTCATCCGTCCAAACGATCTTCTTGATCTTCCCCTTCTTCTCATCCTCTTCATCCCACTCGTCGAGGATGATGAAGTCGGGAATGGTGTTGTCTTCATCCCACTCGTCGAGGATGATGAAGTCGGGAATGCTGTTGGCAGGAGACGTTGCTTCCATCGTGACTTAAAATTGAATGAGAAGCGCTACAATCTTCTGGCTTATATAGGGTTTTCAACAATGAATTGCTCAACAGCGAATTAGAATGCTTCAAGGATGGCAATCGACTGCATAACGTTCAAGTTGACTGATAGCAGATTCAACTTAAGGATAGTATTCGCCAGTCTGAAGACTGCCCAGGGCAAACCGCGAGGAGGTTCTATCAAATATTGCCCCATGGTGGCCCTTATCAGGGCCGGTGGTTCGTTCTCGGGGGGTCGTCATCTTACAGCTTACCGATTCTGCTGAGAGAGTCTTTGTCAGTGTCGACTTCCACGCTAATTGGTATGTGAGTGGAGGGTGGAATGTAGCGCCATTCCATTGGATTGACAACACTTGCTGTCATCGCATTGCCAATCCGAGCAAGATTGTTGTGGACTCTGTCTTGCTCCTCTAGTCTAACAAATTCATCAAATAAATTTCGCGGCCTTAACTGCGGTCCGCGAGGAGAGCTGACTTGACTGTTCGGCGTCTGCATGATTGAAATGAAGTGAAATGAGAGGTAGTAGTTTATATACCCCTCTAACGCGACGCAACGTTCAAGTTGATTGATAGCAGATTCAACTTAATGATAGTATTCGCCAGTCTAAAGACTGCCCAGGGCAAACCGCGTGGAGGTTCTATCATGTCTTGCCCCATGGTGGCCCTTATCAGAGCCGTTGGTTCGTTCTCGTCGTATCTGAAAAAATAAGAAAGAAAAATAGATGAAATTATATTCAAGTGATGGAGATGATATCAACTTACCATAAATCAATTCAACCGGTTCGTTGAACCTTCGATGGTGGTGGCTGAGGCAGGTACTTGGCCGGCAACTTTCGCTTACGATGGCGAATTTCCTTGATGTCACCATTGTGTTTGATGCTTATGTGGAGACAGCGAATATCTGGCGTTGCTCCTTCATAGCACTCGCTCGTTTTATCCAAATCCTCCGACTCCATTATTACATCGTCGATAATTTTGCTACCGAGTAAGGGGAGGTGGAGCGTTGTTCTTCTCTCCTTGACAGCGTTATTCTTCGCCTCAAGAAGAGCCATCTTCTCCTGCTCATGTTGGAGTTTGAGCGTCGCCTCCTTCGCCTTCATGTTCTTAATGCATGTGGCCTGATCCTCTACGCGACTCTCACTCGCTAGAGCTCTCTTTTGGAAACCTTCCAACTTCAATACTTGAGCATTAAGACTCCTAATTTCCGCCACCTGCTTTTTGAGTTCAAAATTCTCATCCCTTAATGCTGAGCATTCGTTTTTATAACGGCTCATTTCATCCTTCAGCTTCTTAATGGCATACTCTTGGCTAACCCTCGCCACACCATCATCCTTAGCCCACTGCTTGGCTTGGGCTTTGATGCCTCTCCCTTTTTTAGGTGAGGAGTGCATTTTTGGCGCTGGCACTGCCCAACTCTTCACAATCGCCTTATCGGGTTTAGGAGCAATGACCGCTTCCTCGGGTTTGCTAGTGACGACCACCTCTTCCGTTTCCGATTCAGATCCGGAGATTTCCGACTCAGAGCTAGAAGAGCTGAGATGAGATGTCGTTGGCTGCTCATTCTTGCAGTCTTGTATGGCTTGAACTGCCATCTGCAACTATGTCTCCGCATCTAAATCAACTTGAGGTCTTTCAACAGGTGGGATGATGACCTTCCCAACCTCTGAGGAATGCGTCTCTGTCTCCCCATCTTGATCAGGTTTTTCGAAAAGTGGGGTGATGGCTATCCCAACCTCTGAGGTGGTATAATTCTTCACCTTCTTAATGAGAAATGTTGAATGCGTCTTATAGAAAGACTCGTTCAGGTTTCCCCTGACGAACTTCATGCACGATGTGCATCCGCTCACCAGAGCGACCTCCTTATGCTCTTCGGGAGTGTCGGGGAATTTATTTAAATGGCGCTTGAACTCGCCACCTCGCTTGACTTCGCCACATAGGCACTTTTTAAAATGAAACTTCGAGTTTCCTCCCATTTTGTAACTTATGTATCTGTAAAGGAAGGATGAAATAGAATTACTAACAGGCGACATTGGCAGTCATTTTTATAATCATACATCTAAATTGTGAGATTGGTGGAAAGTGTCGAACCTTTGAATCCCAACTCCAAGGCCTCGGCCAACAAATCCAACCTCCCGCGGACAGAGCGTGCGTCATATCACTGTGTTGGTATCCGGACCCTGATTTTGACCTGAAAACCAGTGGATTGTTTACAAAGGTTGCAAATTTCAAGCCGAAGCTCACCTCCCACAACTTTATAAATGTCTTAGTTGAATTCAGCAGGGTCGAAAACCCCAGAAAACCTCCAAAACTAGTAAATTCAAATTTTTCAACTTTTTGGCACTTTTTATGAAATTTTAAAAGTAGTCTATCACTTAGGGCAGGTCAATAGCGACCGAACCTTTTTTGAATCAAGTCAAACGGACTTGTAGAAGCAAAGTTACAAGCCTTTAAAGTTTTGGAGTCTTTTATGGCCTGGAGACGAAGGCCATCTCCTGGCTAACCTCTAAGTCTGACGGCTTAGCTGATATCAGCAATGAAATTTTCTAAGTCGGTTTCTTTCAGAAATCCGGAATTTGGAATGTCCGATGCTATCATCGGATCTCAGACAGACGACCTACCGTTGACAATCTCTCGTCTTAATGTCAAGTCTCTGTCGGTTCCCAGCTTATATAGTTTGTGGCGATCTGCTGATGACATAAGATCCATCATCCAAAAACTTAAAACGCTTCTATCACCGATTCTGGAGGTCCGATTGAGCTGGAAATACACCATTTCCATGTAGAATTTGACGCTGATTCCAAATCTGTCCTCCGTTTTCCCATCCGATGCTTCGTTTTGGCTCTACAGCCCACAGCAATCGCAAAAATTCTAACTCGTTTTTTCGAAAAAATTTTGTGAAGAAAAATTTTTTCTCTCCGATTGACTTGAAACTCACCATGTTGATAGAGAATTTGACGCTGATTCCAAATCTGAAATCCGTTTTCCCATCCGATGCTTCGTTTTGGCGCTAGAGCCCAAAACGTCCAAAATTCTAACTCTGTCGTTTTTCGCCAATGTCCCAAAATCTTAAATGGCGTCTCACATCTAAACGAAGACAGATATGAACAAGCCGTTTCTTTCAGTGAATTTGTCTCACTCTTAGCTTTCAAACGAGCTATCGCACGACTTTCTACGATCACTAGAAGCAAAATTGGAAGTTCGGTGCCGGGGGGGGGGACGGTCAGCGAAAATTTTTTCTCTCCGATTGCTTTCAAATTCACCATACAGATGCAGAATTTCACGCTGAATCCGAATCTGAAATCCGTTTTCCCATCCGATGCTTCGGTTTGGTGCTACAGCCCAAAACGTCCAACATTTTAACTGTGTCAAAATTTTGAAGAAACATTTTTTCTCGCCGATTGCTTTCAAATTCACCATACCGATGCAGAATTTTACGCTGATCACGAATCTAAAGTCCGTTTCACCATTTCACCACGACAACCTAGACGGTCGCCCACGTCAACCCACCCGAGGCCAACTCACCCGAGTCTCACACTCTGTCGTTTTCGAGGGGGGGGACGTCAGCGACTTTTTTCGATGGCGGCCATCTTGCGCTATCCAGAAGTGGAGTTTTACTTACTACTAACATCCTTGATCAAATTATCATTTCCAAGAACCTATCGTCCTTTTACTTACCGAAAAATGTGAACTTCGACTCCCCAATTGGCAACTCAGATCATCTGTTTATCACCTCGTATCCGGAAAATTCTCAAACATCATATTGCGCCGAGACACTTTACGAAGGTAAACTGGTAACTATTTTTGACACAAGAGACAGCTACGTTTGTGAACTAAATGAAGCACTGACTTCCTTTGATTGGACTGAGCTAATCGGAGAAAGGAACATTGATAAAAAATTCAGTATCTTTCAAAGAAACATGCATGAAATCATAGATAAATTATTTCCTCAACAGGTTGTTTTAATGAAGCCTACTGACAAAGAATGGCTTACACCAATAACCAACCACCTGATCAATGAAAGATGGATGGCCTACCGATCAAAAAACTGGAGTAAATACAATTATCTGAAACAAAAGGTCAAAGAAGAAGTTGAAAAATGCAAAGTTATCTGGACAAATGAGCTCAAACAACAAACAAATGGATTGTGGAAATTACTCTCATCTACAACAAAAAATCATTCTAAATGTGATGCCTTCAATGCATTTATTGATAAAAATGGAGGAATAAATCAAGCATTGATGCAAATTGCTGATCACTTTTATCGAACTCAGAATTTCACAAAATCGCCCGCAGTGAAGGAATTTATTGACGATGATTGGCATATGAATGTAGAAATTGTCAAAGTTATTCAATTGTTGACTAAAGCACCGACAAACAAATTTTCTGGGGACCCAAAGATGCCGTCTATATTGTACAAACATTTAGCTCAAGTGATTGCTCTGCCCTTAACTGACATTTTTCAATCTGTTATTGATAATCGGACTTATCCGACTGCATGGAAGAATCTTACAATAACACCGATTCCTAAAAGCAAAAAAATGGACGTCGCTAATCTGAGACCAATCTCACAATCCCTTTTACCCTCAAAAATCTTTGAAAAGTTGCTACTTGCCGAAACTAAGACACACTTTACTCGCCTTTTTGGTGCCAATCAGCATGGATTTCGTGAAAAATGCTCCACAACAACAGCTCTCACATCAATAATGAACCAACTGTACATGCATTATGATGATGCAAAATGTAATGGCTCCGTACTGCTCACATTCGACCTTCATAAAGCCTTCGACATGCTAGATCACAATCTCATCATCAAAAAATTGTATAGTTCCGGCTTCCCCACCGGTTTACTATTGATTGTTAAAGATTTTTTATACAATCGTCAAGCCTGTGTGAAATTGAGAGACAATTATTCAAGGTACTTTCCTATAATTTCTGTGGTTCCACAAGGAACAGTTTTGGCACCGTATATCTTCGCCGCATTTTTCGGGGACTTCTTGCCTCTTCTGCCATCTACTGTTCAAACTAAATACGCAGACGATTTGAGTCTTATTATTCCAATATACACTAATGACTCTAAAGAAATATCACAAACCATCAACAGTGAAATTTCATGGGTGACTGATTGTTGCGTGATAAATGGCCTCACAATCAATCTGTCTAAATCGAAGGCAGTGCTGAATCTGAAAAGGCAAGCAGACATGTCCGCAGATGAGATAAATGTTGAGATTGTGGATTCATTACTTGGATTGACGATTCAAAATGATCTAACATGGAATCTACATATAGAGAAACTTTCAAAGTTAGCCAACCAAAGATTTTATGCTCTACGCAAATTATGGCCCCACCTATCATGCGAAGAATTACATCAACTGTATAACTGTTACATTCGATCAGTCTTAGAATATGCTTGCCCAGTTTTCGTCGGATTGAATAAAAGTTATCCACCATTCTTGTGAAAATAGACAAACGTGCTCACAGAATTATAGAAATGAAGAAAGAAAATGTCAATGTCGTACAGAAGAAATAACATTCAGAAGATATGAGAACAGCAAAAAACTGTTTAAATTTGCGGAAGAAGACAGCTCACACATTTTACATGACATTTTGCCTTTACGTCACAGCCACTCCGGTACTTTGTCGATCCCATATTGTAGAGGTGAAAAAGCCCTTAATTCATTTGTACCATTTACGTCTTTATTGTTAAATAACATAATCAGATTAACTGTTTGACATTATTGTTGTATTATCAGATTTGTGTAAACTTGAACTTGTATGCATATATTACTTTATGATTCTTATTTCAATCAATAAACGCTAACTTGACTTGACTTGATAGTGATGATAATTTTCTGATAATAATGCATGATTTTGTAAGGCTTTCTATGTCCACAGGTTAATAAGTTCCACGAAGCAGGTAATTATTTTCCTGATTGGATATTATTAACCTGGTTCAGACTTCTATGGAAAAGTCATGCATTATAACAGATAATGCATAGATTTCTTCGGTCATCATTTGTCATAATAACCTCGAGCCTTCGGCTCTCTGTGATCATAGCAAATAATGACCTCAAATCTATGCATTATCTATTACATAAAATGGTCATTGATATCAGGGTTGGAGACAAAGTAAGTATATAAGGGAAGTATGGAATCAATGGTTGATTTGTGGCGACAGCTATGATATTACTTTTTCGCCAGCGCTTATAAGCAGTTTTATTTGATATCACAATTGACAGCAGAATAGTATTGAAATATTGAATGGAAGGGACTGAATAGCTATGTCAAAACTATGAAGTAGTGAAAAATTACATAGTTATCCGTAGACATCTGGAAGACAAAAACATGAGATGAAGATCCATTTCTATGGTTAAAATGCTAGATTTGATTTGGCATAGAAATTCATTGATTATTAAGGTACTTAATAGACGACTACAAACCACTCTATACGATTTAAGAGGGGAACTTATGATTTTATTCATGTACTGTATAGGAACGTGTTTACAAACTTTTGCCCACTGAACATCTGAAAATCTTTGTATCGAATCTAGAAGTACTTCATTTTCTTATTGATGACCAGTTGAACATGCATTCATTGATCAGTTTTAGATTTCCATTCATGAATGTATGTTGGAAACATGATGGACCTTACCTACATTATTTACTATTTTAGTCCTAATTTTTTCATCTGATTATGAAAGCATCTTATGTGAAATTTAATAATTTTTTATTGACATCCTAACGTCTCGTTTTCTTCCTACATCAGAGTATTCCCTTGTATTTCCTTTTGTGATCAATGCCAGTATTTGATGATCCGTGTTGAGATAACAGCTTATGAAGAAATAGTCAAATTCTGAAATGTTGTCACCAAATTATTGATGTATCACGTGAATGACTGTTTTTGTTAGTGATGAAAATAATGAAAAATGATGAATGACGCTCCAGCCTTAAGCTGCAGATACTTTGTATTAATTGCATTCGAATACATTGAGCAATTAATACAATAGTTCCTCGGCTTCCGGCAAATCACTGAAAAGTAAAATCATATTCACAACAGAAAAAGGAAAGCAACACGAAACATTCAGATGCAGATGAAAACATTTGGGACGCAGATTTTATTTCATCGGTTGGAACATCATAGGCTGCATCAATTCACAAAAGGCCTTCAACCGAAATTTGTATTATGAAGCTATATAGAATATACCACAAAACATTTCACTTTTGGTTTGATCACTTGTGCCAATTAAATTTCGAGTGCTGTTCATTCAAGTTTATGTCTAGACGTTGCGAATAATCATTGACTAATTCCACCATACATGTTCATCTGACATCGGTATTAAGCATTTCAAAGTGCAGTATAGACTACTGAATACTGATTGCCTTATACTGCTTCACGATGTTGACAAAAATGCACATATATAGGGCTGATCAAAAGTAACTTCACAATGCAATATTTTCATTTTTCCTACTCCAAGAAAGTAATAGACATGAATAGCATTTTTTTTCATGACGGAAATTTACTAGGCATTGTTTAGAAATGAAAAGCAGTTGCCATTAGGGAGTTTTACTCAGGGCATCAGACACACATCAGCAGCATAATTTATCCAAAGGAGAGCATTATTCAATTATTATTGCATTAATTAATTATTCAAATCAAACTTTCAATTTCTGTGTGTCATGATGGTGAAATTTCTTGGAAAACACGGCCAATTCTTGGCGGTGAGGAAAGCGTGAGAGTAATTGATGAATATAAAAATCTGATAATTGTCATGGCGAAAAAAGATGGCAGATTTGTCGCCACTAAAAATTCATTAGAGTAATGGGGAGTTTCCACACTTGATATATTTAATCATTTTGGTTGGAGCGGTCGGGTTTTTGGCAGCCGGGGGGCCGGTGTAGTCATAGCCGGACGTGACTAAGCCGGCGTCTCTGAAACCTATTAATTAAGATTGGCAATTGCTCAACTTAGACCGTTAGACACCATTACCGTTCGATTTCTACGTAGTAGCATGCGGCAAGCTCACCGGATAAGCAAGAGTTGTCGATAAAACGCAACGATGCAGATTTTCATCAATTTCTATCCAAATTGATCTTGAATCAGGTAATTAGACAAATATTCTTACTTTGATAACATATTTTGTGGTCTGTACACGCATAAAAAAGATTGCGTATATATTACGAGTCTAATATTTTATTAGATTACGCGTAATAACTTATTCAAGATGTATGGAATAATACGATAGATAGGCCTTAGCGAACACAGTATGATTCTTGCAAAATTCACTTGTGCTAGAGTATGCGATTCTGGAAGTTCTGTTTGAGATGGAGAATGGCTTAAAACTAGATATATAAGCATCGATATACATGTAATCGATACATAGCTAGATATAATTAGCATCGACGTGCCCTCACTGCCGTCATACAAACTATGAAAACTGTAATTAAATCCAACCCTTCTCGGTCATAGACTTATGCAGACTGTATTCAAGCTGTTTAATGAGCTAACTCAAAATTTAAACAAATTGCATGCACAGCACATAGTCAGGAGGCAAAGGTCTTAAACTGTAGATATCCAAATTGCATTCACCACGACCTTAGAAATTTGAATCACATCCATGTGCACAAAACTTTTCTAAACACTCCCCGAATTTTGCTTGCCCAAAAAAATCCTCGTTAATCCCTTTCATCGAATGTCTCCACCGGAACAACATGTTGTAGCGGTTGCCGAACGATCTCAAGCTTCTTACCAGATTTTTCACAGACTAAAATTAATCGAATAACATTATCGACTTACGATTATTTTGACTTATTATTATTATTCAACTCTCACCAATTTCCATTTTAAACGAGGAACTTTATCTTCTTTTAATAAGACAACCTGGCCTACCTTTGGCTGAATCGAAACCACTCGCGCAATTTTCATGTTCCTCTCCCTTTAAGACATAGCATATGCGGCTTTCCATTCTCTCCAAAAATGGTTCAGCAATTTGCTATCATCCCTGATTATATCTCGTATACTTAACGAATCCATCTAATAGTTCTCAATAGTAGGCTCTTTTATCAACATTTGTAGGATTAGAAAATGAGAAAGCGCTATAACTTCTTCGATTTCATCTGCTACATATGCCACAGGACGACAGTTCAAAATCTCTTCTATCTCAAAAACCACCGTCTCTAGCTCATAAAAATCAACTAATCTATTCTTCAGTGACTTAAAAATGCTTCTGTTGATGTCTTTTATTTATCTTTCATAAACACCTATTATTCACGGAGCATACTCTCAGATGAAATCCCACTTTATCTCTTATTCGATATACACTGTTGACATTCCTAATTTTCTGATACACATTTTAACGTCGAAAAAAACTTTCTTACAAGTACTGAAATTATCACGGATCAGATTTGGTATTCCTCTCTTCTTGATGCGAATCGTGTCAGCACTTTGATAAAACTTTTTGCTGACAGATCTTGTGGCAGCTCTAGGTGTATCGCTCTTATATCTGCACAATTGAAAAAGCATATACCGTGTGTCCCATAAGTCACGCAAATTCTAAATTGGCGCCCATTTCCTGATTTTATACAGTGAAGACTCGCGTTCTTTTTAAACTGAAGCCGAAACTGGGGGGTTTTATATGGTATACTGCTTTATTATGTTGGGGTCTTCCTCCGATTATTATACATAGTATTATATAACCTTTAATTATCGTCACATATTGCTTGAAGTATACTATTTCTTACGTTCTTAAGACATCAAGACATCTATTGATTAGTGTTGTAAACACAATCGCAGTTCACTGATCAAGTATCATGCTATTGTTGTGTTCAACATCTAATAATGACGCATGTGTGGTGGTGAATAGTATTCACTTTGATTCGTAGTGTGGTAATTTAATGCCTTCGATCAGTCATAACTTACCGGTAGACTTCGACACGCATGGATCTCGAAACACGAATTGAACTTGTTGAGCTCTTTTTTTCTAATGGCAAATCTGCTTCAGCAGCTCTACGACTTTATAAGTCGACTCATGGCTGTCGTCGTGATCCTTTTAGTGTGTCTACCATCACACGTCTCATTCAGCGATTCAAGGAGACCGGGTCTGTGGCAGACAAGTCACGTTCGGGTCGACCAAGCTTTGAGGATGATAGAGCGTCAGACTGATCGAAGGCATTAAATTACCACACTACGAATCAAAGTGAATACTATTCACCACCACACATGCGTCATTATTAGATGTTGAACACAACAATAGCATGATACTTGATCAGTGAACTGCGATTGTGTTTACAACACTAATCAATAGATGTCTTGATGTCTTAAGAACGTAAGAAATAGTCCTTTTCATAAAAAGTGGATCATCCTAAAATTTGACTAAATAAAACATAAGTATGATACAGAAAGCATTTTTCATGTTATTTCATGTCCCTAATATATTTAAATGTCCTTATATAATCTGATAACCTATGATGCAGAAACGGTTCTTAAGAAGCTAATATTTTGTGGCCCTACCCTTATTGTCAATGACATTACCAATTCGTCTAGGCATTGATTCGATGATATCGTTGATTTTTGACTGATCTAACTTTCTCCACTCTCTTTTTAACAGTGACGTAAGTTGTGATACGCCATCTGTAGGTAGCAGTGAACGACGAACGTTACGTTTTAGAATACTCCATGCATTTTCTATGGGATTCAGATCAGGAGAACGAGCTGGCCAAGATAATGTCCTAAGCCCTAATCCCTCAGACGGACTGATGCCTCATCAGACCAGACAACCCGATCCCAGTGATTTCGCCAGTGACAATGACTCATTGCCCATCTGAGACGTCTTTTTGTATGTTGATCTGATAATTCGATCTGAGAGGGCCTGTTACAGCTCTTGAAATTCGACTCAATAAGTCTTCTACGAATAGTGGACTTAGAAATAGACGAGTCTAGTGCAGCCATCTCAGTTAACGAGAGACTTGGATCAACTTTAACAAATCTCAAAATTAGGCGGTCTCTACGTTTGGATGTTTTGCGTGGACGGCCAGAGCCCTCTTTACGACAGAGTCGAAAATCATCATTATGCCATCGATGCACATTTGTGTAAGAGACATTTAGTCGCTTGCTTGTAGCTCGCAAAGAAAATCCTAGTTCTAGCAAGGCTGACACTTTGCCTTTTGTGAATGCGATCTCGTCATTGTTCATTTGTGCTTTGTATTGTTTTCAACCGGTAAGAGATAGATTTCTAGCTGAAAGCAATCTGGAGTGCTGCCAACACCACCGCAACGAAGTCAGGAAGCTATGGAACATGAAGTCCAGTTAATCACATGTAGCAGTTACATTATTGTTGATGAATAATGGTGCTATACTGGCTCTGATTGACCGATTTTCTCTATTTTTGTTTTGCTTGATAGCTTTTGGCTGGTAGAACAACATTACATAACAAAGGAAACAAATGTAATTTTATAAGAGTGAGGTATGATTTTGTGTAACATTGCTAAATGAAGATCAAATTATCTATCTAATACTTTTTTATCTATAACAGGAAAACAACTCAATATTCATGCTTGAAATTTCCAACAATGATATTAGTAAGCACAACTGACATATCTTCCAAATTTCAGAGAAATTCGTTCAAGTTTGGCGGAGTTAGACAAAGTTGAAGTTAAGGCGATGTCTAAGGGTGATCCATTTTTTATGAAACAATCTGTAGTATACTTCAAGCAATATGTGAAGATAATTAAAGGTTATATAATACTATGTATAATAATCGGAGGAAGACCCCAACATAATAAAGCAGTATACCATATAAACCCCCCCAGTTTCGGCTTCAGTTTAAAAAAAACGCGAGTCTTCACTGTATAAAATCAGGAAATGGGCGCCAATTTAGAATTTGCGTGACTTATGGGACACACGGTATATGACTTAAGTCTCTCCTCCCCCCTTGCGGTAGAATACAGGACCTCAATAATCTAAGCCACAAGTTGTGAAGGCTCTGGTCATTTGAAGTCTGTGCTCAGGTAAGTCACCTTTACTGTTTTGTAGATATGGCATTCCTTGAACCCTGTTGATCCAATGACACTTTCGAATTAACTTCTTGATAATTTGACGGCCACGCAATAGCCAAAATCGTCCCCGTAGTTTGCTAGTGTCATTGATGCTTCCCATGTAATCTATGTGCGCTAACCGACCTATCAAGGATGTGAATCTTAAATCTTTCGGCAAAAGAATTGGGCAGTTTTCGCTATATACCAATCCCTTTGCAATTCTTCCTCTACATCTTATTCGGTTTTCCTTATCTAAAATGATGTTTGAACTTAGATGTAACTTTGATTTCGTCCCTTTTGACAAAGCTTGAAACTCCAATGGAAAACTTTTCCCTTGCAATTCCAGTAGCCATTTGACTTCTACCAGATGGAATTCGTTTACACTGATGGTTGACCTTTGATTCGTTTTCCTCAGTTTATTTATGAATTTATACACTAGCGCTGTTACTCGATGCAGTTTTCAATGGCATTGAATCTACTAAGATCAATTATTGACTCAAGACTAGCTATACATTTTGCTTGGTGTGCCTCAGTTGACAAAGGTAGAACCCACCTTTCCACCATTATGATCTTGATAATCCCCAACAACTTCCCACACTTCTCTAGGTTTTCTCAGCCATTCTGAACCATCTACCAATTTCTGAAATTTATAATGAAATATCGACGGTATTGCTATCAACAGGATTATTCTCGCCTGCGACATGAAACCACTCCTTAGCCTCGGATAATGTTCTTATTTCCATCACTCTGTTCTGTATGAATTTGGTCCACACTGTATTATAACTTTTTATCCAACAGGGTGCATTGCGACTGTCAGTTCAATAAAACCGCTCTGCGTTTTCGTACAATGGTTTTACGAACCGCATCAATCTAGATAAAAGTAGAGTACCTATCTGTTCCAACCGAGGTATAGTTTGTGGTGTAGACTAAGGTGCTACACGAGATTTCGATACAATCAATTGAGTATCAACATAGACTGAAACGTACTCTGTTCGTACTATAACTAAAGCAGCATAAGCTTTTTGAGAAGCATCACAAAACCCACTCAACTGCGTTGTTTGGACACCATCAGCACTACTTGGGAGAAATGTCGGTTTTTTTTCTCACAAAATGTTTTAGCTTCACTAAACCATTTTTGCCACGTAGCTGATATTTCATTTGAGGCAATACTGTCCCAAGAGCCTTTTTGTTTACATAAATCTTGAAATAGGATCTTTGGAATTAGAGCTATGGAACCAAAAAATCCTAAGGGATCGAAAACCTTTGCTGCAACTTGTAAAATCAATCTTTTAGTGGTTGTATGAGCATGGTTTGAAATTGAGTCGTCTGTAATATTACTCAAATTAATAATCAATTCATCTGATTTTGGATTCCAATTCAATCCTAGGACTTTTATTAGATCCCCATTATATAAGATGACTTACTAAAAGTGTGCACATAGATGTGATTCAGATTTCTAAGGTCGTGGTGAATGCACTTTGGATATCTACAGTATAAGACCTTTGCACCCTGACTATGTGCTGTGCATGTAATTTGTTTAAATTTTGAGTTAACTGATTAAACAGCTTGAATAGTCTGCCTAAGTCTAGGACCGAGAAGGGTTTAATTACATGGCTGCACGTTAGGCGCCAAAGGAGGCAAAGGTCTTATACTGTAGATATACAAAGTGCATGCATCACGACCTTAGAAATCTGAATCACATCCATGTGCACAAGACTTTTCTATACAAAAACTTCGCAGCACTCATTACGAATAACCAAACTTACGCTACAATCAGAATCCTCGAGCAAAAACAGCGGTGAATTCAGTAATGAATAGACTTAATAAATGAACTTGTTAATGTACTTCCAAATAGCTGTGTCATTGAACATTGTTCGCTACATAACGGAAAAACAACAAAAATGCGTTAGAAGTAACGGTTATTCTAGATACCTAAATTTCTTCATCGTCGTCAACTTTCAGCAATATTATGCAGAAAATTCGTAAAACTGACACAAAGTATTTGACCAATATTGGCTCAAAGTAAAATGCAAAAGTAAAAACGTTACTTATAAATTTTCCTACAAGATATGTGACCAGAATTACATAGGTCAAGTTGATCGCCCATTTTAAGTTGACCATGACGAATTCCATGAAAAAGTGGACATCGGACTTGAAAAATTAATTTCTTAGAATCATTTCTTTTCTGGTGAGATAAGTAGAAAAATACATTGAAATTAGTGAGTTCGTCAAAAATTTCATTATATCCAGTTCCTGTAATTCAAACATTTTTTAAAAAAGTGCAATTTTTTCGAAAAAATCATGGGAAATCATCCAAATTGCATTGAACTCATTCTACTCCTATTTTTCATCAAAGAAGCTGAAAATTGTTGAGAAGAAAGTTGATTCCACATACCTATATTCATTACGTGATATCAGTTTTGTCATACTGCTGGATTGTCGAACGCAATATTTTTGAACATCTATTAAACATGCCAAAACGCAATTCGGAATTCAATCTATTTTTTAGTGTTGAATGCACAAAATCCAATATTTTTGAATGAGTTTCACGTTGCAAATAAAAAATGATGTATTTCAAATGTGTGCGATATTTCATCTAAATTTATTCAGATTAAAGCAATGAAAAATCGGCTCTAAGTTCATCACGCCCGAGCGTACAACATGAATGTCTATTTTTTATCAGCTCATCTTTTCATAATTTGCTTTAATGCACTCCTACTATTACCGATTAAAAGACTGTAAATTCTTTGACGTTAATCGGTGACCGATGTGAGTTTAAATTTACAATGAAACTCGACTTTCAGTCGCTAACGTGCGATTTTTTATGTCAAGATATTGACCAAGACTGCACCATCTCATAAATGACAATGCAGAAGTCTGATGAGGTGAAGACGATATCAAGCTTGCAGACGTCGACGCAAATGACAGCCAATAACATCGATGATGCATCCGTGCCAATTGCCAACCTTGATGTACTTGTATATCTGTTTTATGTGCTTGCGCAATTGGGTTCATTGTCTAAACGAACACGTTTGAGTGAAATGCAATGCCTCTGTCAGCAAAGAGCGCGGAAAGTTATTTCGTGAACGACGCAAGAATGATGATGCTTTTAAAATAAAGGAGCAAGAGCGCCATCGTGCCAAGAGAGCAAAACAGAACACATTCACAAACAAAACGGAAACTTCTGCACCAATGGCGAGTGCGTTCGCAACGTTACCGTTCGAAATTAAGGGCTGCGGCCGAAGATCAAAATAGTATGGCGTTTGGATCTAACGCTGCAAGAATGAAGGCGCTTCAAAGAGCTAAACGTAGCTTACCAAATTCTCCCTTGCAAAGGCGAAATATATTAAATATTATGCCAAAACACGAATTCCTTGCTAGTCTTATAAGGCCAAGGAAGACAAAAAAAATTGTGAAATCAGAGTTAGGGTATGTGATTGAATGCTTTCAATGCATCTTATGGATATCTATAATATTCATCTTCATTTTCAGGTCAAGGATTTTTTTCTTGCGGGACGATATATCTCACCAATCTCCCAAGCGTGATGACTTATACATCTACCGTGAACAGGGATCCAAAACAAAAGTTCAAAGGCGTTTCTTGCTGTTTTCAGTGAAGAAATGTTACCAAATCTTCAAAGAAGAGTATGGTAATATTGTTAAGAAATAGAACTTCTACGCCTTTCGACCACCACACGTTCTTCTATCGACTCCGCTAAATGTTTGTGTTTGTACTCTACACTCAAATTTCATAAACATTTCAACGGTCAAGCGAGTGTGACCGAAATGGAACATTATGGTTTGAATTGGGTCGACAATAATGTCAAATATGAAAATTGCGAACACCACGCTATTGCTGATGAACTGTGTGAGGACTGTTGTCACTTGCAAAGCGTAGTCGAAATTCCTGATGATGTTGACGAGGTATAATTCGAAAAATGGACAACTGATGACTGCAAAGTTCTTGTCAAAATCTCAGAGAAAACAACGCCAGAGTTTCTTCTCAATCGGATAATAAACATATTGCCAAAATTTGTAGTGCATCACAAAGTCAAACATCACCAAAGCAGCTCATGCACATTAAGCAAAGAATCCGCTTCAACGAATAATCCCGTCATACAAACAGATTTTGCGGAGAATTACTTGTGAAATCACCAAGATGAAATACAATCGTCGTATTGGAATGCAAAACAAATATCTCTTTTCACGTGTTACATCTGGAGCGGAGAGTCCACTACGCCAGTCGTCTTATGTAGCGATAATAGGGACCACACCAAAAATGAAATCGTTCCATATTTGCTCTATATTTTCGATATCATCACATTAAATCTCGAAACTCCCTTGGAGTCCGTGACTTTCTGGTCCGATGGACCAACAAGTCAGCTCAAAAAATTGCTACATGTTTGCCGTTTTGAAATTGCTAGGATCTACAATCCATAACATGGAACTTTTTCGCAGCGAGTCACGGTAACGGTCCTGTCGATGGACTTGGAGGTTTGGTCAAACGAAATATTTTTGAACGAGCAAAACGAAGACAGGCGACCGTTCAAAATGCAAAAGAATTTGCAACCACCGCACTATTTCCCAACGAATTGCTGAATGAAGTTGATCCTGTCATTACTGACCCTGACATTGATGCAGCTCTTTCGAATCCTCCAAAAATACCTCATATTTTATCCTCTCATCAGTGGATCTTCCTGAATGGAGAAGACTTCGTCAATATCACGAGCAAGAAGACTGAAAATGCTGGCCTATTCACGACCATGTGTGTTGATGTTGCCAAAGGAATATTCCTAAATTGGAGATTGCATCACAGCAATATTCTAGGAGGCATGGTATCTCGGAGTAATAGAAGAAATGGATAAAGCCACCGACATCGTGAAGGTAAATTTTCTTGAGGAGACTAATAATAGTATCTTTGTTTTTCCTCGAGTTCCTGGTCACCAATCGATAGCACTGCGAACTACTATGTCAACAGTGGCCCCTCCGCAAGAAGAAAAAGCAAAGAAAGGTAGATTTATATCTGCTTCTTTGACCAATGAGGATTGCAGTGCATGTGAAGATTTGTTCAATAACTTAATGAACTCAGATAGACCATTTTTGTCTATATTTCAATTACAGCAAAGTGTTATCGTAGCAAAATCGGAATGTGTTTTTTCTTTTTTGAATCATATCTGAATTATAGCAACGGGAATTACTACTTGTAGATAATTATGAAATACATGAATAATAAGAATTCTTAATGCAACATGAATGATCAAATGAAATGCGAATAATGTGATATGATATATCTGCAAATTATGAGAGTGAAAATAAATCTATATAAAGAATAGGTGATGAGAGAGACAAATTTAGGTTTCAAATGAAATCAGGTTGCTGAAAAATCTCTAGTTATATATGGAATTCAGTTTGTATTTCAATAATATGTTTGTCTTCAGATGCTACTACTTCACCTTGACTTGTCCACATATCATTTATATCAAATTCAGATAATCAATGAAGTGTAAGCTGTATTGCAGGCTCTCGAGCATATTGGGAATTAGGAGCGTCACACCCGAACGAAAAGGGGCTAACGCCTGAAAGACGATCTCTTGAACATGTACGAAAATCATTAAACTTACGTTTCTGACCAATACAATATTCCGAAATTGTAGTTCATAATTTACAACTTCACAAAATTGCAGCATGTTGCTATCATTCTTGAGGAAGAAATTCAAGAATGAAATCAGCTCGAAATTTCATGTCGTTTTTGCATCACGCTCGAACGCAGCACTTTTTTCATTTAAAAGCCGAAGTAAAGTGACTTAAGCCTGACATTTTGCATGTGCACTTACAGACAACATGAACAGTTGCAACATGAACAGCAATTAAAAGAGTAATGTCTGGTGATTTGGTGAACAATTGAATAATTTCTTCAAACATCACGCCCGTTGTAGTTCACAACCCATTGGTCCGTTGTAGAGAACATGGACGTAGTTTGCGGTAAGAAGGAAAGGAAAGTGCACTTAGTGAACATTCGATGATAGCCCACAGTGATTGAGTGATGATCATTACCAATTTCAACTACATAAGTATTGATAAACAGAAAACAGCGATTGCTGCTAGATTGACTGAATCCTGCTATATTGCAAGGATCATGTCAAGACTAAAGAGTCGGCATGAGTTGAGCAGATGAGCTGCATTCACTAACAGATTTATATATTAAAACCGACTTGTGCGGCCACTGTTTGTATCCCTTGATATGGCCTGTGTAGACGAAACGCACCCGTCGGGCGAATTTGCATTTAACGATGAACATTAAGGTAATAAAATTGGGAGAGAACATTTTTTTCTTTTGACTTCATCATGACTGACCCACTGTATAGATAAATATATCAAGCGCATGACTGACATTTGCTTTCGTATTGTCTAGAAATCGCCAACGTATAGTCTAGAGATTCTCACATTCAAAGAAGATTTTGGCAATTTCTATCTCCATTTCAGTTATAACAATTTATATCTCCTTTTCAGATATCTGGCTTTTCTGACGTCAACTTAGTTTTTTCATGATCTAGATACATTTGACAAAAAAATCAGACAGACTTGCATCAATAAGTTTGTCACAATCTCAAAACGTTCAAAATTGGTAGCAACTAGCACCGGTTTCCCCTTTTCTTGACTGATCTCTCCCTTGCATGCCATTGATGGCGTGAGGCACGACAAGAAATTCATTTTGATAAAAATGTTAACAATTTTTTTGATCGTCGCCATACATGTATATTGAGCGCCGTAGAAGCTTATTAAGTCTCAACGCACAGTCTACTTCCGCCTCCACTAGTAATCGACCGCTTTCACACCCCTGACGGGAAACTGGGCTACGGGGCAACGTATGTGATTGGAGTGAGAAATGAAATGAATATGCTCAATCATTTATTAATACCTGTGCGGCAAGCGGCGTTCTCAGAAGTTGTGTTTTGGGATCACATTTACTTTCTTTCCATATGTCAACTCACCATGCTTTTTCAAGTGAGACATCTGCATGCAATGTGTGTTCAAGCAAGCAGATGATGATAGCGTAGCAAAAGAAGCATAATAATTTAGAATGCAAATATCTCGAAATGGGAGTAAAAGATTTATACAAATCAAACGGCGTCTTGTAGAACGGCATCATACTAATTTTATCGGGTCAAAAGTTTGTCAGAACTGCGAGTAAATGGCATCTTAGTCACAAAAATTCAAATATTTATCATGGAAAGGTGAAGAATCGATATCTTGCTGTTAAAGAAGAAACTACCGAATTGTGCATTGTACTTTTTTCTACTTCTTTGCTTTACTTTATTGCAACATTTTAAATTCGATATCTATCAAAGATTTTGAGCCTAATGCCAATACTGCCTTATCGCATGAACATATAAAATTATGAATACAAAGTACACGCGCGTGTTGCCTAACTCATCGAAATTCTGCTTTGGATTATGTCTTCCACTTTCGGGAATAACTGACAATTCCTAACAGAACGTGCTTGCTCGGTTTCTTGATCACCGATGACATGTGCCGACATTGATTATTAGGACTTAGCAAGAATACTTTAGCCGTAATGATGAAATTGATGCGTAATAAAGGATTACGGAACCTTAGATATAGGCGTATGTCAACCACAAGCCGTAAAGCTTCAATTTGATAGTCTAAACTTTTTCTGCTAGCACGACATATTCTCACGGTGTGTTGAATTCACTTTCATTGAAAAATTTGTCCTCAAAACTTAAAAGTTGATTCAAGATGGAAATTTTGCGCAATAGCGAATGTTAATGCGTTGCAAAATCGGAGTCTTTAGATTAGCGGCATACTTATCTGATTGATTGCTATTGATTGATAATACAGTAAGGTATTGTCCATGCCCTAAAATGACATTTATCCATTTCTCATACTGAAAATGAATGTGAACATTTAATTCATTCAATTAGCTGATCATAAATTGCAGGCAACCTATTAATAAACATGGATATGATTGATTGATTTTTATTAATTTTATGAGTATGTATTTTAGAACGCTGGAAGCGCATAATATACATGATTTTTTCCGGAAACGCCTTTCTGGAAATCGACCGGTTTGATTAAAAGTGACTGATTGACTTCAGATTCTAGTCTAGAAATACCGATTCTAGAGCAAGCTTTCATGTGGAAAACGAACATCACATTCACAAAAAGTTAAGATAGTGTGATATAGAATCGGTTCGTGGATCTATACCGATCTGATAAATCGATTAATATCAGATTAATTGTCAGCAATAGCATTGATTTTGAAGCATCGTACATGTATATGGATAAATAGAGCAGGCCTATAATACTGTTGCTTGAACATTTTAATGAATGAATATTTAAGATGATTGAAGCAGATAGTAGGCCTACCAGTTAACATCAGGCAAATATGAGGTGTGCCAGTAGGCCCATGAGAAGCTTCAAATTATCAAGTCTTCAACATAAAGTTCATTACGGCCAAATCGCACGTCTTACGCTATCTCTGATGAAAATGAGATGTCGATTTCACCACTTTATTTGCGGAAGTTATCAAGATATCACATTGCATGTGCACCAGCATATACTTGCTCAGAATAGTACCCCAATAGTACTTTATTTCGAATTCTTGTAGAATTTGGTAAGGCCATTAAGCATGGCCATTAGACACCAATCAATGGCATGGATTTTCGGCATCACAGCGATGTTACACAGCGATGCACGACCCTCCTACTATACATAGAATTTTTCAATGTCATTATTGAAATATCATATCTCCTTTTCCATTCCCGTATATCAGAAACCTAGTAATTTAACACTGTTGTAGTATTATGCTCCAGATGTGAATGCCAACACACATGCATAGATGGAATCTGTGATCATATCGATGAACCTGTGATCTCACGTTTTGCCCATTTTTCATCATTCAGTCTACCAAGGTGTGCAAAGTACTTGGATTGTACATACCAGTACCGGAGCGAAAAGTCAACTTACCTTCAATGCAACGCTTTGCCTACGTTTCTCAGTCGTCAACTTCGCATAGACCTATATATGTCAGCACATTTTCCTGCTTAAAATGTTTTGTGCTTTCTGTCAGTTTTTGATAGACTATGCCTCACCGGTCTTGGTTAATCCTTGAGCATGTGAAAAGCTATGAAGAAGATGGATATATGGTGCTTGGATTTTGTAAGATCCTTTTTATTATCCTTTGAAGCTGCTCCAAATCGTGAGTAAAATGCAATCTGTTCAAGAAGACAAATCTAGACAGAATAAAACGTTGACGATAAGACTACTCAAGCGACGCGAAAATTGACTGCACATTCTTTACCTACACTCACTATTTGACATCCCTTGTAAATTATTTACATTGGCTTTAGCCCGAATCATTTATCATGGTATCTTTTAATTTGCATCTTGTTTACATTGTTGCATTTTGAAGCTCCTATTCCGGGAAGGTTCCTAGCTGCGGTTGTTAATAATATACGACTTGTGTCACTATATTTCTATAATTCCATTCGAATTTTTAAGAATTAACTTTTTGGATATCCAGGAGTAGAGCATGGGTGCGACACATTTTTTGTCAGGTGGCCACATGCAGGTCGGCATTAGTGGTCAAACAACCAGAACAACAAGGGTGATAATCGAAAGTGCATTGTAATCATTGGTTGGTGATTTGGTTTAGTGCTTACAGTTATGTACATAATTGATGTTTGATTTTACGCTACACTACATTTTGAACAATTTGTTTAAATCTTAAAGACCCTTTTGAGTATTGTTTTATGAATAAAGGTAAAATTGTAATTGAAAAAATTTGACGTGTCTGAGTCATACCGGTGTCATTCACGAAATTTGCGCTTTTTGCTGCAGCACACTCGTCCTGACAACAAATTTCTACAATACAGTGTACAGGTCATTGTTGTGTTTGATTTCGTAATGAGACATGATCAAAATAATCCAATCTCTCTCAGATCAATTCACTTTCATTGAATTTGTTCAATTTGGTATTCACAGCAATGAATTTTACTTGAACACTATTAATTATTTTGACATCTTGTTTCTACAAAAATCAAAAATTCTTTAGTTGAACTTCCAAACAACCATTCCCCAGTCAATTTATCAAATTTACTTGTCAATAATTGATCTTTTGATGAAAAATTGCAACAATTTCAAATGAAAGTGTCTTTGGAATGACACAGTTGATTGACTAGTGATCATTATCGAATCATTTACTCTCATTCAAACTTCATTTTCAAATATCCGTTCAATGGCAACCAAATGAAAAACAATGCCAGCACACTTTCCTTTCTTCCTTCACCAATGATTGATGTAATTAATTGAATGAGAAGAGAAAAATATACTTAGTGCGAATCTATTTTCATTGATAAACATATCAAGATTGCGTCTAATCTTCCCATTTTGATAATAGACAATAGTCTCACGACAAGGCGATGCGAATGAGATATTTGTGAAGTTAATCTGAAATAATTTCTGTCTCACTGCGCCTCAATTTTAACAATCTGTAGCGTTAAGTGCACAAAAATGAGCAAAATGACAAAAGCATGATGCTTATTTTGTAAAATCTGTAAGAATGCGGACATACATTTGCACAAGTTTCTATACAATATTATCTTATTGCACATGAAGCACCTACAGTTTATTAGGTAGAGTAGCAACTCAGTATTGATTACATCTCCTCCGAGTTCATTAAATGAACTTTTGTCGTTACGTAGTGCCAAATGTCAGCTGCAACTTTTCACCATTTTGGAGAAACTAGCAACATTTTGGAGAACCATTGACTGATCATGATAGCAATACAGAAGAAGGAATGGCATTTTGCAATTTCCTCGCGGTCCTGATTACCTTGGAGAGGCACTGCTTTTAATTAGCCTCGATGGAGGTCACTCTTACTTAAAGGCTCACCATTGTCAATAAGAGTATTTTCCTACGCTTGATCATGTCACTAGCAACCTGACGCTAAAGAAGTTAGACATCATAACCAAAGACAATGACAATAATTAATTTACTTTAAAAGGATATGTAGATGAGTCCATATCCTTCAGATGAAAAATAAAACTTTTTCAATAGCAAATAATTAATAATTTGAGCAAGTATCTTAACTTAGCAGATCTGCTGGCAAAATGTTATTAACTAAATTAGCCACGTCTACAAACTCGAAATGTGAGCCAAGGACAAAGGATTATGAGGTTAAGCTTCAATTTTTTGTTTGAGGACTTCTTATGATTCGGCTCCTGAAGTTTCTTTGATAATTAATGAGCTTCATTGCGTTTAAGATTCCTATTAAAAAAGTACATTATTTCTCTATATCTAATGAGTTTCATGCTACTTAAACACTAAAATTTCAAATGCCAAATCGATAGTGAGCAAACGTTGGAATACTTTGCAGAAACTCACGTTTTTTAAAATTGATCAAATAGATTTTTAGACTTCTGGAAAAATCTCGGTAAAAGTTGAATCATTTGATATAAAATTTTTCACAGCATTGTTTTGTTGATTTGCCACTCTGCCTACCACATGCTTACTCTATGTTGCCGAATTTCCTCGAAAAATAGCCGCGGCTACCATATGGACTCGTTATTGGCTTCAGCTACTATTCGAGGGTAGCAGCCATTAATATATTATTCTCGACTGTGGTTACTATTGAAGCTACAACATGAGTAATGGGTGAAAAGTATTGATTTCTGGCAAGATGCTAGTACGAGATACGTTGCAATAAATGTATGTGAGCTGACTTTCCGTGAACTTGAAGTTGGACTTCTTCCTTTACAACACAGCTTTTGTAAAACATGAATTTGCGAATTGACTCAAAACCCAGTCGATGGCTGTTCCATACAAACTTTTCATAAAACGTTCTCAATAATATCCAAAAGATGATTTCTCTCTGTATAGAGAAATCAATTTTTCAGGCAGATAATTTCGACTTCAAGCAATGATTTTTACTCGACATTTCACACTCATGACTAAGCATCAGATCAAGGAGATATAGTTTTAATATGTTTTTATAGATACAGAAATGCAAAGGTATTGTAATGGAGGTAATATAATGCCGGGTGCACTTAGTACCAATTTTATTTATGATTTTTTGCACTAAATTGTAAGATTTTGCCCATTTTTGTTCATTAATGAGAAAGAATCCAATTTTGGTATGACGTAATAAAGAGCGTTGAGAACGCATGCCTCTCTCTCCATACCCTGTGCATCAGACAGAAACCAAAATAACGCTGTTTGAAGCCAAAATAAATGTAATGCCAGATATTTCGTCTTGAACAGACTTTCTCAATGGCAGTAGTAGTAGGTAGGTAATAGAAAGAGACGACCTTGAGGAGGTCGACGCATATCACACGCTCTGTCCCGCTCACATGAAAATAGCGATGTAATATTGACAACAGATATATTTCGGCCCTCGGCCTAATTCATTGGTGATACAATCACAATAGTAGAAGTCATAGTAGTAGAAGCGCATATTCAAAATAAAATGATAATCAAAGTCAATGCACAAATAAGAAGCATCACAATTATGAGGTACTTCGTACATACATGCCAATGAGAGAAGTAATCAACCATAATTATAAGGCATTTGAAAGAACAAAAGTATTGTTCGATGAAGTACAAGGAACTTCAAAAGGTCACTTTCGTACATAATCTTCGCTTATTCAGTTATTCAGTATGAGTGTTGAGCAGGGAATGAAAGAAAGTTGGCGGAGGTAAGTCCTACAACATTCAATATAAAATGTCTACTGCTACCGAATTTTTTAGGGATTAATGAGTGAAGAGCGCGGAATTCGTTGCTAGCAGCTTCAGTGAACAGTTTTTGACTCGATTTGCTCTTCGACGCTTCAATGAAGAAGGGCTTCAATCCCATCGAAGTCATTTTCAAATTGGATGATTTTATGAACTCTTTATCTACCCAGAAAGCTTCTTACTTAGATTTTGATTGAGGCCGACAAAGCATGGAGAGCCATATTCTAGAAGAGGTCTTTTTGTCGAGGTGTATATAAGATGAGGTTCATTTGCAGTGCTCAATTCTTTCAACGTTCGAAAAATATGCATCCGTTTATTGGCTATTGCACACACATTGGATATGTGAGTGGACCAGCTCAGATCGCAGGAGAATGTCAATCCAAGAATCTTCATAAATATGTATCACCGTAGGCACTGTACTCTCAATATCAGCAATATAATTATTTTTCTTACATATCATTATTTGTGACTTTCCTTCATTAATGACCAGACTGGTAACCCAGTCTTGGGGCTCTATGACAATAAAATGATTGCGACTCTCATCACAAAATGGTCGCAACTAAGGCTGTTTAATGTCGATTATTATCAGTCTGTATTTCCCTGGTCGGTAAAATCTCTTTATTTAAAACGACACCTGAATGTTACTAACATAGAAGTCAGACACTCTATAATGATGAAGGAGTAGAACGGACACGTTTAGTGTAAGCTATACGTCGTGGACGTGTGTTGACAACAGTGCCTAAAGGATGGTGGCTTCCAGTGGTCGACAATAGGAAGGCATTGCTACTTTGCCAGTGGCACGTGTACCTTGCGAAGATACGCAATTGATGTCATTCCTCTTGTCGACTTATGGAAATAGTCGGTCAATCAATTGCACAAGCCTAGTTGAAACCCAAATAACAAGAAGTGCAAGCTGAACTAATGGAGTATGCGCAATAAATTGTAACGTTCGAATTAAAACAAAGAAATTTCCAGGACAACGCAGGCTCCGTAGAGATGAAGCTATTGATGAAAATAGGAATCTGAATATGAAAAGTTATACCGAGTCCCGCTGATACGACCAAGCTGAGGGTTTATCCACCTGTTACTCTACCGTGAATAGCATTTAGTACATGCGCACTATTTCAATAATATTTTGCACTATTTTAATAAGCGATCTATTGAGCAATCATTTGCCCATTTGAAAATGTTGTTGCCAATGTTTTAGTGAAAACATTAAGATTTATTACATTAAGCATTTTATTGGCAAACTTAAGAGCCCTCTTTTCAAATTCAATACCGCCAGACAATTTTTCGAATCTTTGCTTAATATGCATAAAATAAAAATTGCTTTTTACATATGCCCAACAAAACCGCTGTGAATTACTGTGCAAACAATAGAAAAATGTTGGTTTTACAGTGTGGCATATAGTGAAGCTATTTCTTTCTTTCGAATTGCACAAAAGCTAAGATTTCTACAACTTTCACAACTAAACTTTTGAAATAGTTTTGAAAATGTTTTATATGCAATCCTAATGGGTGCTCGAGACTCTCAATATTTCCGCATTTGCATCTGAATATTGAAGAATGCACGAGATAACCTGAAGGAAAACCATGTTTAAAATATCCCTTGCATGAAATATAATACACCTACCGTCCGTTTCACTGTGTCAATAAAATAGCACGGCTCAAGAACCATTTTGTCTTTTATACGTATGTTGTGCTTCTTCAATGCATGCACATGTGTGTTTATCAACAGAACTTTGAATCATAGAGTAAGTGCTTCGAAATCTGATCAAATATGCGAGATTCTAAATTGTTGTGCTGATTGAACTTGGAGATTAAATTGTTCTATTTCATTAAAGTTTGGAGAGGACACCGATTAAGTTTCTGTATATTTTGTTCTGTATTTTGTTTCTGTATGTTCATGTATTACACTTGATGAAATACAATCCTTTTGATGGCACTTGTGATGGATTTTCTTTCCACATTATGGTGGATAGCTTTACTTCATTAAAAATCGTTTTGCGAAGCACTGAACTTCAGTTTTTTGTTAGTTCTGCATGTACTTATTCGATAGTCTATTCTCTATCGTCAGTAGCATATTGCTTGAACTCAGATGTATCAATTCGTATAATTAGATTCTTGCTTTTACATATTAAGCTTCATTCTGTCGATACATGGATTATAATTACAAAAGTGGTCTTGGAAGATTGAGCTTTTGTCTCCAACGTGCCAATGCCCCGCGCTATGCTCCTTCTTTTTGGGAAATTTGTTGGAGTTCAATGTCTTCAAGACTGAGGACTTCCGTTACAGTTTATTTTCCATTTTTTTGCGTCTTTTCATTAGTTTTCCATGTACAGCTTAAGTTCTTTTGTACTTGCATAATTTCAAGTCATAGCGTAATTTAATTCATGTTTTCTGAAATGAATATAATAATATTGTAAAGCGGTGTAATTTCTAGCATCGTTGCTAATCGTCATGAAATGCCTACACTGCGAATGAAGCTCTTTTACATGACTTTAATCCTAATCACATTTAATCTGACAATCAAAAACTCTTCATATTATGAAAATGAAATGTAATTTACATGGCATCCACAATGTGTACGTGTAGATTGATTTAATCTATTCAGAACAGTTTTATGCATAATTATACTTTGTAACTTACTTTTGCCGAAGAGTCATTTGTTCAAGCTTCCTGCAAAATACAAAGACTCTTTCTTGCAGATTTTGTTCTTCTAATAGAAGCAATGTTCTTTGTAGGGCTATCATCTTCTCTTTGCGAGCTAGAAAACTCAATCGTTTTGCACTATGGAGTCTAACTATATGTTTTGACGGAGCGGTAGACTGACAAGGAGGGTCGCTTTTGCTGAAACTGTCTAAAGTTGTGTTTTCAATCACCTCTTCACCAAATGTTTCCAGGGCTTCCTTTCTCGTTACACTGAGTATATGCTCTCTGTCCGCAACAGCTCGATATTTACGATTTTCGATATTATCCAGAGATTTATCAAGTTTTTTCATCAATCGTCCATTCGATAATTTTGCAGCACTGTTGTCGATGCGAATGATATTGTCTGGCAACTGAAGACGTGGATTGACCATCCAATTTCCTCTCCCTTTCACTTGAGGCATCTATAGACGCTTCCTTTTATTATTCTCATTGTAGAACTTACAATTAGAGAGAAATTGTCAATGTCAACCGATTTACTCTCGCACGCAGCTTATATGCAGCATAGCACGACACCAGTTGCGTACAACGTTCATTAACGTGGTCATTCTGCATTATCCTTGGACTCCTGCTGCTTGACTCTGTTGGTGTCCATATGTTGAAGAACTGGGTCGATTGTGCATTTACATATACACATCATGCAATCTCCCACTGAGACAACCAGTGTGATTATTTCAAATCATTTCGGAATAGCTTTATTGATAAAGAAAGAATGAGAAAAATGTTCACACGCAAGTAATCGGAGATTAATTGGCAAACCCGGTTTTCTTCTCATTTTCCGTGTTAAACATGAATATTTCCGTCAAATTTAAATAACTGAAAGAAATTGAAATAATTAGAATAATGATAGCAGTAAAGGGAATCAAGCAAAATATCTGTATTCATACTACAGTCTGATGTTCTAGAATTTTGGAAGATAAGGAAAGTCGTCTGTGAGGGACAGTATGATGCTTCATTTTATAAGTTTTGCATCAACATTTAAACAGCCACTACTGCCCTCAAGTAAAGATTCGCAGTGAAAACATTCGCCTTCAATCGGCACATTCACAAGTGCGGCGCAATATGGGTGCAAGGATAGCAATTTCCCCCTAGAAATTTAAGCACAGGCCTAGCAGCATTTCCCTGCATTTAAAAGATAACGGAAGATAAGTTGAACTCTGATAATAATGTTGTGTACCAATACACTTGTCAAGAGAGTTCTTGTAATAGAGCTCAATATATTGGCTACACTACAAATGAACTAAAAGTGAGGAGCAAGCAACATGAAAACAATGGATCCATCAAAAATCACTCAATTGAACAACATAACATCAAACCGAAACAGATTATAGATAGAATGGAAGTACTGACAAGATTCCCAGAGACAAACAGCCTTCAAATCGCCGAGGCCATTTTGATAAAGGAACGATGCCCATCTCTCAATGTTAAGGATAAAGGACTCACTAGGCATCTGAATGTGCTATAACTATTGACTCAGACGACATCTTCATGTATGCTATTGATATCAGCACGTTTGATAATTTTGCTTTCGTTAAGATGTCCATGATCTAATCATTTTGTCTTCGCTGCTTAAATGCATAGTTTAGAGATTTCAAATCTCATTTGCAGCATTTTGTTATTTACAGCTTGAAAATGGACAGGTCGTTACCGTCCGAAACGTCGCAAAATATGAGTTACTTTACCATCAAATGGCATTCTTTTATCATCTTGAGAACAATATCGCCAGAAGAAAAAAGTCAATATAGAAAAACGGAAAGGTCTTTGCATAAATGCATAAAATTGAATCATGATATTAATTACATGATAAAAAAAAAAAAAGAAAGATCTATTTTTAATGCAAAAGGAATTGACTGTTTCATTAATATATATATATATATATATATATATATATATATATATATAAGGAAATAAGTAAATGGTGAACGTTCAAATAGATATAGAAAATAATGAGGCGATGAAACCAAAAACACGTCTTTGCGTAACCGGTTTCTGTAGTTTGGCATTTAATTGGCTATTTGGTTATTCGGTTATTGGTTATTTGGTTTAATTGGTTTTATTTGGTTAGCATTTAAATTGAATACTCTTGAAAATGTGCATTGTGAAAGAAACGAATATTTTCTGCCCAACCGGTTTCTGTCTGACTTGCAGGATTCTCAAGGCCTAAATGATTTCATTTGTACATTTGTAATAGCAGATTTAAGTACATAAAAAACTGCAGGTTTTGTATTTCAAAAAGGACAATCCCAGAATCATGTAATAATTTAGAGATTCATGAAAGGCATACCGCCAAAGTTATCGACAAGGTGAAATCATCATAGACAAAGAGACTTTCAATCATGACATTGTGATATCTTGGACAAATGCTATACATTCCCTCTTGAATTACGCTTTTCTCTATTTGATTTAAATATGTCACTAATGAAATTCAATGTTGCTATTGAAATCACTACTTCATTAACCAAAGCTTAGATGTCACTCTTGAAGTCCAAAACCTGTATATAGTAAATGAAAGGATGCTTTACTATAAGTGTAGAGCTAAATATTGAAAGCGCTGAATAGACAGTGAAATCAGAACAATATTTATTGCAAGGAACTCGAAGTTTCACGAACTGTAATGAGTTTACAACCGATCATCAGACATCAATAAATATATACATAAATATATTTAAACTCAAAAATTCACTATAGCCTTAAATGTAACGTGCATAAACCCTTTAGTGAGAAAAATAATAAAATGATCAAATTCAGATGATTGATGTCTCTTATATCTTCATCCAGTAATAAAGTAACATGTAGCATTCGCTGTTGAATTAGAATTTGATGAGTGTGAAGTTAATGTAGATATTAGGGGTCACCAGCGACCCTTGGTAAGTAACGTCATTTTTCCTCAGCAGTTGATGAGTTAAGAGGTCAGATAGAAAGCTTGTCATCGAACTATGTAAGTGCATTTATCTGCTTCTATGAGAATAAAAAAGGATCTTGAAATATTGGTTTTCATTGAAGAGGAACAGAAATTGCTTTTTGTCATATTCTGAGTAATTCCTCATTATTTGGATATTTGTTCTGTGCCATAATTTTCATGTCAATTATGCAGCTTCTACAGAGTGAAAATAGGACATAAGAGAATGCATCAGAAGTTTAGTTTACTTATCATTAAGTTGTCATTCATTAGTATCATCACATATCCGACGGCCGCAATATGAATAGCGGCGATTTTAAGAATTTGCACTGCCTCCTTGGATCAGGTGCTTTAAAGTCAGGTGGCTCATCATAAGTCACGCCTCCCAAAACCTCGCAAATGCTCTGGATCACTACAAGAGCCTTGAAAGCCACGTCATTTCCGAATTTGATCAGAGGTCCGAAGTGCTAGTAAATTGGATTAAAGATAATTTGTACCTTTGATAAGATCTGATTATCAATAAATAATGCTTCTGGAAACAAGGACATGTTATAATTACGATTTGTAGGTTCATGTATCGGAAAGTTGTCAAATGTAGAACAGTATTCGCAAGGTCACAAAAGCGAATGACTTAAGTCACATTTAAACACTTCCTCGGTTATTATGAATCATTTCGGATTCCTAACTAAAAAAGATATCATTAACGAAACCACTGCATCATTATTGATCAGTCCACTGCAATTTTCAGTAATTTTATTTGTCAATTTGGGGTCCACGTGACTCTAAATGACAAACTTCAACACCAATTTCATATGATTTCGCTTTTTCTGTCGTACGATTTATCTCGTACACGGAATTATGGCAAATTATTTCCATGAGCAAACCCGTCTACGAGTTAATTCGTACACATAGAGTCTTGTTCGAGAGACAAACGACTACGCACACAAGGCCATTGAAGCCTCACGCCTATTTCGTCGGAATTCTGCTATGAATCGATGGAAAGATGTTACTCTCGCAGAGATGGACACTTTCTGGACACTTTCTTATTATCCACATGGACTTGGTCAGCACCATCTTATCGGCATTATTGGAAAAATGACCCTCAGTTCAAAAGCGACTTTGTGCGCAAAGCCATGTCAAGGAATCGCTTTCTAACATCGCAACGGACCGTGTTAGCAAAGTTCGCTTTTGGACAGACAATTTGAACCATGCTATACGCTCAATTTATGTACCTAGTGAAAATCTGTCTTTGGACGAGTCGATGATGCTTTGGCGTGGTCGCCTCATCTCCCGACAATATATAAAGAACAAAAAGTACGGCATCAAGCAGGGCTGTGGAGCCGATGCGTTATCTCATCGGCTCCGGCTCCACGACACTGATGTGAAAGGCTCCAGCTCGGCTCCGGCTCCGGCTTCAAATTCAGGTTCTATCTATGCTGGTTATCCTGGATCCGTTGAACGGGTTTTTTGGATAACGGTGTGGCCTTTAGAGGCTTGCTACAATCATCAAATTAGTTTTCATTAACAAGCAACGACTTAAGTTAATAATAAAAATGATAATAGCCTAATATAATGACAAATAACATACCTGTCATATATTTTTGCATGAATTGACTATCTCTGAAAGATAAATAAAGTTATAGCCAGGATTGGTTAAATTAGATAAAGATCTCCCGCACTGGCTAAATATAAATTGGCCTAGCCTGCAACCAGTCTACTACGAGGCTACATTAAATAAGACCACATGAGTGATGATGATATACCTAATTAGCCGTCACAGGGGCCGAATAGTAGTATAAGCTTTTTAACAAAGCTTGAATATGAAACTGGATAGCGTGTGCCTCTAAATAGCTTATAGGGCCTGTATCTACTCGAACATGGAAAGGGTATCGGCTATATAGCCAAATATACCGTATCAATAAAGATATCAATTGCTTTATTGAATATCAAAGTGTATATAGGCTAGCTTAGGTTGTTATGGTTATTTGTTATTGCCTTTATTCAATAGTCTGTTGGTCCATGAATAATATGATCGGTGGGTAGCCCACGACTCATCATCTGTAGAAATTGTAATTTAGATAGCCTCATTGCAGTGTAGGCTAGAAATGTACAATTGAAAATTATACTTAAAAAAATTAAAAATATCTAATTTAGGACAAGTTTTGTAATTCTATGCAGCATACTTAATAAGTTAAGGCCTAACTTACATTATATTAATTTCGTATTTTTCATTATGGCGTAAAGTTGCACTAAATAATTCATCAATGATTCATGTATATTATTATATTCAATTTATGTATAACACATTACCACTATTCCTCTGATGATGGTTAGGCTGATGAAACTGAACTCGGAGTATCACACAGTATGTTGCAGGGTGCTATGCATAATAAAAATTTGACTGCGAGCACCGAGCAGAAATCCCATCTACTTTGCTAGCTTTCGAATGCGCGTGCGGTTTAATGTCACAGACAATAGAAAAGGGAGGTCAAAAGGCGCCTTTATTGAGAGTGTCTCAGTCTTTTTTTATTGTTTACATATAAGTCAGCATGATATCAGCATAAAGTGTTGACAGACGGAAAAAATAATAATGAAAATTTTTGAAATCCACAGGTCTATGACATTTGGGGAAATATTATTACACGATACGGCTCTTGTGCAGTCCTCCCCCCATTTTTTTCTCTGGTCAAAAGATGCAGCACCATTGGATGTCCGTTTAGCATCACCGGTTTGAGTGAAGCATTCCGTGCTGTTGTAAAAATCTACGTGGGTAATTGCGATGTCATGGTCGCAAACTTCGCCAGCAAGTCAACATTGTAATTTGCCTTCGGGTTTTTCGCATTGAAATATACCCTTTGAATTTTGAAGTCAAAGGAAATTCATTGTGAATGAGATACCTTTAAAATAATAGGGCGCTACTAGAAGTGGCTGGGTCGCTTATTGCTATATCCACTTGAGGACTTGTAGTCAGGTCATTCGTGTGAGTGTGAAGAGTTATCCCTCCAATCAAAATTGATCAAATTGAATAATCGACTGTTTTGAAAAATGTAGGTGGGGGACTGCACAAGAGCCTACAATACCATCTAAGGAAATTGGCATTGTCACAGATGCCAGTAGCTTCTGCCAGTAGCCATACCGATAGATGATAGCCTACATAGTAACCGTATTAGATTTAAGACATTGCGCAAGAAATGTAGCTATATTATCTTTGCTGACTGAACTGGAAATGTGTACACAAATGACTGGCGACTTGTCTCTAGGAATCTACAATCATCTAGTTAGCATGCATATAACAAGTCTTCAAATTAATGGATTTTGGAGAATACGTTGTCAATATGGAAATTAGTCTTACGAAACATATGCAATAAAAAATATTACACATGTGTGTAAATATATAATAAATATAATACAAAAGAAGGCGGCAACTGCAAAGAAGATATCGTGGAGGACAGATCATTGGTATACAAGACATATCTTTAGATTTCAAATGATTTAATTTTTTTATGATACCAATTTATAACTTTCAAAATTCTAGATTTATATCAAAGCTCAAACTATCGGAGCCGGAGCCGGAGCCTTTGTGATAAATCGGCTCCGGCTCCGGCTCCGACCAAAACCATCGGCTCCTTGAGGCTCCGGATCGGCTCCGGCTCCACAGCCCTGGCATCAAGTTTTACGAGCTGTGTCAGTACGATGGCATTGTCTTACGTGTTTCAATCTACTCCGGACAGTCGTATGATGATGATCCTCATGGTCTTGGGCAGTCCGGAGCAATTGTCAACCATTTGATGTCCGACTTTTTCGACAAAGGTTACTCTTTGTAGGCAGACAATTATTACAACTCTGTTCCACTCGTGATGTATCTCACAACGCGTCAAACATACATTTGTGGGACTTTGAGAGCAGATCGTGTTGATAATCCCAAGGAAGTGACAAAAGCAAAACTGAAGAAAGGTGATTTTGTTTGGAGCAGAAGTAAAGATGCTGTTGTGACGAAATGGAAGGACAAACGTGATGTTCTGACCATCAGCAACAAACACACCGAGCCAAAACTGGTGCCTGTGGCGAACAGGCGAGGCGATGAGAAATTGAAGACTGATTCGGTAAGCGATTATAATCTGTATGTGTCTGGAATTGATCGCACCGACCAAATGCTGTCATATCACTCGGCATTGAGAAAAACTATACGGTGGTACAAGAAAGTAGGTGTTCACATGATGGAGATGTACATAGTAAATGCTTACCACCTGTACAATCAAACAAGATTGGACAGAAAGGACCGAGTCACCATTGCAGAATTTCGACAAACACTATCCTCTTGGTTGGTGGGGCCTTTGAGGACCGATCCGCGCGAGACATGCACCACAAATTTTCATTTTCTTACAGCTTTGCCACCAACTGAAAAGAAAACCCTACCAAACCATGCCACGTGTGCACGAAGCAGAAGAATCGTCGTGAAACTCGCTATGCTTGCGGAAGATGCCCATATGATGTAGCATCGCGCGTGGAACCCTGCTTCAGAGTATACCACTATATATCCAATGTCGAAGATATCGCTGTTGGGAATGACTTCTTTGAAGCTGACGATTAAGACTTGGAACAATGAGTGTTTGCTTCGGTAGTTGCGTCGTGTTTTCTTAGTTGCGAGACTGCAACATATTCGCTTGGTTTCGTTAATTGATACAATATGTTTTGCATTTTGGTGTTTTTTTCTTTGAAATATTAAAAATTTTAATGGTGCTTCCTGAGTAATTCTTTTGACAAAAGGGTGGGCTATTTGCATTATACTTGTCTATGCTGCCCGGTTGAACACTAATATAAGTTTTTTTAAAATTCATTTGATGCTTTACAATTAAACATTAAGTTTCCTAGTGAATTATTGGGACTAACAGAAAGACCGACCTTTGAACAGTAGTGCCATCATCTTATTCTGCTGGTGAGTCAGGATTTTTTTTTGCTGTCAAATGCAAATATTTTATGTTTTATTAAAAACAATTTAAAGTTGCTAGAAAATATAAAATTTGTAAACAAAATTTATTCATTCATTTGTAAAAAAATTAAAGAAAATACGACTTATCTCGTAGTCGGCTATTTTAAAACGATCGCTGACTACGAGTATTCTCGTGTGTTAATACGTGTTTAATAATAGACAGATTTTGTAGAGACATTGATTTTATTTATTTTTGAAATGCTATTGAAGCTGAATTTGATTTTAAAATATATATGCATAATAATTTCAGTATTTGTTTGTTTTTAAGAATTTCTGAAAAAGTTGCATTTGTATTCATATGCTGTGTCAAGACATCCGAAAAAGGGAGTGTTTTGTATTTCAGCTTTCTCAAATGTATTTTTTCAAGTCTGAATTTTACACAGCATTGTATTATAAGTCTTACAGACAATATGCATTTCATGAACATTTCAATAGGGTAACTTTTTGAATCATAAGTTAAAGGCATAATTTGCCGCAATTCAAAACCACTGCATGCCACTTGATGCAAATTTTGACTATCTATTTTCATTTCACTTTTCACGAATTTCAATTTTATGAAAATTAAGGCCATGGCCCTGTAATCCACCGAAATCAGTTTCTGTCTTTTTTCTTGTCCTATTATTGTGTTGTATCGTAAATTACTTTTCTTTTTTAAGTGAAATGACAGAAGTCGCAGTTTTTATGACATAAACCGGCACCTAGCTTTGAAACTTTCAAAACAAGATTCGATACAGAATTGCATTGTGACACGGCGCAGTGCAGTTTTTAATGCGCACGCCCTCTCTAGTTTTTTTATTTTGCAAAATGTCTTGACTTCTATGTATGGATCTGACGACCATACCAATATCGTGCACGTCTCCTTTTTTGTCAACATTGCCGCATGGAGGAGAATGAGCGAATATGTGGAGACCATCAGCTGAAATAGATTTAAAGTTGAGAAGTGAAATAATATTTAGAACTTTGTATAGCGACAATAATAAGGACATGAATGTCACTGAAATGCCACGACCATTAATTCATCAAGAATTACCCATCAGTAATTGAATATCTGGGTAGCAAAACACTTCAGTTTCGAAAAATGATCCCGTCTTTTCTGTATCCCTAGTGTGGCTTTTGCCTATTTTCTATCATCATGTGATGTGTCTTTCCTGATTGTAAGCCTGTCTTGTCTTGCCGAAGCCTTGAAGTTTGCAAACAGCATGTCAATGTAAATTCATTCAATAATTAATCAATGGTAATTATTCAATTTTCCTGAATAATGAAGGTTATTTAAGAGCATACTGTCATTTCGTGGAAGAATACAACATAATTCATGTTCACAATTGAGTACAGCCCAATTTTTGCCTTGTTTGATCATCGAAGTCTGGGAATCCGGAAAGCTGTGAATTCATAATAAATAAAATGCCAGTCGATAAGGCCTAGTACATTGTTATAGGAAGCTAAATTGAATGACATTAATTAACACCGCAAAAGACTCGCACTTACTTGCTTGTGGACATGAAATTTCAACATGAAGTTTCTAACCATCAATGTGATTGCTATGCAAGTTAATATCATGTAGCTTCACTGCATTATGCGAATGTATCTAAAACGCTTCATAATTCGCTTGCATATTGTTGAGCTTTTTAGTGCATAATGTCGATATATATTTTTGCATAATGTCATAATATTTCGAGCGATGCCGGTCATGAAAAATGAGTTCATCAACAAATCGTTCAACAATCAGTTTTCACTCGGTTCCAGTCTAAGACACTTTTGGTCTACCAAACAACAAGCATAAAATCGATGACCTATCCTCCTATGTCAAACCCTCTTCTTCTTTTGTCTACGCAGGTCTTGAGAGGCTAACTGCATGCCAGGGTTGAATCCGCGGGTCCATCCGGATCCTATGGGTCCAGGTTTGTTCGGCTCCGTCGGCTCCAGCACCTCAGGTCCATGGATCCCAACTAGAAATTGTCTATTCTGTCGTTTTTTTGTAGCTCTAATATTACATGACCGCTGGCACTTGCAAAATTACCGTAGGCATATGTTATAAGGAATCTGGAGACATGGAGATTTGGATGCATGAAGTGCATAGCGCAGTGTATGACAGCCAACTGAATCCAGAAACTCTAGAAAGTTGCGTTGTTTTCAACGCGTACTTGTGCTGCAATGCAAGCAAATCCTTGTGACGCATTTTCTGAAAAGCTTTTCTTCATCAATCTTGGAAAATGACTAATGATTTGTTCATTAGTAAAGTTGTTTTGTATTTTTAAAGCCTGAGTCAGACGAAGTACAGGAATGGGAGAATAGAGCTATCTGTAAAATGCTTTCAAAAACGTAAGACGCACAATTTTTGATTAGCACAGCGACAATAAAAAATTCTGTTCAGTGTACAGGTTTTGAACTTCAAGAGTGACATCTGAGTTTTGGCTAATGAATTAGTGATTTCAATAATGATATTGGATTTCATTAGTGACATTGTGACTTCAAGTAAAGAAAAACGGAATTCACGAGGGAACTTGCGAAATCAATGGAGACAATAAGATTTCAAAAGCTTCACAACGTTTCCGATGTCAATAAATTTACTCCTCAGAATTGATAATGATGCTCTTGTTGTGTTACTGTATAAAGGCTGTACATTAAAATAACTTAGATCTACTTGGTATAGCTAAGAGTCAATTGTCTTTATTGCAGCTTATTGTCCCGTGTTCTTGTGATGAATAGGTTGAACCCGGATTTGTCCACGAAAATGAGCTCTCTGGGGCTGATGCCATTAACAACGTTCAATAGCCATTCACCATGTGATTTTCCGTCTCGAACAACGTCAGATCGATTTCTATCTTGAGGGACTGATTCAAGTTTTTTAGCATAATTTAGCGATTCTTCAAGTCGTTCGCTATTATTGACTCAGTGATAGCGGGTTTGTGTGGTAGGACAGCCCTCAGCTCAGCGTTGATTTGGAATGGTGTGTACTCTGCATGGTCTTCCACGGTCTGCATCATCTTTGCTATAATTTCTTCATCAACTTTGGCGCTTCTTGCTTCAGCCCGAGGACGAACAACAAAGCCTTTTTCTTGAAATCGTCGAACGATTCGATTCATCATGCTGTTCTCCTCCGAACACCTAGCAGAACCGTCGTTTGAACATAATCTTCGCCATTATGAAATGCGTCAACTACACGCTGCGTGTCTACTTCAGAGATTCGGGATCTTGGCATGGCTAACAATTGCCTCTATCAATCACTGCTCCGATGAACAAACTGACTTTTATATGCGTCATGCGACAGGATCAATTTCGCTCATGAAACATAATCAGTTCCAATAGTAGGAAAGTCCTCCGATGAGCAAAGCAGTCGTTATGTTTGTCTCAAAGAACCATGGACTGCATGGCCAATAGAGTACTTGCTACATTAGGGTACAATACGGTTAGTGCATCTGACCCAGTTCCCTCATGAAATCCTATTGTCACTCTTGAATGCATTGCATTTGTCCAAGATATCGCAATGTCATAATTGAAAGTCTCTGTGTCTGTCATGATTTCACTTTGTCGCTAACTGCTGCACTGTGTCATTCATGAATTGCTAAGTTCTTAAATGACTCTATGACTGTCCTCATTGAAATCCAAAACCTGTAGGAAGCTATTGGCTAATTTACAGTTATAGGCTTAGACTACTCAGTTTAAGTATCAATTCAGTAACAGTTCATGGTTTGACATGGGTCTACAAAAATGCTCACTATAAAAAACCATTTCTTGAATAAACAAATTAAATTCAGCTGAGTTTTATATTTTGCTATTTTCATAGACAAATAGTGTCGACAGTTGCAATGAATGTACCAATTTATTTACTTTGCGCAAAATACATTTTGAATACCGTATATTACCCCATGTGCGAAAAACGCTCATCTAGCTAACCAATTTTCTGAATTTTTAATAAGAAGTTCGATAAAAAAACTGAAATACTCGCATATAGACATATGGTAGCCTACTATGTTTTAGATTCTATTGGGACAATTATTATTGATTGGCAATATAGGTCTAAATTACAATTGATAGGATCAATGAACTGTGGCACGTATAAGACCTATGGCTATAGTAAAAAGGCATATCCCTTACCTATTCAAAGTCATTAGATTGGAGTCAGATCGTTTAAGGGGTTGTATAAGCTTAATGTCAATCCCTACGGTTGTGAATAGTTCGTCTGCTGTGCTCTATGCTCGCTTTTAATTTCTCGATTTCATTGATGCACTTATTAGCCTAATTCATGAGAATTACTTACCCCTTATGTGCTGTTTGAAACACTGATAGGTATCCCTGAGGCGTTGAACAGTCACTAGTTCCGACTGCATGTACATGTATACAGCAACTTGATCATGCACTGAAGTGCTGTACTGTGCTGTACTAGAAACTCCAGTAAAAACCGTGCTTGAAATCAACAGACATGCAATCCACTATTCTGCATACAGCATCGCGTGAATGCATGTCTTTCATGAAATGCTTTTTCAAAGGCTATATAAAGATGATAATGGCAGTTTGTTCAAACAGTCTATGAGGTATTTATGAAAATTGTTGTTTCTTACAATTAAGGGCCTTAATTTAAGGTTTTACGAGTGTCGCAAAAGTCGGGTAAAACTTTAAAGATCTGAAGGTACTAATTGACTTCTTGCGAGCCTCACTTGACAATTTGACATTGAAAAAACCGGATCAGGACTATTGTGTGCCCTCAAGCTAACTTGTGATAGTCTTTGAGGTCTATCAAACACTCAGTATTCCCACACTTAATTCAGCGAGACTCTGAGTAGTAATGGAAACAGACATCCATTCCTTGAGAAGTGTGCATATGGTGCGGATATTCACCGCTTTAATGTCTGATTCTTTTTTCCGACCACGGTTACTGGAAATAGCTATGCTACATGCTTCGTAAATACTTCATACTTCCAAAATTTATAGATGCTTAGTTATTGAAATTAAATGGATGCCACTATCTTCCAAAAACCTGAAGTGCTTCAACACGTTTCTACCGTCTCAATATCATTCCTTTTGGAGCGCTATCAGATCAGATTATCGCAAGATGATAACCTGAGCAGTGTCCATCTCACTCTACAATCTGTTTCACTTCTGAAGCGTAGTGAAGGCGTGCACACCAGGGTTGGAACCGGCTGCCGGCCGGTTTCTCATCACGCGGGCTGGCCGGTTAATTCAATGAGACCAATCACTATACATTTCCATAGAAGATTCTATAGAATTCCTTCACAGGTGAAGAAGTGAATCTTATTTCAGTGAATGGCTGCAAATCAAGTTTGCACGTCGCAAACAAAACATTTCGTAACATTAGCAATCAGTCAGTGATCAAATTCTTCATCTCGGAACTTTTATCGCTAGAAAAGCTTTTACTATATTGGAACTTAGAATTTGTTGACCGCTTAAAGTTTTCTTGTGGAGGCGGGATAAAGATATATTTATATTATTATTGTATAAATGTTAATGCAAATATTAGCCTACATAAATGCCCGCTTGGGTCATTATTTTGATTATCTGTTTTCAGCTTGCCTGTGTTTGATTGACTTTGAAAACACAGTTGACATTATTATAAATTATAAAGTACGCCCATAACTCATTGGACTAAAAAATAAGTCATTACGAGTATTACTACTCATCGCACAAAACATGATATCAAAGTGCGAAAAATTGCATTGTGTGAAATTGTATTGTAAAGGCCAACTCTCGCTTATATTGAGTACCGGCAAGCCTACCATTCATGCATTTCATGCATGCTATGTGGAAATTGAATAATGTCTAATAGCATAAGTTGAAGTTGACCAAATAGTGTCTGATGATCAGAGCTTTAGTCAACCGGTAAGAGACGCCAGCGATCGTCTTATCCCCGACCAGCCGGCCGGTTTAGATGACGTCGGCCGCCAAAAACCCAGGCGGTTACGACCCTGGTGCATACCACTGTTCCCTCATACTGCATACAGTCTGGACTTAGCACTCAGTGATTTCTACCTATTCCGGCATCTGAAGTAGCAACTGAGATGACAGCGCTTTGCGAGCAGCGAAGAAAATTATAGTAAGAAAAAAAAATTAAAACAGCATACAAGAAGATATCCACTTTTTAAACAGAGGACCGTGTGTTGCGCAATCAGGGGCGACCACACAGAAATAGTGTTAGACAGCGAGCTGTTAGTGACAAGGTAATTTCAATGGGTGAATCTCACTGTTAGAGATTTGATAGTCTAACAGTGTTTTATGTGCGGTCGCCCCAGGTATATGACTATCTGGTCTGCAACAACGTAATGCCGCTTCCAAAAACGAAGCGCTACTCGGTGATTCGGTACCCGTTAAACATTCTAATACATTACTCAGCTCCCGATAAACATATTAGCTCTCAACAAATGTGATACCCACTTGGACAGAAATGTCATCTATTCATTAATGTCATTTGGCAATAACATATTCCCACTCCCACATGCTGATCTAAAGATCATTTGTGATAAGAACATTTCTAATCAACCTGATCGTCATAGAACAGTGTTTGCAATATCTCATCTCACCTGTTCCCTATTTACAAACTCCGTGCTAATCACACTTCGTGCTTATAGTACTTTCATGCACAAATAAATTTACAAAATTCATATTTCATGACATTTGCACTAGAAAGTCTATATTTAGACTTCTAGATTTTCTCTGAAGAACTGATTTGAAATTCGAAGCTTAATGTAAGGCCAATAGGATGCTTGCATCCGTGCATTGATGTTTTCGTCGCTATTTCTTCAAAAGTCATAAAGCATGAGCATGCAACGAAAATGGAAAATTGAGATGAAATACATTGCACAAAATGGCAGTGTGCGAACGATAGTCATCAAATTTACTGTTCTGTGATCAGTCGACTTCACTAACATTAAGGTAAAGCAGATGATCGAACTGTAGACAATGTTATCTTAGATGGCGAAACTGCTTGAAGAAGCAGTATATTTGGTTGGCATCTGACTTGCCGGCTCCAAACTGTGATGAAATGATACTTAGGTTTCTGTATTATCTACTTGATTGTACTTAAATCTTCATTTTTAAATTTCGTAATTAGATCTTCTGCATAATCGTAGGTGAACTTCGAATAAGTCGCTAGCTATACACATTTATTGAATAGGATATAGATACTCCTGTATCAACATCTAAAGGCACTACATGAAAGCAAAATATCACATTCAGAAAAATCAGTAATTTACTGTAGCAAATACTTAACGAACAATCACAGCGTTATGACTGACACAGCAGACTGTGTAAAGCAGTAAATAAACATGCATATGTGAAATGGCCACTTCAGATATGAAGTAAAGACTTTGGATACAGTGAGACAGTTGTACACCACAAGATTAGATTTTTGATAGATTCTCGTTCATTACATTGCACAGAAGGAAGGGTCTCAAGATGAAAATGTTGAATAGGCCTTGGCTGGTCATTTTTCTTGTGAGTTTTAAGTGGGAAACCACGTATAAAAGATTACTATTACTCGTACTTGTATTTTTAGTCTCATGATTGTTTTATGGAGGCATAAATTCACGCGTGGCTTCCTTGCATCAAGCAAAGTTGGACTTCCTCTATCTGTCTATTTAAAAATGTATTCGCCCATGATTTCAAGCAATTTTAGCACATTGATAATCGATACTGACAAAACGTTCGGAAAATTAAGTAAGGAAAATTGATTTTCATATCACCTACATGTATAATATAACAAAAATAAATATCGAAACAATAGGATGAGAGAGAGAGAGAGATATCTACAGTCACTAAAGGATGGAAAGGAAATATTTACAACGACTAAACCTCATTCAGTCGAAAATGCTGGAAGATGTGTCAATCGTGGTGTTATTCAAGTCAATTTGAAGAAATGTCTTTGACAGATGAACGGAAGTCCTGCACCACATATATCATTATCCCAACGCCCATCTTTACTATCCATGTTAACGCAATCACCGTCATGACCAGGTTCTCTCGGTTTCCAGTTTGTGAAGATCATCTTTGCTTTATTATGACTCCACTGATAGTATTTGTGTTCTGCTCTTCCATGCAAGCCAATCCAATACCAAGATGGTCTCTGATCACGCATGAGTTTGTTGATAGCAGTCATTTGGGATGCAGCTGTAATACTCACAAGATCTGCTTTTTGTTTTTTGCATTCTGCGCGAGACTCTTGCCAACTTTTTCTCGCATCCGCGTGCACACGCACACACATGGCATCATGGATCCATTTCCATGGCTCACTGCACATCAATTTGGTAAGTGTGTGACTTAATTCCTTCTGCTTTGACATCAATAAACTTAATAAACGACCATGATTTCGAAGGAGACTTTTCTCTTTCGAGTTCCGCACAGGTTTAATTGGGCTAAGGTTAAGTCTGTCTATTGCTTTCGCCACAGCGATGGAATCATTAACTAATTTATCATACTTGACTGGTTCAGATTTCTCTCCTTTCCTTTTTACATTGGACTCATCGTGCTGTCGGTGATGGCTATTCATTGATTTGACCTCTTCTTGAAAAGCTTTCATGGATAAATGAACCTGATGAATTTCACCGCGTTCGATCAGCCAAGAAATTCGAAACAAGGCAATGCCCGTGATGAGAAGTGTAACAGCCAAACAGGCAATTGCTCCCGACAAGATAAAGACGATATTTGCACTTCCTTTGGTCATTTCAAATACCGGCAATTGTTACTACGGATGAATAAACATTATTCTTATTAAAATATGGCAAAACTCACGAAAGATTCACTGTTAAGCATTAATTTCGAACAGATGCCATAATATGATTGATTCCTAGAAGAACCAATAGCAAGAATTATCTTAAGATACATTGGAATTTCATAACATGAAGATAGATAATGTGATTGTGAAATTCGTTTATCTGTGCAGCGCTACACTAAGTGTGCACTCGAAATGAACTAAATGCACTAAATGATGTACACTTAACGACCCAAATTCATAATACATTATTTCTCTTCAAGGAATGTTTACATGCAAATAATGAGTAACACCCTGTAATTCGTTGATAAAAGTTCAACTTTGATTGTGGATTCCATGACCGTGAATTGATGATGAAAGGAAATTCACGAGGTAATGTTAATTTTTCACGCTAAGGAGGAAGTCAAGCAGTTAGTTACAAATTAACCGTTTAGCCGGTTAACCGATGTAAGATGCTGCCAATCAATGCATCCCGTTGACTATAGTAGGTTATATTGTCTCACTGAGTATAGTGTATAAGTAAGCATGTTTATCTGTTATGTTAACTGAGCAAGTTAGCTTACTCTATAGACAAACATTTTTTCAGTGATTGTTTGAAGCAAATGTTGGACTACTTGATTGAAATCTCTCATTTCATTTTCAAGAATTCCGTCATCCTTTAGTATATCATTACCTTGTGTTTATCCCTTCTGACTAGCTTTACTCTAGATTGACAAACATGTATACTCGTACTATCAAGTGACAACTTATGTATGATGCGACAACTCACCGAGCAGGCTACATTATTATTGTCCAATACTAATCAAAATAACCATCTTATCTAATCGAATCGAATTAAAAACTTACTTGCTATCACAACAGAATTGATCTTGAAATCTTGGATGATAAGATATCAACTGACAACAGAGGATGCTTATTTGCGACAAAGTGACTCTAAGCAAAACGCACAGTCGACAGACAGTCACACTGTCTAGAGAAAAGAAGAAATCAAATACAGGTACTGTGATGCAGAAAAAGGATGGCCTCTGCTGTTTCCAGCTTCATGTTCATTCTTTTTCATCGTACATGTTTCTCATTGAGCTGAGTTGTCGTTCAGGGCTTGAAGCTTCTGCCATTTGCTAGCATAATTTATCAAGGTTTGCTATCCTCGGGAAATGATTCATTCGTCTTTCTCCAATGACGGGTCTAAATCAGGACTGGTTGATGGATCTGGTGGCAAAAAGCGAACTCCTGTTCCAACGAGCCGTTCGAGCCTGTTCTTGCAACTGTCGTCAGAATCAAGCAAGATGATGAATTTTAATGGAATGTCTCACTCGATTTACAAGAAGCCATTCTTCAAAATGAGAGTAATAAAGTCTATTTCTTACAACAATAATGAGATGATTTTAGAAACTGAAGCAATGTAGTTGGCAAATTATCTAGTGATATCTATCACACTTATATTTGAAAAGTTGCAAAAGTACCCGTTGACCGGTTAATTGATTTTTGCTGGTTAAATTGTATTAACCTAATATATCTGAACCTAATTGAATCTCTAACGACAAGTCTTGTGTCATCTTGTAATTAGATCAATACAGAAAACCTTCTGTATACTTTTTCAAATTAACAGCTCCTAGGTCATTAATGTCCTTAGGCAATCATTTAACACAGCAAATTTCTATGCTGAGTATATTCCAGCCTTCCTGCCCGACAAAGAGGTAGAGATGTAAATTATGAATTTTCAATAAAAAAAATAGTGGTGGTCTCAAACTTTTGCTAGGAACTGATTTTTTCAGTCAATTTCAAGTGAAAATGAGACTGCATGTATGATGTATTACAATCTGGCTCTAGCGACAATTGATCATCAAATAATATGCTGAACACAATTTTTGAGAAGTCATATAGGTATTATCAATCCACCAGTCTCTCACAAACCAGTTTCTGATTGGTTGACAGATAACATTGCATACAAGACTAAGACTTTCTTCTTTTATCAATGAATGAGCAACCACATTAATGTTGACAGCCGCTGCATAGCAAAATACAAAAATGATTTTAAAAAAATGAATATACTTTTGATAATCCTTTTAACAAACTTTGTTTATAATAAACTCTTTTTAATAATCCTTTCCTCTTTTATTACTTTCTTTTTTGTAAAGCTAATACAATAGATATTGATGAATGTATATAAGCAGATGTATTCACTGATGAAATTCTAGTATCTTCGTTATTTACATTTCATGGATGGAATAAAGATAAGGTTTTGCAAGAGTGTAAACATAACATTCCAATGTGTAGTGAGCATATTCGCCAAATTGAATTGGAAAGAAAATCAAGCAATTCATTTTACACAGTGTAGGATGAACTATTTTAACAGGCGACATTTAAAACTTCAACTTAGACTGAAGTCAAGGGAAGTTTGATGTGAAAATAATTAAGTAATATGATTATTTTGATTAAAATGAATCAATCAAATAAAGACATTAATTTGTTTTCTACCAGGTGTATATGCAATATGTAGGAAAATCTTCTTTTTCATAAAAATTCGTTCCACAATAAAATAGACATAATAGTAATGGATAAAAATAGATTAAAAAAAACCGGTTTCACAAAAAATAGGTATCACAGTGAATAAAATTGATAGTCGGTTATGCAAGATTTGTTGTGATTGTGATAAATAAAATAAAAAGGAGACATTGGTCCCAAAGTTACCGCTTTTATTCAATTGAAAGAAATAAGAATTTGAAGTATTTTAGTATAATTTAGTATCCAGTCGTTTTTACTTCCAGCTGACTTGGTCAGGGAGAGTGAATTATGTCAGCACGTACTTTCAGATGGGTTTATATTTTGCATTTTCATAATGGCCACTCGACAGGGCTTCTTTTCTGCATACATACATAATTGCATATTTAAATCAAATGTATGAAAAAATCAAGTTACACATGCAAGTTACAGTCATGAGAGCAAAACATTCTTGGCTTTGATTTACATTGATCGATTCTATCATTTTAATTCGGAATACTACATTTTTTCCTTGAGTCTCAAAAATCTAACAGCTGCTTCGAAAGGTGCACGGCTTTGGCCATGGTTGCCCACAACGGGATGAAAAATTGGCTTAGGCTCCTATCAATTGACTTTAAGCATTACAATTCAAGGATAAAGCATGCCGGTGTTGGTGACCAGGCGTGTTGGTGATCGGCTTCTTCACAAGCATTCGGTCGGTTTCTGAAATTTGTTGTTAAGTTCATTGAAATGGATTAATTTTAGCCAAATCAGCATTTTGCACAAGTCGATGACGTTCTACTTTCTCAAGTGCGGTATAAAACCTGCAATAAAGTGTCTTATGACATATAATGAATTCAATGAACTTGAATTAAATTCAATCTATTTTCAATCGGGCATCTGCATTTGCATAATTAGTCATAAGGCACACCATGATCATCTTACTCTACATGTGTATGTACGCTCATCATCCTGTCTGTAACAGCCCTCGATTCCTTCTTTGTCTTCTTTCTGCAAGTGGCATTGTAGTGCACATTAAATGCCACTAAACATTCATTGTTCAATGTATAATAGGCCTTCCTACACAGACACTGCCAATTCATACGTCCACCATAGGAAGGTAAATGTGAAAAGCTTATACTTATATAGCTTATATATAAGCTTATACTTATATAGCCCATTCAGGCAAGCATTTCCTTCAGGCAAATGGAGCAGAGTGCCTTCAATCGACGAATGCAGTGGACTGGAGAACATCCAGAACACCAGATGAAGCGGAGCGCCTCTGGCTGACAAATGGTGTGAGCGATACTTTAGACGATAAATATAATGAGGCTCCTCCATCCGAGAAATGAAATAGAATGAAGGAATTACAAAATACATTGTACCAACAGTTTTAAAATTCAATCATAATCGATTTCATAATGAGCTCAAAAGCTTGAATCGTAAGATTGATATTTTCTCCTCTCTTAATCATGTGTATATTTTATGTGCTACAATAGTTCTCATACTTTAATTTTCTTTACTACTTGAATGATCAAGGAGCGGCGCTCATCATTCTTATCGCATCATTGCGCCGACAATCCCGGAATCTCTTCAATATATAACGTCACTGGTTGTGTCACGGTCATAAAACTCATAACGTATAAAGTCATTAAGCATCTTATGATCACACAATAACCCAAATATAGCATTTTATAGGACGCTAGCTACAGTACAGCATTGGCGATGCAACATAAATGATTTAGGTCTAGGAATTCTATCACAGCTATTGAGAAATTACACCTTTTACATTTTTTCTGTGATTTCTTCATGTTAGAAGCTAAGAAGATGTAGCCTACTTGTTAAACACTTGTCGATCATACATAAAAATATCTCACTTCAGGACAACATTTTCATAAATTGTAGATAGAGAGAAAGAAAGACTATGCAAACATGTCTTCATAAGATAAACACTTGATTGCATGATGGAAAACTGGGAAAGAATTGTCATCTTCCACGAAAAGTACTTCACCTGCAATACCTGCATGAATTCGCACTCAGGCAGTATTTTCGCATCATCTGTACTGGAATTTTCAAGTATCATCGCAGCATTCTACATCAATGAGAATCACCTGATCTCTGTGCTCGTAAAAGGAGGATTATGCACCGATATGTTCTTTCTTTATCCATGGCTTCGCAATGTTCTCAATGTTTCACGTGTCTCCATAGATAGTTTACTTGGTGAGTGGATGGCTACGGATTTCACAATGAATGCAAATCCGAAAACTAAAGCAATTCACGTAATCTAACTAAACTGCATGTGCGAACTTTAATTTTTTTATTGAAATGAAGCAAAATATTTCAGCCATTACACGCATAGTTGCAAGATCGTGTGAACCCCAGCTTTTTCATCTCTCACAGGTCATGTGCATACACAGTTTGATGGGTATTAAACTAAGTTTCCACATTGATAAAATTCGTTTTGTGTTATACGAATTAGCAAATTATTTGTCAACCGAAAGTTAGTCCTTTATTATGTTCATTTTGAAAACATCGACGAAGAAGTTCGTTTATTTTTTTTGTATGTTTTTAGTTTTTTATGAAGAAGAGAATCGTTTATTTCCATGGATTGAAAATCACAAATACATATCAATTTCAAAATTAATTAAAGGCCAAAGTCAGGTAAAGTCACGTAAGAACACAGATACAGAAGGCATTTAACAGCAGCCTCTGAAGAACAAGAAGCAGTCTGATCAGATAGAAAGCACACCTTTGGCTGCAGCACAAAACCACGGGAAAAATGAGTTTGAAAACCTACTTGCAACCGAAAAAGGAGGTGACTCGACCTCACGAGGCGCTTGGTCAGAAATTGGTGAAGAGGATAGCACGGATTCGGCTCACATTTATGAAGGAACTTCAGACCATACTCTCGGAAAACAATTGACAGCTTACGAAACTCAACACATGAACATTCGTGCCCGCAAATCAATCTGTCAGTAACGCTTTATCAACGCACCAAAATCAACGAATTACAATAAGTTCCTTTGTTGTCAAAATCAGCGGATAATGTACAATCTACGTGATACACGTTTCAGTCTCACGAATTTGATGGATCCAGAACCGTAACAAACCTATGGGACTGTTCCCACAGCGACGCGAGGGACCACGCGTCCCAGTAATTTCAGAAAAAAATTCTGAAATGACACGCGGCTTGCTTGCGAGATAGGGAAATCTAACTCGCGCCAAGCCGCCTCGCAACTTGCTCTACCCCGAACTGCAACCTGACACCACAGGTTGCCAGATGTTCGTGCAAAGAAGTGACTGATTTTCGAGATAGTTTTCCGACAATTCTGACTAAATGAGCATCAACATCCCTTATCAGTGCATTTTCATACTTAGTCAACCATGAAATCGAATTCATGAATGCATTTGGAGATGAATAGTATTTGGTGGAGTGGCAAAGAATGAATGGCCTGTTGGTGTCGAGAATTCAATGTGTTCTTAACAATAAATACCTCCCACGTCGTCCAACAAATGGAAATCCAACAAATTATGAGAGCCTCTGCAAAGTTATCCCGAAAATTGAAACTCCATCTTCTACCAGCAAATGTCGGATTGATATGATGAACTCCTTCGACTTTTATGATGATCCTTGCACTTGAATTTTCATCACCACAGTGGACTCAGCCTGACCACTGTGAATGAGAGCAAGAATTGAATAGTAATTATTGCCGGTTGCAGCCACTGAAGCAGTGATTGACTAATGAGCACAGAATCACCTAAGTCATGAATAATGGTGCAGTTGAAGACACTATGTGCATTGAAATTCATCACAATATGACATCTATCACATTTTTGCATATAGTTTTTTAATTAGATAGCGATTAATTAAGACCAGTGACGTAAAAATCGGAATTGAGAAATTTGGCGATGTTGGCTATTCCATTGTACTTCTGGATTCATTTTAATACGAAATCATGGAGATCTGTTCCCATGGTTAGCGATAATCATGGAGAATGAAAGTATAATTATGAGGCAAAATGTGGTAATTGGGCAGGATACAATATTTTGTCATGCGGTAAGACGTTAACCACAAATCTTATAGAAATGTTTCACAGAGGACAATATATGAACTAGAGGATTTTTAATCCGAGAGCTTGAAAATCAATATTGGAACGAATGGAAGGAAAGATGCCGAAGAATGATGACACTGGACGAGGTCAGGATTGGAAGAACGTCCGATGATTGCAGAAAAGTGCAGAAAACCTGATAGATTGACGAACTGAAATCCTGAATGTTGACGTAATTAACCCTTTATTCAGTTGCGACAATTTAAACATTCGACAATAGAGAATCGACCCAGCAATATATATATATATATATATATATATATATATATATATGCAGTATAGGCTAGGACGGTGTGACCGGACGAAAGTGCCAGTTGGGGCGCATCTGTTCCCGTGTGTCGACAGTGTTTTTAGGGACAAATGCATGTCCCGATTTTGTGGAATCTCAGTTCTTAAATTCAGTTCTATGCAGTTAAAATTGAGGTATTGTTGCATTGTCATGTTACGCAAGGACAATGCTGTAGTCGGACAGGCAATCAAGATTGTGGGGATACATGTACACGGATGCACACGCGGCTAGCAATAAATTATAATCGACTTCTCTCAGTCGGGGAAAATTAACAGTAAAAAAATAGAAATATATTGCAAAGTTGCATCAATTGTTGTGTTGCTCCGGGGAATAACACTCTAATATAATAGTATAGAATTCACTGCTAGGCAACAAGTTATTGGAAAAAGAAACTAGTAGACACATGCCTACACATAATCTATGAATGATATGCCGCATGGATGAATATACAATAAGAATCTTTCGTTTTACATACATGAAACTGAAAGTAACAAGGGGGTAAACAATTAATAAAAGAATGCAAATTGAAAGAAAATACAAAGAAGCACTATTGAAGAAGTACTAAGACGCGAAAGCATTCATCAAAAAGTCGCATAGATTCCATTATTATAGCAATGTGGGTTGGGACGCTGTTGCTCGTGGCAGATCGCAATTACAAGTTTATAAAATTCGTTGCTTGTCCCAGTTTTAAAAAGTTACATTTGCTCACCTTGGAATAGATAGTAATCATAGGTTCACACGGTTCATAGGTTCAATATAGCATAGAATCAATCAATAGAAATGGCATGATCATTGACACATTGTGCATCTTTCAGATAAGATTAAATTCTCGAAGTTCTTGATATGAACTTAATTACGAGAGCAGCAGTGTTTAATGATATATGTGAATTGATAACAGCAAGAAAGTCGAAGCATGTTGAGGAACTATTATCTTCTGAGATAAATCGGAAATTCATGTGACAGAAAGATAATTGTTGATTTCCTTCTGTGTGAGTTGGAATTGCAAACAGGATGTCTCACCTGGTTCTTCACTTTAACGTAGTTCTCCCACGGTTTCCTATCTATCAGGATCAGTAAATGGCGCCTGCAAGCTGACTTGTAAAATTTTTAGAAAAGTCGATTACAAAATAAAAGAATGAATCTATTGCTAACCAAATTTATAGTTGAGAACATTTTTTCATTGCTTCATTAAACACACACTTGCAATTCCATAATTCAAAGCAATTTTTTTGAAATCATCTGTTGGATAGATCATCACGTTTAGTTGGAAAGAAAATTGAATTAACTTAATTTTTGATTTGGCTGATACTGAATTCTTGCATAACTTGGGAATCCAAAGAAGTCATGTATTTTGCGAAAACTTCAATGCAGAATAACTGAGCTGCTAAGTAAGACAGGAAAAGCTTCAATTTGCAATGCTATAAGTCTTCTCTGATGGATATACAAAGATTATTTATACTTAAACATTATTTGAGATTGAATGATCAAATTTCATTAAATTTTACATTACGCGTATAGTTAAGTAGTTATTTTTTATCACAAGTTATCAAGATGAGCTGAATTTATCATGTGCGACCATTTTATAATTGATACCAAAATTTTTAACAGATTACAGATGATGACCAATCAACTTGCAAAATTTATAGTTCATTTACGTTTTATTGATTTAGCAGATTCATTAATCACTAAATGTTACCACTGTAATTAGCAAATGTCATAAAATATCTCAGATTTTCTAGGAGTTATCCAAGCGAAGAAATTCATTAAAAAACTTCTCTCATGTTTGCTCAAATGTAATATTTCACGAATAATGAGTTGACCTAGTTAGTTGTCCACTGTAGACTTGTGAAAGGCACTGCACACTTCGTCAAAGTGTGTATGAGCATTTGTCAACTCATGTCGCTCAATTATATATCAATTATATCAACTCATATTAACTCCAGTCAACTCAATTTGCTAAGATTTAAAGGACTAGCTTTCTAAAGAAAGAATTAAGTTGTAACAAGTGCTCTCCGAGAATATTCCATGAGACATTTCAAAAAGGTCGAGATGGTTGAAGCAGCCATTTTGCTTCCACAAAAGCTTGCAGAAGGACAAAAATTTTGAATTTCTGATAGAAACTTAACCATGCATCAGTTCGTTCTAATGAGCGAACTTTTGTTGTGTTACAATTAATTTTGTTTTGTGCGCCATTGACTTAAAAGGATCACTCAGCTGGATAAACAAGACGATGCATGCCATTTTCTTACTTTTTGCTAATAGATATGACTGACAACGACTAATGATCTGGAATTTAAGCAAGATCATTTGCAAGAGTATGCATAAAAATAGTATAGGCCTAGATTAAGATTGAAAATAAGTAAAAATTAACACGAGGAAACAGCGTAAAAGATCATTTTTTGAATCTTAATGAACATGCAGTTTCATCTGACAATATTGACTGACAGCAATTACTTAATTGCCATTGATTTTGATGACCCCTGTATTCGAAAGAAAGATGGCAATCATGCTACTATTATCCTCAATATCCCTGTCGTAAATTGTGATGATACAGCAGAAACCAAGCGCTTTATATTCCATGCACATACCAGTAGATAGTTTTATAAATTATTACCCCGAATCCCCTCCCCCCGAGAGGAATCTCTTATCGGTATGCGTTACGTCATGAAAATTTGCACCCACGAATAAGTACTGGCAAACCGTGGGTACGGGCAACCCCCAATAATATCATTCATTTGACGATACAAAGCTGCATTAAAAGCATCATGCAGGCTCTGGAGAACAAACTTACATGCAGGCTTAGTGAAAATCTGTAAAATCTAATGAATTTTATTACCTTTAACAAATTGAAATGCATCTTGCACGAATTTTGACAGCATTGAAATAGCACTATATTGGACTGAATTTTTTTCACGACTCACTTTTCAGTGTGGATAAGCTTTAATATACAAATAGAGTGGATTTTATGATCGTTCTTTTTAAAGTAAGAATTCTTATTTGCAGTCGACTTACCATCTACAAAATTTGATTTCTTTGACCCTGTCCGTAATGCCCTGCTCCGGGTATCACATATGTGAAATCTTGCCTTGGCGTATCTGAAAAATTACAATCCCTTATGATCGCCTATTGATTCCCTTGATAAGACAGAAATGACGAACTCATAAATCTCATAAATGGATTAAAATTAAGTGTGAGAAAGAAATAAAAAAATTTGACAAGTTAATTTTGGATGAAGCATTTTTTTTAGAAATTTGTCATCAAATGGGCTTAGTTGGAGCTCTTCTAAATTTTTGAAAGAGTTTTGAAATACTTGTGCAATCTACATTCATTAAAAAGATGGTTAGACTGCAGTGAACATGTGAACAAAATCAAGACCAGATGTATAATTATCTCATGACGGTTTCATGTGAAACAGTCACATATAAATGTAAACAAATGTGCTTAAATAAATATTGAATCAGTGGATGAAATGTGCTTTAGACATGAGCATTTGAATTTCATATTGACATCTTGTAACTTTGTATCACTTCCTTTTGACGTCCTCTAACTAAGAAATGAAAATATTGATGATAATAAATGGTGAGTGTAGTTTATTATCGGAAAACGATGCGCTGAGATCGTTGTGCAACAGATACGAAAGCTTGTATAAGTACCGCTAATGCGATTAGATGCTAATGCTGCCAGAACGCCCGTACAGCTGAATTTGCTTGTTCTTTCTGAAAATGAAAATTATCTGCTTACTTTTGAGGTGTCTCGCGTTTACCGATTCTAGCCTGCAACAAGGTTTCAGTTGAAATACCTGTTAAGTCGTACAGGGGTATTCGAAGTGATGAAGTTCTAGTCACTTGGAAAGCAACAGCGATCACTTTTTTGCCGAAAATACCCTCTCCAATGACACCAGACGACATCACACAAATCAGCTTGCTACCCATTCCCGGTAAGTGAGTCATTTAAGGATTTACAAAGTCAAGTAGTTCGGCCTCCGCACCGGATTTTCAACTACATGCGCTCTTGTTGCTTTACACAATCATTTCACAGAGTGCTTAGATACTCCAAGTGCTCAAATCGTGACTTGTGAATCGCCTCATTGAGTGTCATTATTCATCTAATTACTCCCATATGTGTATAAAGCACCAAGGCAAATCAAATTTGCGGGAAAGTAGATGCACGAAGCCATCTCAGCATGTACATGTATGGGTACATAAATACAGACCCTGTAAAAGTCACAAAATTCGTTGTTCAGCGTAGAAAAGTATACAAGCTCTTTTTCAAGTCTAGTAGGGAATGTAGATTTGACAAGATAAGGGGACAGCCATAGAGTAAGTATATTGTAAGTAGAGTGTCGAGTCAAAAAAGTCAGCATATACAGTGAATTTTTTGCCAAAATATTCAGTCTTTTGCGTAGATTGCGTTTCTGAAGTCCGAAAAAATATTTTATCAATTTTTTCAAAGCTAAATTTTTGCAAATTTCTTCAGACTTTAATATATATAAGTAGTATGAAACTGATTAGATATCAAAAAGCGCGAAAATTTACCAGCTGGGGTAAATTAAGTGTAGAATGTACAAGACGTTTGCTGTGGAGGCTTAAAATCTTTGATCGATCTCCCAAAACGCCTTATCAACATGTCGCTTCTCCCAACGATAAGTGTTCCATTCCTGTTCGCATCTCTCGTCAACGGAAGCTTTCTGCTGCTGAATTCGAACGGAGAAGGTCGTGTCTCATCAAAGTGCGACTAACTCGATTGACAAGCCAGACTTGGAAGATACCTACAACACCTTCTCTCCTTCTCTACTTCTCTCTGACATACGGTCTGTTTCGAATAATTTAGACGAGGTGTCGACTTGGATAACTCCTGAACATCCTGACATCGCAGTGTTAAATGAATCATGGCAGGATAATGAAACTCCGAACTCGTCCCTTACAATTCAGAACTATGAAATCATCCGTGCTGACAGGAACCGACACGGTGGTGGAATACTATGCTATATCGCATAGTCGTGTCATTGAATCTTCATTGGTTCCGTCGCTGGTATCCTGTCCTTCAGAGTTTCTTGTTGTTCTGTTGGGCTCATCGCTTCTGTTAATTTGTATTTATCACCCCTTCTGGAACAACAAATCCAAGGACGGCGACTGTTTATCATATATCAGCGGTGTTATCGATCATGTGAAACTTACATCTGACACCGATCCGTAGAAGCTCCGAATTTTGCTCTGTGGTGACTTCGACGAACTTCACCAGCGTTTTCCTGAGCTACGTGTATCTAACATCACCAGGCTTACACCACTGGTTACGGCTCCAACAAGAGGTGTCAATACTCTGGATCAGATCTTCTCGAACATGGACACAGACCATTCCGCTTCCGTCTTTCCGCCCATCGGCTCGTCAGAACATTCTGTCGTGTTGAGTAGGCCTCCGATCCAGTTTCCTCGAAAACCTGTTATTTCTAAGGAAAGAATTCACTTTTTCATTAGGAAAACAAGGTTCTATTTGCACGGTTACTTACAAGTGTCAATTGGGATATATTGATCGACGAATCCATAAACCTGGACGACAGTGCCTCTATTCTTTCCCATGGCGAGCTATTTAAAAGCGAAGCGACGACCCTCCGTGGATGAGGCCTTATTTGAAGGTCTTGATTAGCGATCGTGGCAGAGCTTGGACACAAAGAAGCTGTGGCAAATATTCTCGACTCCGGCGAGAAGTAACAAAATAGGTGGGCGTCGCAAATCTGCATTCCTGTCCACCACGGTTGAAAAAAGGGGATGCTGCTGAGACATGGAAGAGACTTAGTCTGATCGGTTGATTTTCCAAAAGTACTAATTCTGGAGCGGTTATCGACAGCAATTCCTTCAATATTTTTTTCATCAAATTTTCAAGAAGGTGACACTCCTATATCCTTACCAAGTGAATATGCCACTGATAAAATACCGTAATATGGGGTGACTTGGGACAGTGAGGTGACTTGGGACAAAACAGAAAAATTGTCTTGAACTTCAAATTTATAAATTATATTATTCCGTGGTAAAAATATACGATGTTTTCGTGAAATAATAGTTAATTTTCTTCGACAAAATAATGTTTTCGTGAAATTTGTTTGAATCTAATCATTTTTGAATTTGACTTTTCGTTTAGAATGAAAAGACACGTGCAAAAAATCCACTCAAACTTTTCATCTGATACGGGTAAATATTTCCCTCTTTCTTCTTTAACTTAAAGAATAATGTTTACCTTAGTATTATACAACTTTGACGAGGAATGCTTACTTACTCCTGGAGAAATCGTTTCACTTATTAGATTTTTATTAAATGTATAACGACCTCAGTGTCCCAAGTCCCCCCCAACCGTTTGTCTTGAACAAAATGAACAGTGGTTTAATTAACTATTGTAAGACAAATTTGGGCTATCTAACCAAAACCAAAAAAGTGATACTTGTATCCATTGATATAGCGTCAAAGAATCATTTGTATCGTATTGACGGATCAAATCATAACATATAACGTTGGCAAAAGTGAATGCGAAGCGTTCGAACTCAAAACCTTACAATTGTGATCGGTTTCGTAGCAATCGCTTTATCGACTGAGCCACCACGGTTTTTCTTGAGGCAAGCTTTTTATAGCAATGTTTTCTCACGCTCATCTACTATCAATGCAAGATAAGTAGTTCATCGCCTAAGATATCCAGATTCCAGACGAAGGAAATGAATTTTCATAGTACTAACTCAATGACATGAAACACAAGTTAATATTAATCTTATTCTCTTTCTAGGCTCAAAGGAAGAAATGCCGCGAAACTACAAGAGAAATGTTTACTCGAAGTATCTCCGATGAGTCCTTATCACTCGCAGTGGATGCCTGTAGGCGTGGTGTGATGTCTTTGCGAAAGGCTGCAAAACAATATAATGTCCCTAAATCTACAATTCAGCGAGCCATGAAAGGACAGAGGAAAAATCCACCGGGTGGTCAAACTGCCTTATCATCTGAAATGGAATCAATGCTTATGGACAAGATCCTGATATGTGCCTCATGGGGCTACCCCATGGACAGTCTTGAATTACGCCTGTTCGTCAAGTCCCTATTAGACACTAAGAAGATTACTATAAAATCATTCAAAGAAAACATGCCTGGCATAGAATGGGCCCGAAGCTTTTTGATCAGGCACAGCAACATTCTTAGTGAGAGACTCGTACCAAATATCAAACGGTCAAGGGCAAATGTGAGTCGTTCTATTATCAACGAATACTTCGATGAGCTAGAAGCTTCACTTGAGAACATTCCACCATGTAACATTGTCAACTACGATGAAACTAACTTAAGTGATAACCCTGGGATCAAAAAATGCATAGTAAAGAGAGGTTGCAAACATCCTGAACGAATTCAAAATACCACCAAGTCGGCTTATTCAATCATGTTTGCGGGATCAGCAGAAGGAGAAACTCTTCCTGTGTACGTTGTCTACAAGTCAGAAAATATTTGGTCCACTTGGACAAATAACGGTCCACCAAATGCTAGGTATAATAGAACCAAAAGTGGATGGTTCGATGGACCAACGTTTGAAGATTGGTTCTTCAGGATAACACTCCCATATTTCAAAAGAAAAGAAGGTCCCAAAGCACTTATTGGCGACAATCTTCAAAGCCACCTTTCCAACAGGATTGTAGATTCATGCAAGCAAAATGATATTAAATTCATCTTCCTTCCGAAGAACTCCACTCACTTGACGCAGCCACTCGACGTCGCCTATTTTGCGCCTCTAAAGCGAACATGGCGAGATATTCTCTCAAAATGGAAGATGGGTGACGGAAGACACATGGCAACGATACCGAAGAATTGTTTTCCTGGACTACTGCGTCAACTTATCGAAGCGATTGATTACCAAAGCCGAGGATCGACCAACTTGAAAGCCGGCTTTCAGAAGACTGGGATATATCCTTTGGATCGACAAGAAGCACTAAGCATGCTACCAGGAGATTCAGGACGAGGTGAAGAAATCAACGATGATGAACTATCTGATAGTCTGATTGTGTTCCTCCGACAGATACAAAGACCGCCAGAGACAGATACAAAGACGAGTGAAGCTGAATGTGAAACCCGGTAGAAGCGTCACTGCCGAAAATGATGATTCCAGTTCAGATGAAGATGAAGAAGATATGCTTGATGATATCCTTGGAGCCAGTGAATCCAACGAAGAACGGGACAGCGATGAAGAACAAGTAATTGGATTGAATGAGTCTATGCTGAATGATGAACCAGATGCTGGAGAATCAAGTGTGATTCATGACATAGAAAGTATAAATGTTGGAACATGGATGCTTGTTGAGCTGAAGACACTATCTGGCAGTAAAAAGAAATTCGTTGGTAAGGTGGTAAATGTCAGAACCGATGAAATGAATAACAATCAACGTCATTTCAAAATGACATTTTTGAAGCCATATTGTTATGTAAGCACTTACTTTGAATGGCCAAACTCGCCAGATGAATCTGAAGTTGTGGTGTCTGAAATAATCAAGATTTTACAAACACCAACAAAAACACGACGTGGACCTTTAGAGTTTTGTGACGTTGATCGAGCGACTGGACTTTGGTGAAACACTCCAATAAATTGAATACCGGTACTGATCTGATTTTCTAGCAACACTATCTTCGGCTGATACAATATGTCTGTTTTGGTTTGCTCATGTGCTTCAATTGAAGAAATTTGAATATATTTTATTTCGAAGTCCAATCAGTGCGAGGGGACTTGGGACAACTATTTATTTGTTTTAAATTGTTCTAGAAAGGAACTGAAGCATGATTTTAAAAGTAAAACGTAATTTGGGAAAGTTATTGTATCAAAATATATATGTATATCAGATATCGATCGCTGTCCCAAGTCACCCCATCTGAAGGTGACTTGGGACACCACATGTTTTTGATTCTACATGTAAGAAAATCTAGAACCATGACAACGCTTATCTAGTATGTTACTTCTGACAACCATTCGCATAAACATGGGTCATTATTAGATTTAAAAAAGAGATAGTTTTCCAGAAATACTAAACTAATTGTCAAAACTGTCCCAAGTCACCCCATATTACGGTACCTACCCTTTCAGTTTCTGAAGTTGAGTCGTACTTGAGAAGACTCAAAAGGAAGAGCAGCGGGCCAGATGGCATTCCATTTTGGATATTTCGGGATTTCGCTTTTTCATTATCATCTCCTGTAACAATGCTTTTCAACCGAAGTTTGCGATCTTGCACCGTTCCTCGATGTTTTAAGCGTGCAAACATATCACCAATACCCAAGTGTGCGGGGCCATCTGAAGCTAGTGACCATCGGCCCATTTCATTGGTCCCTATTTTATCAAAGGTTCTCGAAATGATTGTCTTGCGAAAATGCATTATCCCATCTGTCAAGAATAAGCTGGATGTCACTCAATTCGCTTACCAACCTACGACAGGTACCAGAACCACAACAGATATGACGCTTCTCTACAATCAAATTGTCAGGTTTCTGGACTCTGCTCCAGGAATTGTCTGTGTGATGTCTGTGAACTTTAAGAAGGCGTTTGAAAATCTGCCCATATAATCTATTCTTTGGATAAAAAAGCTTTCTGAATGATCGATATCAACAGCGGGTGTCTGTCACAAGCGGTGTGCCTCAGTGCATCATCCTGGGCCCCATGCCATTCAGCTTGGCGTTGGACAGTCTCAGACCTCGCTGTGATAATACTTCTATCATAGAGTATACTGATGATGTAATCTTCCTGCACAAAGTTCGTGACGCTTCTGAAGACCACTTGCAAGCAGAATGGTCCAATCTTGTTGAATGGTCAGTCACCAACAACTTCCCTGTAAAGTGCCAAGTGATGGAAGTGATCACAAAGAAGTCTTTATCCTTATAATCCATAAGGAGTGATAACAATTCTTTCCTGCGTCAAGCTTCTGAATTGTGTCTCCTTGGTGTCATCATCTCATCTGACATGAAATGGGACAAACATGTTGAGTGCGTTGTGGCAAAAGCTCTCAAGAGGATCTTTGTGTTACGGAATCTCAGAAAGTCCAACTGTACCACCGATGTCATGTTTCAGACATAATGTGCTCTCATTCGATCATAATGTCATACGTGCACTTCTGCAATATCCCAACCCACCTGGAGGACAAATTCACAAGATTCGAGAGATGTTTTAGAATTATTGGTGGCGACACTTTCTCCACTTTTTTGGCTGTCGTTCAGGCGTCATGCAAGAGACTTATTTCGCATGTTACAGTGCATGGTGATCATCCTCTCCGGGAGATCTTCGTCCTGTAGAATACATCGAGAACGAGGAATAAGTCGGCACTCTGCCCTCCACGACAGAAGACGAAACGATTCTCTTCTTCTTTTACCAAGTTCGCTTTAATGTCTCTAATCTCTATTCACTTCGCGCTGTTTGATGACCGCTGTCAGACGTTCACCGATTTCCAATTGTGAAGTCGAAATAAAGAAATTATGCTGGATCACAACTGGAGTTTATTTAATAAAATCGAACCTGTATGCTCATTGGGGATTTAATTGATACTGAGATCCTGCTCTACCTAATATACTTACTCCATGGGGACAGGGAATTCCAGACGTCAATCGCACGCTGGGAAAAAATATTCATGGGTTTGAACTCGTAAATAATATTTGAATATCTTTAAGATATGACCGTAAGTCCTAGACGTGAGAAGATGGAAAATCTAAATCTAAATCTAAATCTAAAATCTAAATCACATTATGCCAAAATAATAAATATTATGGATTTAAACTTATTCCGCAAATCGATGTCAGCATGTCAGAGTAGGCACAAAGAGCGATCCAATTGCTCAAGTCATTTCATGCATGCCACAGGGATCAATTATTGACCAATTTCGTTTTCGGTTGCTTTGGGAGATCATGCCCATGATGGGCACGTCTACCCATCAATGCCAAGAAGTTCAAAACCTTACCATCATAAAGCGAAGGAATGCTCTCATCATAAATTTACCGAACTTCGAAACGTTGAGAAAGTAAATGTTCTTGATGTTGTGTTCAACAAACGATGTAGGTACTTGGAATAACAACATTGATAGAATGGCATCGAATACATCAAGAGGACTGTTTCCTTTAAGATTGATGAGACCACATATGAGTTAATGGTTCCTACTAAACAGGATCATGAGATCGGTGATAGAACATTCATTTACTTTATTGGTTGGAATCGCCAAGAAGGATATGTCCCGACTAATGGTGCATAAAAACGCGTTCTCATCTTTCTTCTCTGCGGCGCGCGCCGTGGCTGCAGAAATGAAGACGAGAGATTAATCTCCCAGGCCACCAAAATGTATCGAAATGCGATGAATGAGAATAACATATTGAACAACTTAGTCCGTCCTTTCGCTAGAAGTGTTCGCTTCATCTTGTCATTTGTCAATTCTGCTCGAAGACTAAATTCGCTTGCAATCAAGACTACCAATGATATGAATGAATCCTTTACGCGTGTTTAAACCACTCACCTGCGGATAGAGTATTTACGTACTCATTAATAGTAGTACTCATTGTACGTACCCGTATACCTGAATAGCCTACCAGCGCCCACCCGTACCCGTACATATATATATATATACATAGAAAAAATGCTCATACATCTTCTTCTTCTCTGAGATCTTGTTATGAGTTCAAAATACTTCAAAAGACTTCTATCTCATACGTTGTTTATATTGTGAGCTTTCTGGTGACTTTCAGCCGTCGTCAGACACGCGCGAGCAGAGAATGACATACAAGATGGACAGAACATGTGATCACAATGATTACATTTCACACTGGCACCATTCAACGACACATCGATTAACTTCTGATTGAAATAACATAGCTTAATACTACTGAATGCAAGAATAAAAGTAACGATAAGAAAATATAAAAGTAAACATAAAGAAGTAAACAGATCACTATATCAGGGAATTCCAGCATCGATCTAACGACCAGCCACAGTCCCGATTGAAGGTGTTGTTTTGCATAATGAAGATACCTTCTTTTATCCGCCTTCTTTTCCAATTGCTCTCCATTGCCACAACTTCAAAACTATCGAGGTCCGGACCATGGCTAAGCTGATGGCAGTGCTCACTTATTGCTGACCGAACATTCATGCTCCGTATGTCCTTCTCGTGCTCCTTCTTCCTTTCTCGTGCCCTCCTTGCTGTCTCACCGATATAGCATTTGTCACAATCACCGCACTTCTGCTTGTAGACGACTCCTCCACGATCCAGGATATCGACTTTCTCAAGCTTTGGACGACTCACCATGTCACCGATGGTTCTCGACTTGGAGCACCTCACCTTCACACCAATCTTCCTGGCCACGCCCTGTACACGCTCATACACCCCTGGTATGTACGGCATTCGAAGGACCGGCTCATCTTCGCAACTTTCTTCCTTCTGCTGGCGACCTCCAAACAATCTTCTATGGACGATATGGCCAGGATATCCATTATTGACAAATACTTCCCTCAGCTTCACCTTCTCATCACGTAGGTGCACTACTTCGCACACGATTTCTGCACGCTTCCGCAAGCACGATATCACTCCCAGCTTCACCTGTGTACAATGCTGAAGGCCTGCGAGAGGACAAGATATTCTAGCCGTCTATACTGCAACAACTTGTCAAAAATATATGAAAGTTTGTACAACTGACAAAGGTAATTGATTAGTTTACATGTAAGTCTGACTCATTTTTACCTTCTAGAGATTGTCCCCACGGGTTTTAAAATGGGACATCTCATCAATTAAAATATTGCATCTCTTGGAGCACCTTTTTGAAAATCGACAAGTCACTTGTTGTCCACAGCCTTCAATAGATGATGTGTGTAGTTTGTCTTCTCTACCACTGTAAGTCGTAATGATGCGAAGTCGGAACTCGCCTCGTACAGTCATCAGCATAGTAGTTATCACAATTGGCAATTGCATAGTTACGATTTTTGGTTCGTTTTACTACAGTGACTAGCATTTATTAGCAATTCTCACATATACGTATATATAAACAATTGCACAGTTCTGAACTTAAGTGTGACTGTTCGAGGCGAGTTATGGCTTCACAATTGACATTATTATACATGTAAATGCTAATTTATGTAATTTAGAAGCATTCGCATTCCTTTCATAATAGTGCATCATAGTGCTTTATCACGTGATAACTTTAAAGTTGAATGTTATGTTGTCTATATCATTCAAGTAGACTTAATTTTAACTTCCCTGAGGATGGATACAGTGGTCATCCGAAGCGCTGGAATTGAATCGTTTTCAAAAATAACTTTTCATTGCTCTTCAAATTCAGCAAATTTGTGGAGAGGTTGAAAAGTTTATTCGAAGATTACAAAACAAGATGGCTACATTGAGTTCTGAGAAATATGCTGAAAAATATTTTGTTGCCTAAGTCCACAATTGAATAGTCTCGAATTCAATAGATAAATATATAGATAGAGAGAGGTTTTATTCCCATGTGACAAAGTGGCATACGCGGTTACATAGCAGATATTCGCGAAAAAAGTGAGTATCTCGCTCAGCGCGTGCAAAAAGTTAATAGCTGCGACTTTTCAACGAGTTGTATTTCTTGCATGTGATAGCAATGAAAGACTTCCTGCGAAGTCTATTGTGATTCCATGGTATACGAAGATTTTTTGACGAGCCGGTATTTCAGTTGCTCCTTGTGTAGTGGGGAGAAGATGATGAAGTGGGTGGTGAGGATTTGTCATTTTTTTTATCAGGTGGTGCAGACACTGATTTTCAAGTTGCGTAGTTAGGATTGAGAGTAGGCCTACGCCACTTTGTTTGAACAATACGAGCATGATAAGGAAAACGTCGAGATTGATAGATGAACAATGATACAATCTATTAAGTTTTTTGTTCATCACAGTATTTGTGAAACGCATAGAATTGAGTGATAAATGAACTGAGATTTAAATAACAGAGTGTTGAAGTTCCTTCTTCCCAATCTTGTGGCGGAAACATAACGAATACCCTGCAAAAGAAAATTGTGCTCCATTCCTAATGAATTTGTCGTCACAACTCTTTCACACGCATGATTGGGATTTTTTATGTAGCTATGAATGAAAAACATGAAATGTTTCAGAGCAAAAGTACATTTCAATGTCCATTTCGACCAGTAATATATGAACTTTTCTTCCTCACTAATTATTTTTGTTGGGATCTTTTGGTTGCATCTCGTTGCGCATTGATACTTGATATTCATTGATGAACGAAAATTGTAATTTGATACATGCATAACAAATGTAGCATCATCATTTTGTTCAGGTCTCAAAACTATTTATCAATTCATAAATATTCAACAATACAATTCTTCTGAAAGGATGCACAATCAAACCTAGCTTTGTCAGTAGCAAAAACTGTGCCCTACTACGAGTGGGATAGGTACATGTAAAATTCAGTGTTATAGTTAGGTACATGGATAGGTACATCTACGATCTAGTGTTATGAATAGGAACATGGGATAGGTACATGTAAAAATATCTGTGTTATGAATAGGAACATGTATGACTTCTGTCTTATTGGATAGGTACATGTGTTTGGTAGACTGGGTTGAGTACATTGCGTTTCGGAACGTCTATGATCGAACTTGTGCGACTTGGTTCTGAGTACTTGGGTACGTACCGATAGACGTCCGCTGTTTGATTTTGAATGAGTTTGCTCAATTGCGACTATTGTGACCATTGTAATAATTATTGAAAATATGAAACCTTAATGTGCATTTATGATTTTATTACTTCCCAATATGAAAACCAATTCCGGAATTATGTTTAAAGTAAAAAGACAAGAGATTTACGATGTAAATATTATTTAAGATTGAAAAACAAGTGAAGTGTAGAAGTCTTGTCCCGTAGGGGACTCTATTATCTTCAAGAAATCGTCGCTCCATTCCAAAAAGTTACATTGTTTGTGAACTCGTGTTCTATTTGATGAAGCGGACACTTGACTGATATTTGGTTGCGCCTTTGAAGTGCTGTTACGATTAATAGCCTCCAAAGGGCCAATTTGCAGTCACATGAGAGATGAATGACCATGTCCAATCGTCCACCCATGACTGTTTCACTTCCATTTTCAAAGAAGAAGAGTTTCGACATGCTTTTGGATAAGAAGTTGGAAATTATAATCTCTTGAGGAAATAAACTTTAAGGTTTGGTACAATGACATCTTTATATGTTAATAAACTTTAGGGAAGTTCGGTACCTCTCTGATTGGCTGTAAGGATTTCTTTGTTTAAAAAGTATGTAAGTCCGAGGTTTGTACCAATTCTTATCAAAGGTTCTAATCCTCAAGCTTACGACAAGTTTCAACTTTGTAATTTATTTCTTTAACGATGGATCGTACCAATGCACAAAAGGAATATCCGATCGAGAATGGTACTATGGATTGTACCAATACACCTCCCCAATCTCCGATGGATCGATCTACAACACCAAACGAGCCGGTGGTGTTCAGTGCAGCCCCTGCATCGCGCGACTACTCGAGTGATAATAGTGACGTATCAATCGAGACGATGCGGCACATGAATAGAAAATCAATGAGAACGCCACTATATGGAAGGGTCACTGTCAAAGTGAAGAACGCGCCGAAGAAGTACCACAGCAAAAGGGTCTTCATGCGAATGGAGCCGAACGAGCGGAACCTCACAACCGCTCTTGAGTTGACCTAGACACACCACGTCGCTGTCCCTGTGCGCCCAAAAAGACCAGGGTCTGTATGCAAGTTGACTTAAAGAAACTATTTCTATTTCCCAATATCGATGACATTTAGTGTTATTCTCTTCCTTCTTTAATATGTAATTACATGTATCAACATATTTGTTTTGTTATTTCACAAATTGGTCCTCTATTTAGGTATGAATGAGACATGGGGAATAAATATCTACAGAGTGTTAAAAAAGTAACGCAAAATTTAATTGTTAAAAGTTTTATTCAATTCATAGATCATAATGAGAAGTGAGAACGTAGAAGACGATCAAAGAAGATGTTCAAAGTGTCCTCCGTCATTTAGAACACACTTCGCCATTCTGTCTCGCACAGACCTGCACACTTTTTTGCAAAGAGTCACATCAATGGTCTGCAACTGTTCAGAAATAAGCAACCGCAGCTGGTCGAGAGAAGTTGGGTTGTGGGAGTAGACTCTATCTTTTAAAACATCCCACAAGAAAAATCTGCTAGTGTCAAATCGGGCGACCTGGGTGGCCACTCGATTGGTCCCCTCCTACCAATCCACCTTCCGGGAAATTTTTCATCAAGGAAAGCTCGCACAGTGCTTGCGAAATGCGGGGGAGCACCGTCCTGCTGAAACATAACGTCATCGTCGTAGTTTGCTAAGCGAGGGATCAAAAAATGTTGAAGCATGTAAAGGTAAGACTGTCCGGTAACACTGCCATCAAAGAAATAGGGACCGATTATTCCAACAGAAGAAATACCACACCATACAGTCACTCCAGGCATATTGACGTCTTTTTCGATTATGTGATGCAGGTTGGTGTCATTCCAATAAATGCAGTTGTGCCGATTCAAATGACCATTTAATTTAAAGGTGGCCTCGTCTGACCAGATGATGTTATCAATACTTGCAGGATTTGCTCTGAACATTTCTTTTAAATTCTCACAACTTTGCATTCGCCTGTCTGGATCATCCTCATTGATGGCATGAAATAATCGAGGAATGTACGGCTTTTATCCTAATTCCTTCAAGGTATTGAACACAGTCACGTGAGATACATTGTATTCTGAAGTATTGGATATTTGACGTGCAATACGACGTGTTGACGTTGGAGTATTCGGTTCAATTTCTTGCAACACAAATCTTTGAAACTTGTCAGATTTGCATACAGATGGCCGACCAGAACGACCCTCATCAGCAACAAACCCGCTTTCTTCAAACTTGTGAATCAGTCTCATTATTGTTGAAACATGGGGAGGGCTCTCGCCAACCTGTCTTGCAACTTCAGATGCATTACATCCAGATAGATAATAATTTTTCACCACATTTATTCTCTCATTGATTGTGAAACGTCGAGCCATTAACATAGAGCTATAGTTAATACGCAAAGCTGATTGACTGAGCACGAGGAGTGACATTAGTAGATGAGTACAATTCAATGCTGGACAATCGATTTTGAAACTATGGCAACGACTCGTGAAGTGGACGATTCTAAACATAAATGTGCTGCAAGTCTGGTAGTTTTGCAATATTTCTATGGTAGCTAGCTTTCTATGGTATCAGTTCCATTCAGTCGTTCTCGATTCAGTTGTTTGCTGACTATGATGAAAATTTTGCGTTACTTTTTTAACACCCGGTATAATTGCTCATGCTCAATATAGAAATTCAGATTAACTTTCAAATAATAATCAAATATAAAGACATCAACTTAAAATAAATAGGAACATATAACTTCTAAAGAAGCAGTTATGTTGTTACTTTTAAAATGCTTGTAGCAGTCCAGGATGATATCATACATGTGCCATTCAGGACACCATTAGAATGAGAATGAAAATAGCATTCGAATGATATAAGGTATGTACCTATTCGATGGGAAAATCCTACTTGTATGCAACTGTATGCAAGCAGACAAATGGTAGATTTTAAAATTCACTAAGTTCTTAGCCCATTCTTTAAAGGTATGTAGCTCCCTAGTTATATGTCATACATGTGTCATACAATACACCATTAGAATCAGAATGAAAAGAGCATTCGAATGATATATTGTATGTACCCATTTGATGAGAAAATCCTAGTTGCATGCATTTATATGCAACTCGAAAAATTCCAAGTTTTTTTACAAAAATGAAGTTTACAAACCTTTAAAGTTAAAGTTTCACAACTATAAATGACCATAATATGCAAACCTTTACACTTAACCTTGACCTTAGACCTGACCTGGACCTTCATACACGGCAGGGGAGGGGCCTCAAAATTTCTCGGGCTTTCGCGCCCGAGAAATTTTTCGGATTATAGGGTAAATAAATTATCGAGTGCGCTTCGCGCACTCGAAAATTTATTTACCCATGGTTTCTGGGCGCCATAGATACTCTGCTTGCTTCCCCAACCCTAACCCTCGTAATTGAATTTGATTACTAAAATTTTGGAGCGAAATTTGAATTTTCGAGTTTTGGCGCAAAATTTGAATTTTCGAAATTTGGCGCGCAATTTGAAATTTACAATTTCTTAACCCTTTGGGGTTTTTATGGTATAAATATGCACCACATAAGTAAACCCATCTTTATGTAATTGTAATGATAACATTTAACAAAATCTATCTATATATCGTACAAACACAATCTAAAAAATATATTTAAAGTGATATTTCATTCCAAATGATATATTTAATGTTTGTTTGTCTTCGTAATAGATGATGATCTTTCGAAATCAATTTCAATTTCGACACCTGTTGATTCAGAGTGATATTTTCGGACAAGTAAGTGATTCAACATTACTCTTTCTACGTATTATCCGAGTATATTACAGTACTTTCTAAATACATATATCAGCAATCGTATATGATCAACTGATTTAGCGTAATTGAATGAAAAAAACAGGTGGTACAAAAATACACCACAAAACGGAAAGAGAATTTTACATTGCAATAAAGTAAAATTCATATCTTGCTAATAGTCAGGGATAAGACACAGGTTTACTAACTGTAAAACCTACAGAGTAATAAAGAACAATATTATCAATATCAAACAGATTCTGCATCGAGTAAAAATATTAAATTTCTGAATAATGGAACTAAAATCATTTTGAAGTCTGCAAAAATAGAGAGTTCAGCAGCGGGATTCGAACCCGCTAATTTTACTTGTGCTGTGTCGGTGTTATCCACTACACCACTGGAAAACGCATGTAACTGATTGAGCACGCGGTTTATATTACGGCTTATCAGTTACTTATCAGTGTCTCAAGTAGTAGGAATTTTACATAAAATCGGATTTAGTACAAAATTTACATTTCATGAAGATCCATGTATTGTTTGGTCAGACCTACTGATTTTTTATAGTTACTGTTTCTAAACATACTCGCATACAGTGCTATAAGCGTGCATGTGTAGCCTGCATACAATGCATATTAGAGAATAAACATTATGCTTTTTTTCAGGAATGTCAAGGGCGAATGTGAGAGTCGTTCATTCAAGGAGGGGAGCTGCTCAAGCTGCAATTGCCCTGCTATATGCTGACAATAGTGACGAGGAAATTGAACCATTAGACGATGAAGACGAATCTTTCATCACTGATGACCAGGCAGTCGAGGCTGATGAAACAATTATTGGCAATGAAGAAAGTGAAGACGAAGATGAACTAGAAGGCGAAACAACGAACACCACAAGCTTGAATTGGACTCAAATATATAAGATGAAATCAGTTGAAGTAACGAATCCTATTTCTTTCGGCAGCGTAAAAATCGATTCTGAGCTAAGTGAAGCTGCAACACCTTACGAAGTGTTTGAGAAAACGTTTCAGGTTCAAAAATTGATAGAAGAAGTAATCCTACCCCAGTCCGTTTTATATGCCAACAGAAAAGGAGTTGACCTGAATACCAATACTGAAGAAATGAAGGCGCTACTTGGCCTCCATATACTGATGGGATATAATAAATTGCCTGAGTTGAGAGACTATTGGAAGCAAGATGACGATCTTCATGTCAGCAAAGTTTCCCAAACCATGACCAGCAGAAGATTTGAGATCCTGAGAGCTCATTTGCACTTCAATGACAATGAAGCAGAACATTCTGGAAGGTCCTGGAAAATTCAGCCAGTCCTGGATCATGCCAACATGGTTTTTCAAGATGCTTATGAATACGAAGAAGAGCTTTCGATAGATGAGCATATGGTGAAATTCAAGGGAAACAATTCCAACAAACAATACATGAGAGGAAAACCGACTCCATGGGGTTTCAAAGAGTGGATTCTGGCGGCAGCTAAATCTGGTTATGCTTATCAGATACATCTGTATACTGGAAAGGATACAGGAAACTCCAATCTTGGCTTGGGAGAACAGGTCGTTACGAAGCTGAGCCAGTGTGTGGAAGGAACTGGATGTGTGATTGGAATGGATAACTTTTTCACTTCCATCAATCTTCTTGAAGACCTCCATGCAAAAGGAATCAAAGCTATTGGAACAATTCGTTCTCATCGGAAGGGCCTGCCTCCAAAAGCAAAAGAAGTAAAGAAGATGAAAGAAGGAGAAACTCACTCTTTTGTCTCGCAGAATGAAAAGGTTTCCGTGTGCCTATGGATGGACAAGCGACCAGTCCTAATCGCGTCTAACTTCGTTGATCCCTCACAGACAACAGTTGTTGAAAGAAGGAGACGAGGGCAACCTGGAAAACAGCCGAAGACCATCCCATCTGTTGTCGTGCAATACAATTCAGCGATGCAGGGTGTTGATTTGTGCGATCAAAAGAAAGTTTCGTACGAGATCGGCCACAGATCCCCAAAGAAGTACTACCTTCGTCTATTCTTCGATCTTTTGGACATGGCTATCAACAATGCATATGTTGTCTACTGCTCTAGGAAACTGGGAAAGATGTCATCGTACGAATTTCGACGATCAGTGGCAAACAGCATGATTCGTGGATTCTCAAGTAGAGAAAGAGAGCCAAGATGTGCACCTCCTGCCAAGAGATTACGTGTTCGAAGTTCAAATACACCTCTACATCTCCCAAGAGTTGCCGCGGACAGAAAACGTTGCAAACATTGCAGCTCCCGATTGGTGGACAACAGGAGTAACATTCAGTGCACAGATTGTGATGTTGCGCTCTGTCTGAATAGTTCTCGAAATTGCTTTCGGGACTATCATTCATGACGTTACAAATCTAAGGAGATCTTTCGTAACTCAATTTTATGCTTCTCCATGTGAACGATGAGCTCTGTTTATCGTGAATAAAGTCATTCGGAATAGCGGATGTTTTACTCAATTTCATGTCTAAATTCAATAAGTCTTATTTCAAAGTGTAATCCGTTTTGTGGTACATTTTTGTACCACATCAAAAAATCAATATGTCAACGCTTTATATTAGATATTTTCTAATATATTCACTAATTTACCATATTTAAGCAAGATAACATTGATTTATTTATGCTTCTTAGGTTAGTTACCTTATAAACCTCAAAGGGTTAAACAATGCAAGCATCTGATATCTTTAAATTCAAATGATAATATGTCTTTAAATAATAGCATTTCAAGCAATATATCTTTCCATCATTTTATAATATTTTGAATTGACTCCAATGCTTGCATGTAGAAATCTTTCAACACATTTGATGGCACTTTCATTTCTAAGTTCAAAAACAACCAGCTGTTTAATTTCTTGTTTGAGTTATCAATTTTGTTTGACCGTAGCAATTCCAGGATGTGATGTCACAAGGTCTTTGTTCATAGTTGCTTTGTCAATTTCATATATAAAGAACTTGCACACATCGGATCTTCACTCATTTTTGAATTATTCAGTGTCCATAGCAGACGTCGTTCTTCGTTCTTCCGTTCTACGATTCATACTACAATTCTGAAGTGAGTTTCATTACCATGTTGTGCTACTTTATAGGATATTCGGGAGTAGAAACATTATTAAGTTCTTATAACCAAATAGCTTTAAATATAGAAGCTTGGGTTTTAGGATAGGATCACTATATGTTATATTATTAACCATATTTTTTTTAATTTTTCATCCCATATTACGTCATTGAGCGAGAGACATGAATAATCAACAAGATTTTCACAGTTTGTTTATAAATAAAAGATACCTAAATAAAACCTTCATCCATTTTAAATATTCAGTCTGTCATCTGCTAACAGATGTATAAAATTCAAGCTTGTTTAATTAAACAAATTGAGGATTGGTTGAAATTTTCGAAATTTCACTTTCATTCTACTAAATTAATTTCGAAATAAAATAATTGCAAGTCAGCTACTTGCAAATTTCAACTCTTTTTAATGAGCAAACCGTTTTCGAATGAAAATTAAACTTTTGACTTTCGGTTTCAATTTCAACTTCAGATTTCAATTCTTTCTAAGATTTATTCAATATCAAAGTAGTACTTCATAGAGTTTTGTTGATGATATATAAATGAGTTCTCGTTTAATAAGAGATAAAATTATAATCAATTTTTTTTCCTCTATAGAGATGGTCCGACAAGAGAGTCTTGCACGACAGCGCCTAATTTTTCACTTCTGTGAAACATGTCAATCGCCCGTTCGTCATGCTAATAAGAGCGGTCACAAGAACTGCCTCTTCAAAAGTGACTGTACGTATCTGTAGTGCCTAACTTGTAAGTCCTATAAAAGGAGCAATGAAAAGGCAAATACCGAAGCCTCTAAGGCATTCATTGCAAAGCACACACTATGTGCTCAGCAAAATGGGAGGAAGGGCATCAACCTCACCTCAAAGGCTGAAAAGAGGAGGTTGGAGCGACTATTTCTCAGGGAGAGGCCGATTGAAGGTGTCCTTTCACAGGTGGATGAGCCTACGGAAATAAAGAAAGCCGTCAAGTCCCGAGTCCCAAAGAAAGCCCCCAAGTTACGACAGTTCATCGATGACACTTTAAGTGATTTTGAGGTGATTTCTGTCAATCCTACATAATACCTTCAAAGGATAGCTTCTTAAAACCGAATAAATTAATTATTGGTCCATTATGCATAAAAACATATATCGTTTAAACATTTCAGGATAATGATGAGATGCCTCCTCCTAAGAAGACCAAGGTCTTAATTCAAAAAAAGATTATCTCTAAAAATGTGAGAATACATTTACTCTGTTAATTATTCTACCATGTAAAAAGTACTTCAACATTGTCACAACATTTCAGAGTGAGTTGCCTCAACAGACTTCTGTCAGTTTCGAAGAGGAGAAAGCAGCTGAATGCTTGAGAAATGTAAGTATTAAAGTTATTCATTATCTCTTTATGTGAAATTGAATATGAACTTTTTTTCAGCTGTTTACAAGTGTGAACAGTATACACCCTGTTTGCCCAAAGATACCCCGTTTGCCTACACCGGAGAAGAATTGCCTTACAAGTCCCGTACGTGTCATTGTTTAGTTATTTGTCAATAATATTTCTCAATGCATGAAGTATTTCCAAGAACATGTATGCTTCCCAATGAGTTGCGAACATGTTATCTTATTTTTTGCTGCAGCTTGTGCGATCGATGTTCCTCAAGAAACACCGAAGTTTCCTATCGACACCAGCGACGAGTACGTCGGTAGAAGATAATGAGGAGAAGCCTTATTCCATTCGAGAGTCATCATCAGAGGACGATGAAAGCTCGTCAGCGACTTCTTCTGATGAGGACGCTGAAACTTCGTCAGCGACTTCTTCCCCGACATCTTCTTCCGATGAGGATGAAGTATTTCCAAGAACATGTATGCTTCCCAATGAGTTGCGAACATGTTATCTTATTTTTCGCTGCAGCTTGTGCGATCGATGTTCCTCAAGAAACACCGAAGTTTCCTATCGACACCAGCGACGAGTACGTCGGTAGAAGATAATGAGGAGAAGCCTTATTCCATTCGAGAGTCATCATCAGAGGACGATGAAACCTCGTCAGCGACTTCTTCTGATGAGGACGCTGAAACTTCGTCAGCGACTTCTTCCCCGACATCTGCTTCCAATGAGGATGATGATTCTGTTACAAATGTAAGTATCAAAGTTGGTCAACTGCATGAGTACAGAGTTTTCTGTTAAAATATGTTTCGAAACTCACTTTACTAATGTTTTTTTTTGTAATAGATAAATTTATCTTTTAGAATAACTCGTTGCCCCGTGAGAGAGACATTGGATCCAGTCAGAAGATCACAATCCAGCCGGAGGTGAGAGAAATTCATTTTTGTATCTCATCAATGGCAAAATGTTAAATAGATGATAAACAATTGTTTCTTTCGATTACAGGACTCCGCGATGTGTGCATCTCAGGAGGAGGTGTCGTTCTACCACATCCGGGCCTTCCGCCTTCCGTTATCACCGGTGATGACACTGGCTCCGTCATCTCCACTGCGTCGCCTATCGTCCGCAGGTCCTTCCTCTTCGATCCCAGCCGCAGCTCCTTCCTCTCCGATCCCAGCCGCAGCTCCTTCCTCTCACGCTGCTGTGCCCGCACCTTCAGCTCCTCTCCATGTGCGGCAGTACAATGTCGACCTCGACGCGACAATAGAAGATGACATTGAGATCCAACTACGTCGTTGTCAAGAGCGCCTGAAGGAGGTTGAGGCCCGCGAGGTGAAGTTGAAGGAGGACAATAGAGGTTTGATTGAGTCTCTAAGAAATATTACTCAATCAAACCTCCTGTTGGCCTCCCAAGAAACCACCAGTCAACAGCACAATAAAGAGACACTTGTCCACCTCGACTGTTCCCAAAATGGGATCAGAAAAGTGCGCCTAGCAAGGATGGACGATTTGGGTGGCTGTAGTGACAGCTGCAGTCACCTAAAACTTTATCATAGTGGCATTGTTAAATGCGTCAAACTATAACTTCCTTACTTTGACTTCTATTTTGAAAAAAATAATTACTGCAAATATTGTATGTGTTTTCTCTTTTCATCAGATGGGAACATATGCTATTGGCTAGTGATGACGCTGACGTCATCGGATGATAGATGTATATAAAGACTTGTTAATTTATTATCCTCATCAATAATCATGGTTGTCTGTACCAAGTGTGGAAAAGTATTTACTCTCATGAACAATTTTCAACGTCATGAAAAATTTTGTCAGGTAGGAAAAACTTATCAATGTAGCAAGTGTCCATATAAGACGAATAGGATGGATAGTCTTAAGAGACATAAACTTGTATGTAAAGATAAACCGAATGATAGCATAATAGAGACAAACTCAAATAATCAAAGTATATGCGCTTCCAAGCCAACAACCAGCGCTTTAACTAATAAGCGAAGCTTTATGCAATACTGCTCTCGGTGTGGTAGGACGTATAACTCTATCAGTAGATTTCGTCAGCATATGAATGTGCATAATACAAGTACTGAGATGAATGTGCATAATAACCATGGAACAATAAGTCTGAGCGAAAGCGCACTCAATGGCCACGCCCGCGTGTATGACATCACGCTAACAACGCCTACTTTGGACATAACATCATTCTTAGAAAGCATGCGTTCCGTGTTAGGAGATTTAGTGTCTGACTTACTAACAAGTTATCAACTGCGTGGTCGTCTAATTGCACAAATTCGGTATGTTCGTTCTAATCCTCAAGAAGAACAGACTTTTCTCGCATACTTAACCTCATCATCCTCAAACTATATTTATGACAATGATTCTTGGTTTCAGGATCATCTAAATAGTCTAATAAATCATATTGAAGCCTTCACAAAGAAGGATAGCAATTGGATTATAGATTATGTACAAAATATAGAGTTCAATGTAATAACAAATCCAATAATGACAGGTGGACAATCATTTCCTCTACCAAAGAAATTGAAAAACTCCAGAGCTGTCATTAAAGTCAATTCAAATGCAAGTGATTGTTTCATATATGCAGTTTTATCGATATTACATTATAATGAAGTACCTTATTCAAGGAACGATATGAAGTCGTATAGTAAGTGGACATCTGAGCTTAATATGGAAGGCATTTCCACACCAGTATCAATCAAAGACATTCCAAAATTTGAGAAAAATAATGATATTAAAATTAACATTCACTTTTATGAAAATGGACTCAAAGGTGTTCGTTATAATAGTAACTTTACTGGCAAGCAAACGGTAAATATCTTGTTAATTCTAAACAATGGAGCTGCACACTATTGTGGAATTCCAAAGCTGTCACGATTATGTAGGAAAACGTTGAATAGGCACAAATACTTCTGCGAAAGATGCACTCAGTCGTTCACATATAAGACAACACTAGAACGACATTACCAATTTTGCATTCGAGGAAAAGCACAAATAGAAAAAATGCCGACAGATCTAAAAGTAGTAACAAGTAGCATGGAATATCAACTTAGTCCTCCTTTAGTAATTTGTGCAGATATAGAGTGCTACATCGATAATAAAATACATAAACCTGCGGCAATTGGCGCTTATCATGTTTGGCATAATGCCCTTCAAAAAAAATTTGAAAACAAGTATTTTCTCTTTGAGGGAGACAATTGCATTATGCATCACTTGGAAAATGTAGCTCAAAATTTATATGACAACCAATGTGCAACCACTAGGCAGCCAATTACATTGACAGCAGATGAAAAAGTAAAACATGAGAATGCAGTCAGTTGTAGCAAATGTAAATCTAAATTCACCGATGAAGTCGTGAAAGTTCGTGATCGCGATCACATCACCGGACGATATAGGCAAACATTATGTAGAAAATGCAATCTCCGGTTGAGACTAAATAGACGGGAGCTCCCATATTTTTCTACAATTTCAAAAACTATGACAGTCACATAATTTGCTATAAAGCAAATGAAGAATGAAATCTTGGAAATTAGATGTTGTAGCAGCAACTGCTGAAAAGTATATAACTTTATCCGCCAGTGTTCCGGTAAATGAATACAGAGGGAAAACAGTATACTTTAAACTAAAATTCTTAGACTCATATCAATTTTTAAGTGCACCCTTGAGTGAATTAGCTAAGGGCTTGCAATCATATGAGCACGTAGAGACATTAAGGACAGAATTTCCGCAATTGAGTGATGATGTTCTATATAAGAAAGGAGTGTTCCCATATTCATACTTCAAAAACTTAAACACGTTGACGGAAGACTGTCTGCCACCACAAGTAGAATTTCATTATGACCTTAGTCGTGAGCATTGTTCCGATAGTGAATATGAGCATGCTAACAAGGCATAGATTGAGCTTGATTGTAGCACATTTGGTGACTACATGCTAGCATATCTAAAATTGGATGTTTTTTTATTGACAGACATATTTGAGGTTTTTAGAGCATTGAGTCAACGTGAGGATGAAGTCGACCCAGTACATTTTGTGAATCTTCCACATCTTAGCTTTACCTCAGCATTAAATTTCTCTTCCAATGATCTTCCGCACTATATACAGGATGAAAACATGTACAATCTATTTGAACGAGGAATAAGAGGGGGCATGACTTTCACCAATATCCACAGAGCACATGCGCGTATTGCCGAATTAGGAAATAATGCACATGAAAGTCGACACTTGGCCTACTTGGATGTCAATAACCTTAACGGTTCCTCACTTAGTAGGAATCTACCCCACTCAAATTTCAAATGGTTGAATGAAAACGAGATAGACCATTTCTTAAATGTACAAAATATTCAAAACATAGATAGTGATGGTGAAATCGGCTACGTTTTCGATTTAGATTTAGAATATCCTGCAGCCATTCATGATGACACTGCCGATTTCCCATTAGCTTCAGAAATGCAGATGATTGAGAAGAGAATGCTTTCAGAATATATGAAAAATCTATATGAAAAAATAAGACCAAATACAAATTTTACTTCAATCAAGAAACTTCTGTTGCATCAATTTGATATGGAAAATTATGTAGTCCACTACTCAATTTTGAAATTCTCTTTGTCCATGGGCATGAGAATCAAGAGGATACATAGTGGCATAAAATTGACACAAAAACCTTGGTTAAAAAGGTATATTGATATGAACTCTCAAAAGAGGGCTCAATCAAATACTGACTTCGAAAAGTCATTCTATAAATTGAAAAATAATTCTTTATATGGTAAAACAATGGAAAATGTAAGGAGAAGAAAAAAAAATTCAAACTTGTCAACAGTGTGCAACAGCTGCTAAAGCTGTCAAATCATCCTCTCTATGCTCAACATAGGATATTTGATGACGGTCTGATTGGTATGGAAATGTATAAACCCTCAATAGTTTTAAATAAATTGATTTATGTTGGGCAAGCAGTACTTGACTATAGTACGCTAGAAATGTATCAATTATATATATTACAATGATCTAAAAGGATGTCCAATAATAAATAGAACACGGCTTTGTGGAGGTGACACCGACAGTTTCTTTCTATGTTTATACACCTCACCATCTGTCCGTCTGGAGGATATACTGCTATACTTCATTGAAAAGTTTGACTCCTCAAACTATGACAGTCATCACTGACTATACTCAAACACAAACAAAGCTAGATTAGGTTGTCTTAAGGATGAGTGTGCTGGAAAGTTGCTTTAGGAAATGATCTTACTAAAACCGAAAATGTATTCCATGAAATATCTAGACACTGTGAATCACAGCATCAAGCGCGCTAAAGGAATTCAGAGAGCAGCAGTTAAAAAATTGACACACAATGACTATAGGATTGTCTACTATAGTGAGAGCGATGCAATTGAAGACATGACAATTATAAATTCAAAAAATCACATAGTTTGCACTAAATCATTTAGGAAACGGGGTCTGTCCCTTTGGGAGGATAAGCGCTGTTGGATAGATAAAAATTTATCATTACCATATGGACACTACAGCCTAGGTCTTCCCCCACCGTCGAAGAGAAGGAGATGCCTTCCTGTCAGAGGTGATGTAGAATAAGTCTAAATAAAAACAATGCAATATTCCACTTGTAATAGATCTTGCGATTTCTGCATCTTCCGACATGTAGCAACACTTACTAATACATAAGTAGTCTTACTAAAATTGAAATTTTTAGATCTTTCCGATATGTAGAAATGATTACTAATAAATAGGTAGTCCTAATGTGAATGGATATGTGAAGACTTTGTACTCAACATCATTCCGATATGTGGAGCTAATAAAATAACATGCCTCATTACATTAGAACATGGAAACTTAGTGACGTTCAAAACGTTCACATAACAAATTCTAAAAGAATAGCATTTCATCATTCAATAGCAAATAGTGTTCGAAAACATCGTGTCGTTTGCATTAGTATTGATTCATTGCCTTCACTGAAAGACTTCGCTGATCTCATTGGCAACCATAAAACTCGGATCAAGATTCCTCTCGATGAGAAGGTATGGATGAAGTGTGATTCATCAGTCAAACTATACGTCTGTTCACCAAAACGGGAAGATGTTGAATATCGATTTTTTCGTTTCAGTGACGTCACATGGGAAACCTTTACAAGGGAGATACTACCACAGATAACGTCATTTATTAACGATGGAGGACATCAAACGGTTGGAAGTTGTAAATCGGATGTTAACTACAAAAGCAAACTGAAAACTCAATCTACAAGAGATCGAGAGGAATATACCCAACCGAAAACAATGGTTACTGATAAAACGCAAATTGAAGCCGACAACGAGCTTACATCTTGGAAGACCCTCAATGTTAACATGGAGGATTCAGAGGAAGGATAAATCCCTCACTATCCTATTCTTTCCAAATGGAACAATCCAATGTATTGGAAGGGTCATGGAGGGTGATCTCTCATATCTACACTTTACTTTGGAACATTTACTTGGTGATTCATTATCTGATTGGAAAGTGAAGACAATGACCGTGTTATGTGAATTGCACTATCACTATGACTTCCGTAAAGTTACATCATCACATGATCTAACTTATGAAGTGGAGTTATTTCCAGCAGCTCAATTGACTAACTGGCATCCATATCATGTTCATGTGTTCCATAATGGAAAGATTGTGATAACCGGCATTAAAGACATAAGTGATGTGCCTCCCATCATATGTGATTTGAAAAAATGTTTCATGAAAACCAAATTGTGGATTTTGTATATATGTGAATAGATAATGAAATATGAACATGTTTTTGTTTTCCTTATAAACCCTTGTTTTGGAAAAAGAGAGCAAGTTAATGATACAACATAAAACTTTATTTCGAAACTGTTTCAACATATCTAGTAAGAATTACATCATTTTTATCACAGTCTTTCGAAAATAGTTCTAAAGCACTTTTACAGTTATTTTTCAATGGTCTCTCGTTGACAAAATAGAGTAAATAGCCACCGCACATTAGAGATGTATTACTTTGAAGTGGGAACGATGTCACTTTCCTAACAGTCCAGGAGAACCTGTTCATCCATAATGCCATATCATGTAAACGAGGTTGATTAAGAGAGTCAAAATATTCGGCCACTTTATAACGATTGATGTATACAGCAATCCAATGTTTTCCAGGAAGATTGTTGGTATCCGTATTGATGATATGCGAACAAGGATAGAAAGGAATTGAATCAGGTAAATTATCTCTAGAAAAGACATTGAGAAATATTGTCTTGGAGTAGGGATGAGCTTTCCTCATTTTCCTCAAGATTTCTATGTTGCTTAAGTTACTCATCTCTGATAGCTGACAGTCACGTCTCTCATTCTTGTTATCTCAACTTTGCTATCATAGATAGCGTAAATGAGACAAGTAATTGTTTTCTTCAAAGGTGACTCAAATGATACCTCCAGTCGTAGATTTCCAGGCTTTGTAACTCCTACGCTTTCACCACCTAGATCTGCATCTGCTGTGAGGTCGTACATAATGAAGAAGTAGCTATTCTTATACACATCCATTGTAATTCCATTTGAATCATCTGTATTAAACATGTTGAGGGCGGTGAAAGTAGAACCATATTCACGTTCAAATTTACCATCTTTGAAATTAGGCTCATATGCTTTGCAAGATACAAATTTCCCATCCTGGTAGAGTGCTAGTTTGCTAACATTAAAATGTTGGAAATTAAATGGATTCTTTTCAAAAGCACTAATGAATGCCTCATTTTCCACAAATGTGATATACACCTCCTTTGGCATTGCAGTGGGAAAAACATTTGGGTAGGCATGTGTGGATGATCCCGCACCAATTGTGAAGTTTGTCAACACACTGTAATTAACTGGATATATTGCATTGTTTTTCCTCAATCCTGTCGCATGCTCCTTGATGACTGACGGGTTCATTGTTACTCGCCTTACATCATCAAATTTCCCTTGCTGATCATCATACAACCCAGAAACTTGTAAGTGTGACTGTTTAGCTTGCTTTTGAAATTACGTCATTGTATGTATGTATGCTCCATATGGATATGCTCGATCCCCTCCTTCAATCTGTTTGTCATTCAATATTAGATCCACATCTGAAAACAGACTGGCAATAGGAAGATTTGCCAATCCCACTTAATCCTTGGATGAATCAATATTTGTGCCATCAGTCTTCTTAATTTGTATACACAACTCTAAATCAATGGATTCACAGTCAATATAATCTTGAGGATTGGCAGGTATATCAAACTGAATAGGCTGTTGGTTACCATCGATATTTGTTGTGGGGACTACTTGTATGTCTACAATTGTTGAGGAGATGATGTCTGTTTGATGAGAGAAAAACAAAGCCGAATTGATACTCTGCATCGTATTAGCTCTACAAATATGTTGTCTTCCTTCGTTTTGACTTGTTTCTAGTCGCTGTGGAATTTCGTTTGCGCTTTCTTGTTTTCACTCGACGTCTAGATTTAGAACGTGCTGCTCTAGTCGGCTTTTTACTTTTCCTGCGTCTTTGCTTAGTAACTCGACCGGATCCAACTTGTCTTGACTTCCTACGCTTCTTCCGAACTGTACGTCTCGTCTTTGTTAAATCATCTAATGCGTCTATGACAGACTGCTGCGCGCGCATTTTCATAGATTCACCGATATCCTCACCTTGAAGCGCATCAGCTGCAACTTTTGCACCAAAATCTAAAGCCCTGCTTCCAACACGCTTCATGATTGGTACGCCATACTTTTTGAACGTTGGAAGAACCATACGTCTTAGTGCACCGAATATGCCTCCTCCAACTTGTCGTCTACCTACAACAAACATGTGATAACCGCTCTGATATGATGGTTTACTATAAATGCCTGTCATTATGACTATTGAATAACTATGGAGGTCACAATAGCGTAAAGCCTTATTCTCGTGACCTAATATATAGGGTCAAAACAGTAACACCCCCACAGAACGGTACTACTTCTCCTGCGTCATCATGAATTGATATGTCAATTCTATTGATGTAATTTCGGCTGATTGGTAGATACATTGTGTTAAAAAATTCTCGATTGATTAGTTGCTTCCTTACGGATGAGAGAGGAAATGTGCGCAGAAGTTGGGCCTCAATGTCGCCAACCCTTGTATATTCAATAATGTTACAATAGACGTATAAGCTACTTATATCCCGCTCTAGGGATGGGGCTGTATCGCCTATTGATGTGCCTTCATAAAAAGTTGATTTTGAGAATCCCAATGTGGTCGTTAACAAGCTATCGAACTTGACAAAATAGTTCTTCCCTACCTTTAGAACCATGCGCTTTTTATGTGGCTCATAGGAAAAGAAATATTCATCTGCGTCGAGGTAATCTACACCAAACTCATTTAACTTTGTACACAATTCAGATGGCGTTTTCAAGCTTTCAATGTTCAAATTAACTCTTATTACAAGTTCACTGGAAGTAGACAAATCATCACCCAATATGTCTTCGCTGTATACGTGGATATCCCATGAAACGTTTGTTGATGCTTTGAGTTTAGAAGAGGACAATTGAACCTTGAATGTATCATTTAATTCTGTCAACCAAGGTGCGTTTTCAAGGCCCTTAAACATCCCAGTCATTTCAGATCCGAATTCAATAACAGCGGAATCAGACTTTTCCAATGGTGTCTTTTTAGTAAAAACAATAAATTCTGCCTCCGTTTCAACAGTAAATAAAGTTACTTTCTCTTTCTTATATTCACAAGTCATTAACGTTTCTGGCACTGATCCTTGAAACTTTCTTGCAAAGTCTTCAACACTTCTAATGACCTCAAATTGATTTTTTACTCGGATGCTCCTTTTTTGTAATGCATACAATGGCACAATTCTACATTGAAAATCAGTGACTTTCCTCTCCGAATTCCACCCACGTCCATTGTACCAATACCTTGATGATAACGTTGTTCTGGAATAACCCAAAGTATGACTCAAATCCTTACCTAATACAAGAAGAACATGCTTCCCTTCCTTCATCAATTTTGTTGACCCGTTTATGACTGGTTTGTAGAATTTATTCAAAGTCAGCTTGAAGAGATCATTTATTCGTTGAAACATTCTACCGATTTCCTTTTCTGTATCTTGCAAGCTCATTGTGGGAACCTTAGAATCAAAAGTTGACGTTGCAAATGCCTTTTGAATTGTAATCATGTTTCGGACAGATGGTAAAGATGTTGAAAAAGGATGTAAAGTTAGATGATGAAAAGCCCATGTACCATGTAGACTATTGTGAAATATGCGAAAACAATCATCCTTCTCTCGTATTTCTTTATGTAATTCAAAATAATTTTTTTTTAGCAAATTGATATCGTTGTAATAAGTAATGTCAGTTAGAGCAACTTCATAGGGTCCATGCAGAGTAATTGGATTAGCGAATTCAACAGAGTATGGAGCTGGTTTGTTACTTGGGAATATCTTGGGGTTGCTATTGCTTGGAAGAATGATGTTGAAGTTAGTAGACATGTTTAACTAATATATGGAAAAAGTCACATGCTATATTAGCTTAAAAGTTACGAGTGTCTCCCACCTCCACATTTTGTAGATCCTGGTGCGTTATTCAGCTATTGAATGAATCAGGACACCCTTTCCATTTAACTAGATATTTCCTTTGATTGCCATGAACTTTCCTCCTAATTATTTTATCAATCATATACACCTCTTCACTTCTGTCTACTACTTGCAATTCATAAGAGTAAAATTTTCCTTCAATTGGATTGCCATGGTAATCTATTCATTTATACATGGTGGGTCTAAGTTTTCTATTTACTTCATCTACAAAAAACTCTTCTTCAGTCCAATTAGGTAGATACCCCTTCTCAAATGTAGACTTAACCTTTGAAATCCGGACTCTATCACCAACATTAATTTTCCTTTCATTGGAAATGTTTTTCGCTTTCTTATCATACAATCGAAGCCATACATCCATCGCATTATCTGGGGTAACATCAACTGGTTTTATCTTAATGATGCGATGGTAGCTTTCATTGTAATTCTTAACAAATTTCTGCAACTCACCTACCCAAACATGTGTATTTTTTGCAGTGAAATAGCGGCATATTTTTGTCTTCAGTGTGCGATTGAACCTCTCAACCATGGCAGCTTTATAAGCACTTTTGACACTAAACAATTCCACATTATGACTTTTAAAGAGACTTCGAACATGAGAGTTTTCGAATTCCTTCCCTTGATCGGTCTGTATTCTTTGCGGAACACGCCCCTCATCGAAAATGCTCTGAAAAGCCGCTTCAACTTCTGGTCCTCGCTTAGATTTCAGCGCACGTGCCCAAGCATAGCGAGATAAAATATCTATTACGGTTAAGATGTATTTATAGCCATCATGGTACTGTGATATCTGTTGCATGTCAGCCAAGTCCGCTTTCCATTGACTATCTATATTGTTAACAACATATTTTCTCGTTGGAAACCGCTTTCTCGCATTTTTGTGAAGAGTGTAAGTCGGTTGACTCCTTAACCACTTCTTGACTTTCTCTATTCCCACACTTGCTGCACGAGCTAGAACCTCCGGACGACTGAATCTTGCGGGGTGATTTAAGTCGTAATAAATCTTTCTGAGTTTCACTGCTGTACTCATCGTCTTTGTTCTGATTTGCACACGTATTACTCGCACAGCAACTACTAACACAATTGATATCAACCTCTATGCCCTCTTCTGCTTTACCTTCGAGCGCAGATTTCAAACAACAGCAAAAGTTTTGTAACGACATGATATGAGAGAAGCAAGGCTTAATTTATATTTGCTTAATATTTACTATACTCCTTCCCAACACGCACTAAGCGCCTAGTAGCTCTTTTTGGTTGGAGATCATCGGGATCATGAAGCTCTCGATCTACCGCCATCGTGGGTGTTTTACTTTTTGATCCATCTCGTAAGTGACCCTTATCCAACTCATTCACAGTCGTTTCTCCAATAATATTGTGAGGTACATTTTGATCAGATAAAATTTTCTGAAAATATGTCCACCCTTGTGGTGCACCTAGTTTTCGCCTTACATCTCTGATAGCATATTGTAGAAGGTCATCTATGTGACTATTTCTAATAACATCACCAGTTGTTTCATCAATTATCTCCCCTCTCTCATTGAACTTCACATGTGGATCAATGAAGTCAAATAATCGCTCAGCGCGCACACGATATGGTCGAGGTGTTGACAAGGTTATAAATCGTCGCAACTTGTCACGAATCTGTCGCCTCTCATCAATGTTAGCAGTTGCTAACTGCATTCGTCGATAGGGATCCTTAATCTTCTGAATTTCCATATCCTTTTGTGTTAGTTCCTTAAGTTGATTCGTAATAGGTTCATCTATATTTTTGACTTCCTGTGCACTTTGTAATGTAGTCAATTGTACATACTCCTCTTGAGGAATGACTACCATCTTTGAATACGACATGTTTGAAAATAATAAGGCAACAAAGTACATTGCTTAAAACTAACTGTGAACCGAGAAAACTGTCATTGGTTCAACGGAGCTAGGTATGATATTTGTTCGAAATCGAAGTCGTTCCGGACATTCCTGGGTTAGATCAATAAATAGATAGCCATGTGGTTTCTTTGTTACATCTTCATATATTTTTCAAAGTACTTTAGGTTGTTGAGGTAATATCTGTCTACTGAGATGATGTATCTGACTGCTATCTCTTGGAATTTTAAATATTGCCAAATAATGTGTATTCAAACTTCTAGTTCTTTGCTCTTTCCCTCCATCGAAGATGTTTTAGGTGATGTAGATAATAAAAGCTTTCCTTTGATGTGCAGTTTGAATGAACATTTCAGTTACATCCTTTGAAGATTTGCTTTCACGTAATAGATCATCTAATACTAGTAAGTCACCTGCTTTGATGTCTTCAGTTGTCGGTAACCCTTGCTTCACATCATAACCTTTCTGGCGAAGTGCAGAATGTAGTTGTGGTTGAAATATGCCATAACACCATTTAACTCTTTTAATTTCTTTATTAAACATTTCATTTCTATATTGTAGCAATTGAGCTACAAATGTAGTTTTACCGGACTGACTTGGTCCAGCGACACACATTGTGCGATCAGTGAATAGACAAAAATCTGTCATCTTATAATTCCATTAACATTAAACTCATCATCCCGTAATTTTGCTTAGAACAACAAAACAGACACATGTTCCAGATCACGTTTATTTACATTCAGAATAGAAACTTTCAATTTACATTTACAAATTAAAACATTTGTGTTTCCTCATCACAATTAGGATTATGGAAAGTTTTCAAGTCAGCATCTTGGCGCTTCAACTTCAATTTAAGATTCCCATCTTTAGATTTCCGCCCTTGCTTTTTGCTCTCCTCCTTCCCATCACTTGAAGCAGTCTTATCAATGTTAATTAAGCATTTATCAATTGGTAGTGGTTCATAGACTAGTTGAAGAACCTTAATTTGTAAAGATGCGACTTTATCAGTCGAACCATGTGAGCCAATATAAAGTCCGGTAACGTGCACTAAGCCCATATAGCGACCCCGTTTGAGATCCTCGCATTCCATTGCGTTTGTAAAGAGATCGAATGCTTGAAAATGATCCGATAATTTTAAAAACAGTGTATTGAATTCCGCCAATTCCTTGTAAAAGGCAATGTGCTTGTGAAAGTGGGAGCACTTTCAGGCATCTCAACACATTCTTTCGCGAAAGAGTCAATAGTTTTAAGAATCACCTGTTGCCATTTTGGAAAAATCACTGGCATTTGTCTGATATTGCTATACCCTGATATAGACATGCCATTACTGTGGAAAAATGGAACTTGAAGATAAAAGCCATCATCACCATAATTCAAGGTTTGAAAGTAGAATGTATTTCCAATCCCTTGCACCTTTCGTGTCGGACAAAGCTTCAAGAGATCTTGCTCAAAAGCGTCACCTTCCTCTCTGATTGTATACATTTTCTGAGTCATGTTTCAACAAGTACTAATTCGGAGCATTCAACCAGCGGAAATGAATTGTCATTTGAAAGTGATAAAATATCATTAAAGCGTCTTCCTTATATACATATATATACTCGTACACCTATATGACTCATCGATCAAAGTGATGACGTGTCACTATGATTCGTTAACGTTATATTAACATTGCAGCAGTTGCTGCAATCCTTCCAAGCAGACTATTGATTCCACCATTAATACTGTTTCCAATATCATTTAACATACTTAGAAACCCACCACCACCGCGCTGAATTAAGTTTCGCCTTTTCTTATCACTGCTCCTTGGATTTGAAAACTTTTTTATGCTATTCAAAGAGCCAGCATTCAATAGAGGCTTGTAAATAGGTAGACATTTGTGTATTGCAAAAGCTAAATCACGAATGAAATCATCACTTGAATTTTGAATCAATTTACACTTCTTCTTATTATCATGTATCCTGTTTAACTTTCGCAACGCCTTTTTAAACTGACTTGAAGGTTTGAAGGAGCGTTTCGATTGACGAGAAGATGCCTTCCGTTTTACAGACATTTTTATTCTAATATGGAAATAGATAATACAATTAAAATTTTTGCTTAGTACCTACGACATTATACACAAAAGTTTACAAGCATTCACATATCACGCAGAGTTTGTTGCTGGTACTTATAAAATTACACAAAACACTTAACAAGTTGAAGAAGGAAACTGATATACACTCACATCGGCTAGAGTCTGATTTGTAGCAGTTATGAGCTGCTCAATGTCTTTCATCATTAGATGCTTTGAAATAGGACAGCACATACAGCAGGGCTTTGAATGGAAAGTCTTTATTATATTGGCATAGTATGCCCGCAAACTGATCACCTCAGAATGTCCTTGAGCAGCCACATTGATGCTCACTGATGGTGGTCCACTGAACAAGTCCAATTTACATTTCCCACCCTTCTCGTCAAAGTAGCTGGAGGTGATAATGTCATGGAGACATGTGTTATGTTTCCGTTGGATACTGCTGCAGCAGCAGCGAGAGTATTCCGGTACAATCTCAGTTTGAGCTAGTGGGCGAAATACTTCATTGAGCCAAAATCTTGCAACTCGTGTAAGAGCGTTGTTCGCGACTCTCATTAACATTTTCTGCACCACAACGTCCTCTCCACAGCGGAAATATTTAACTATTTCCTCCATCAAATCCACCAAATCCGCTTTATAGCCAGTTATATTTACGACAGAATAGAATATATTGTCGGTGAAGAGTTGACTTTGGTAAATTATTGAAATGGGAATGTTGGTAGTGAACGACATCCTGATTGACATTGTATCGTCCTCAAATTATGCTTGAAATAGAACGGTACAATGTCCTCCTTATATAGAAAAGCCACACAAAGACACAATAGTGACCAATCACAGACGTGCATGATGACTCATCATGCACGATATACAGTGACTGTTGAAAATAATTCTTGATCACAAAGGGGACAAGATGAAGTTTCAAAGGGTACATAACATGTAGAACACATAACGCTATGAGAACATGGTAAAAAGAGAAGGGATCGTTCCTGTTTAAAACATTTAACGCAGTTCTGTTCACATAATAATTTAAATGTCTCTTCTTCTAATTTCCTTCTGAAGTCACTTTTATTGGGAGAACTTTTTATTAAAACACTATCAAATGTCTCCTTCTTTCCATATCGTTCCAATTTCATCCTCCTAATTTCACTATCATTGCAGTGTAGCATGGAGAAATCCTCTATCCACCTATGATCCAAATTGTGATTCATAGCATGCTCATCTAGATCGTTTAGTCGATCAACTAAATCACCAGCGTTGATATTTTCACTGAGATTTGTTACAGTTTCTATAGCTTTGAACGAATATCCAAGGTCTCTTGCGACAACCCACGACGTTGGGATACTAGTCATCATTATGTATGTCATCAAACAACTATCTCATATTTATAGCTTAGTTTGTCTACGTAGAAAGGAAAATCGATGTGACTGTCATCTTGAATCAAACAGCGGACGTCTATCGGTACGTACCCAAGTACTCAGAACCAAGTCGCACAAGTTCGATCATAGACGTTCCGAAACGCAATGTACTCAACCCAGTCTACCAAACACATGTACCTATCCAATAAGACAGAAGTCATGCATGTTCCTATTCATAACACAGCTATTTTTACATGTACCTATCCCATGTTCCTATTCATAACACTAGATCGTAGATGTACCTATCCATGTACCTAACTATAACACTGAATTTTACATGTACCTATCCCTGTACCTATCCCACTCGTAGTAGGGCACAGTTTCGCTACTTTTGTCTATAGGCATAAAATAAGACCCGCACATTATGTAGGATTGTTGATTTTGACAATAATCAATAGCCGGATAAAAGTGTTTTCCATAGGTTTTCTCCAGTTAGGCCTACTGGTAATACAAATTTGCTAATTCCCGTTAATTACTAGATTGATTTTCTCTGTTTTAGCATTGTCAATTAATTCTTACCATGAAAGCACGAAGAATATCATGTGGGAAAATTTCATTGAATTTATGTCAAGCATTATTACTTTGTTCTGATATTTTCATGTATTATCATATGTTTTCAATGACGTCTATCCCTGAAAAGTAAGATGTTTTTAGGGTTTCTCTCATTTCCATAAAAGTCCGAAGCATACCCTCAAACCTCATAAACGACCGTTTCGCTCAGTAAAGTTTCTCTCGCTAAGGACTTAAATTATAGTACGTAGCGTAAACTTTGTACGAAACATCATTTGATTAATTTTCAAACGAGACATAAGTGAAAGCTGAATAATTGATTAGACGCCTCAATTTTCATCTGACTCCATGTTGATAATTAAATGCGATGAAATATGGAAATAGCCCGTTGACTATTGAAATAGAGAAATGCAACAACATTTCAAAAATAGATACGAATTCATAGCATGTTTAAAATATGAAACTCGATTGCATTTTGATTTCATGTTATATATGAAAATACACGCATGCAAAATTCGACAAAATCTGTCAGCTATGCTCTTCAGATGATCTTGAACAGCTCGTCCAAATAGTGCTTGGCTGTAAACAAGCTCAAAATTTATTAGACCAATTGACTCATGAGTTTTTTATGTTTTATTTTCAATGACATCCTGTCGGAAGTAGGCCAATGTTACCATCCATTTGCCAATTTAAGCCAGTCTCGAAAGCAACTAATTCTTTTCATAGACTCTTTTGCTTCTTTTTTATGAAACAACGGCAATTCGGCACCGCTCTCTAAATCCGTCGTTCAGAGCCCTTAAGAGAATGACATGAACACATAAGCCTATGTTGATGATATATTAATAAATTATTCATCACATCTCTTGTTATATCTTGTAGCAAGAAAATAGATGATGACAATATGAAATTTCAATTCTCTTTATGTTCATGACAAGGCTGACGGCGACAATTTTTTAAATGATCGAATTATGGATTAAAAGGTATAAAATTTTCGCCGTCTAGAGCCATTATCTTTGATAATTTGATAATAGAAGCAGGTTAATGTAATCAACCAGTTGCATGTAATAGTTGCAATAATTAATGCCAAAGCCAATTAGTTATGTTCATTTATTGAAGAATCATCGATAAACGGAGACTGCTTCATTGAATCACTCCTCTGCCAAATCACTGTTTGATAACATTAGTCATTTAGATTACATTTGTGAACTGTACGCTTATCTGATTGGCATTGGGTAACCCAGTAATCTGTGTTATCTTTCAGCTCAACTTGAATAGGCATTTGCCTTGGAAAATTTAACAGACAAGACCTGTCTTTTTTCGGAGAAGCACTGCGTCTAATCAGAATTTTATACATAACGATGAATGACGCTGTTGAGTAATTCATTATTCAAGAATTATTATTTTCCAAAGTCAGTTTGTCGCGTAGGGTCAACTACATCATATTTGAAAGTGCGGGCATATTCATTTACCAGTGCAGCCTTAAACCTACATTGGAACTAGCTTACAAATACTCACTTTTATTGAATTCTGAAGCAATTGCTAATATTGTATGACTTTATCCTATATTGCTATTCAAATTTACTAGTACAATGCATCTAATATTCCCAACAGTGTACTGGATACACTAAAAATTGTAGCAAATTATTTTATCACAATTATTATCACAATTCTTCAAAAACATGCATGATAAAATCACGGAGGAAGGATTTGCGAAATTTCATTTCAATAATGTTGCCTTATAAATCAAATGGAAATAAGTAGCCTTCAACCAAGGTTCATCAAGCATCTTCAATTGGATCATTCCATGCAATATCATAGCGGTAAAATGCTAAAATACGCAGCAAGCATTTAGGCGATCTGCTGGATAGATGGTATAAATCTGAATTCTATACCTGCAATCTATAAAAGTCAAGCCTCAATTGACTATCAGCTTTCAAATGAGCTATTCTCGAATCCGTGTTGTCACACATCAGAATATTAGTAAAAGTACAGAACAGGCATGAGAATTTGCATTTTTAAAAAGAGAGCATGTCACTTGTAATCAGACTTGAAGGGAACAGTGCATTTAAAACTATGCATTTTGTAAGCATACATTTGACCTAATGCCTTTCAAAGCAGATGGATTGGTGGCGCTTGATGACTCCTTAAAAAGGAGAATGTCTCAATAAACAATGAAAGTACATCATTGCTTCTCAACTTTTTCGCATCGGAACACCATTGATCATGATCATACCAAAAAAATTTTGCTTATTTAAGTATGAGCCATTGGTGCGTATGTGGATTTGCGTCAGTGGTTATCATTTTTGCTTCCTGCAAGCAACACTGAGGGTGTGATGTTCTTTTGTATTACCACCACTCCCCACCACTTTTCTTGGAAGATTCTGGTAGTTGGTTTGGCTGTATCAGTTTGTTTTCTTTGGTTCGTTGTTTGGTTCTGTTGGTAGTGGTAGTTATCCATCGCCACGTTGGAGGGTGGGGGACAAATATCCAAAACTAAGCAGAGAACCCAATTTAGAATTGATGCACCATACATTTCGGGCATGACAATGTCTATGGTATCCGTATTTCATGCGATAAATTGCAATTTAAAATTTGAATAGGTTTACTTTGGAAAATGTCCGTTTCTTCGGCAACATATTGAAACTAAGTATCGAAGAAAGTTTTCAAACTACCATTTTTTGACATGAATTATATCATCATGATGCATTCATTTCATCTTGGAAAGATGTGGATGTCTACTATCTAAGTAGGCCTACAACTCAAGCAAATCACATTGGGATTCATCAAATTAGTATCAAATAATAAACACAAAATTCCATTTCTCAGTTCAGTGTAAACAAATGAAAATAACTCCAACGGAATTCTTCATTGACTGTATTGGATTTTTGACAGAAAAACAATGACAACAAATGTTTGTGTCAGTAATCGCAAAAAATGCAGAATTATTTCCGTACACATACCTACATTACTATCAATACATTTATGAGGTTGACACAATTCAGACTATTATGTTTGCTCAGAGACCATTCTAGCTTATCGGTGTGAAGCCATATAATCGATGAATTTCATTTCAAGTCAAATTAAAAAAATCAGTTAAATTATCACCGAAGCCAAATAAAAAATAATGGAGAATATTTGCGATTTTGGTAATGTACTTTAGCCTTCCTGCGTGTCAAAATGAGGTTTCCAATGAGGACTCAAGGAACGCTCAGAATCACTTCTACTATTGTTTCAATCAAAACCATGTTGCCTGCATTTGATAAAACTGTTTGAGCATGCAATAATCGAGTAGACGATGGCAGAAATCATCCACTGCACATGCCAACCCATCAATGTGGTTTGGATGAAGAGACATCTGACATCAGTCATCAGACTGCTGAGATGATTCCCAATACTGATTTAATCACAAAAAGAACTCCAACTTTCAAATCAGTAGAAATATTTGGGGGGCTGAAATACAATCAGGGTCTGACTGGAATACTACGGCGCGGATGTATTGCAGTGGCACGGATATTCCTCCACATTCAACTTGTCGCCAGATGAAGCGTCACTTCAAATAGAAACACTTGGAGAGCACAAATTAATGATGATAAAAGGGAATTGCAAATTGCTTCTTAAGTTGAATTGAGCTGTTTCGTTAGATGTGGAGATGAATATAGCTATTACCTCAATCGCATGATGGCCTCCAATGTTGTCAAGCTATAGTGGCAGGATAAATTCAGTGTCAGTTTTAAAATTGACAACACAAATTGCTGAGAAATTGTTCTGCGTAAGGCTTTCCTCACAAATTGACAATTATAAAGTAATCACAAACTAAACAATACCGATAAAATCATTAAATCACAAATAGATACTAAAATTATCACAAAAACAGCGATTATTGGTCAATGCGATTTAAAAAAAATGGCATGCTATGAATTGGATCGGCATCAAAATTTGAATTTCCCTCAAATGTCAATATTCTCACACACATTTCAGTGAATAATATTCGAGCGAAATGACATTAGCAATAAACACCAGGTCAACAATTTTTAGCTTATTAGAAACTTTGGCAAAAGAGTATGGGTCTCTGACTTCATCAGTTTCAATAACACTGTAGTTATCAACAGAAAGTGTGTTCTATTTTATATAGTTGGCATCTAGGATGCGGTATTACGATATAAAATATAAATGTGCATACACTGTATTTAAAGTATAATGGACGTAATGAGATCCGTCACATGCATTCCATTGAAAAGTGTGTTGAAGTTGATGAAAGCTTAACTTAACGTTAATCAAATTAATTGTGTTACTTCTTTCTATGTACAACATAAAGCTTATGAGAAGCAGCAGTCAGCTTGGGACTTTATTCCAGTTATTAAAATGTTCGTTAGCACAAGAGTGAAATGCAATAATCCCACTGCCTTGCTACATGGAAATAGAATCATTCAATGAAGCAGCCGAATTATGAGATAAGCGTTGTTGATATACCTGCCATCTTCATTGTCGTGGAGACTGTTTAGTCTCTTGAAACCCGATGATGTGCACAGCAGTGTTCGACTAGCAGCAGTCAACATAGACTGCCGCAACTGCTCATGACGTGCACTACACGTCATCGCTGTATTATTTCGTCATTGTTCACTCACCATTTTGAGAGCTGCAGTTATGAGCGAATAACGTGCAGTGCACGTCATGGGCAGTTGGAGCTGGGAGTCAAAAGATTAAGCAGATCTTCAGCAAGCCAACCGCAAATACTAAATTCATAAGCGTAAGAGCATGTCATTTTCAGTTTTTACCCGAATAACGATTTAAAAATATCGAAAGATGAGTATAAATCCAGCAGGTCTGCGCCATTTTTCGCAACTAGTGTGATTGATTTACATGTAAGTGATAAATATGGTTTGAAATGCCATGTTTTTGAAATATTTTAAGACAAATTATGTATCAAAATAGGAGCCTTTTAAATTGCTTTTCATTGATTCCATTCCACCGTTTTGCATCGTTTCTTTTCAAATGAGCAACATATTGGATATGTCGGCAATTTCATGTACTGTTATGGTGGGCGAAATAAAGCACCTGTCAGAGCTGCTGATGGCAACTCAATTTCTTTAAGGCAGGCATCTTTCGCAATAGCCTCTAAAATAAACCATGGATTAAATATGACAAATGTGCTGTATATTCAATTAGTGATAATCAAATCAGTCAAGACTTCAAGAAATAACCTATAGAGGCCGGAAAATGCATTTAAGTCATTGCTTATTAAGCTCTACTACTTCTAATTCCGGGTACAACTAATTATTCATGATGAATTATGACACAGCTATGTTTTTTAATGCAATGAAGGTTGTGACTTCTTCCGATTCTCAGCATCATGTCACTTACCTGTACATCTCACCTACCGACTCCTTCATTGTACATACTAACAATTTCATCGTCTCATCCCTCATCTCATCAATGCTGTGCTGCGTTTTCCAAGTTTGAAGCAAACATTTTGACTTTGACATAGTTCGCATAGGCAAATCTTTTATAAAAGTAATTATTTCAAAATTAAAAATTAAAGAAGCGGCAAAAAAGCAAGTTTTAAGACATGGTTTCAACAGACAACGTCTTTAGTACCCTAAAGATGGGACTAATCTAGATTACACGCGTTAGAGATTTCGTCATAAAATCGAAATTTGAAAGATCAAGCAAAAGGAACAAATCACCAATTTTTGAGCTTTGTAAGTTTGGAGTCACCCATGCTCTCCTTGAAATGCGTGATGGTGTCTTATGTAGTCATATTTAAGTTTCATTGATAGCTTACTATGAAACGTCATCCTAACACAGAAGCTCATCAAAGAAGAATAAAACCAGGACATCAATACATATACTAAGGATCTATTTCAAACTTTGATTAGAAATAATTAGACAATTAAGTATGCGATTGATCGCATTACGTTTGAAAAGTCGAATAATTTATAGTAAGTATGAAAATGACTACGGTTGGCATTGTTGAACGGTGCAAAATGCGGGGAAGAGCAATCATTATCGACAGCGTCTGTTTCAGTGATGGAACTATAAACGAATGAATGAATGAATGATTAGACTTACTGTGTACTTGCTTGCTTCAAATTTAATATGTGTATATAATGCAAGCATTGTTCACACAAATCTCAGCAACGTTTTCGTTCTGCGCATTTATTAATAAAATGTTCATTAATTCACGATTTCCAAACTGATTCTAAGTCATTAATTGACTACTTCCCATATTTGACTGCATTTTCATGAGAACTTTTGAACAATGGTTAGGAAAAAATGAATAATACCTCAATAAGGAACAAACTGAATTATCATGTTAAATGCAATCACTATAGAAAAATGAAAATACAAGCAATAACAATTAACAATTTCATTTGTCAATACAGACTATTTCCTTACACGCTGACAGAAACACAGCAAGAAAATATACAAATTCAGAGAATTCATACAGCTAGTGTTTCCATATATCTTGGCCGATTCACATATATTTCTGGCTACTTCACAATCCCTGCTGACTTCATTGGGATATTCACTTGTAATGAGAACTACAACTAAGGTCTGAGAATTTCTAGCACAACCATTCTTGTTAACAAATTGCCATGAATTCATTGAATTGTAGGAATGAATGGAATCATAGAATGGAGTATATTAGATGGAAGTCATTTAATTAAATAAACAATGAATGTCACTGAATTATGTTTTTTATGTAAAATGTATTCGTGTTGAAGAATGAGATGTGATTGGAATTTTTCTTAGCAGTATTTTTATATTTCAGTTTATCACAACTAAACTTTGTTACGCTGTTCAATTATAGATAAATATCAATACAACTCTCAAAAATGCTCTCAAAACTACAGTTAATATTCTTAAGACGCATTATGTGAATGAACTGATTCACAAAGATCAGTTTTCAATTGGATTCAGATTATTTTCAGGTAATCATGAAAATAGCTAATTATCCAAAAATTTTGAATGTAGTCGCAATTAAAAATCAAAAATCTTCTCCGATGCTTTCTCAATTGCGATTATCAATATTGCAATAAATAGTCAATGAATGTATTTCGACAAAAATAGTATTGAACATATAGGACACGTATAGTTGGTAGAGAGTCGACTCAAAATAAGTATCTGTATACAGTAAAAATGTTTATATCAAAATATTCAGTTTTCTTCCAGAGAATACGCTCCTGCGGTCCAAACAATATTTGATTTATGCAAATTTAGCTTCCTGTGATTATATTCTGTTGACGTGAAACCACTATCTAAGTAGCATGAAGCTTATTAGAGATCAATAGGAATGAAGGTTTGCTACCAGGTATCTTAATTAAACGATAATTTAACTGATTATCAAGAAAATATCATGAACTGCATTACAATGCAAGTCTTCAAGGAAAACTTGAGATCTTATTGTGTGATTCTTGGCTGAAATTTCAAGTTTATAATTCAATTTTCATCGCCGTAATCTTATGATTCTCTAAATTTTTGTTTCATCTCTTCAATCTGAATAGTAAAATGGACCCATTTACATCTTTTAATTGTGATGTGTCTTTGATTATGATAATCATATTTGCTCTTTCAGTAGTAGGTCTTGTGATATAATCACGCTTATTAAGAAAATACTCTTATTGATAAGGCTGTTCATTATAGCAATAGTAACCCATCGAATTGCAAATTTAACAAACATTACCTCTCCAAGATATGTCATGGTCATGATATGGAGGATTTGTCAAATGCTATTATTACTTCTGTATTGGCTATCATGATCAGTCAATTCCTTAGGAATTTCTTCAAACGTGCAAAGTTTGTATATTTCACACAGGCACGGCGGAACCGGGGTGAGGAGAAGGGCACGGTGGGCACGTGACCCCTAAAAATTAGCAAGTTTTGATGCCCATATCCCATAATTTAGTTGATGTTCAAAATTTTCAGACATCTCCTTGATTTGATGGAACCAAAGATTGCGAGTTTTCATTAACGGGTCGTTTGGTCCATCGTTTGTTGTGAAGTCAGGGGTTCCACAAGGACCAGTCTTAGGACCGTTCTTATTTAACATTTATATGGGACAATTGCATTTTACGCGCCTAGTATGGTATAACTGACACGCATACGGCAAATTTATAGACAAACTTGTAAATAGGCATAAAGTCTCGGCTCGGATCGGCCCGTTCAGAGAAACATTCAAGCCCAACCCGGCACGCCCATTGAGGCCTACTTAACCCGCAATTAATGCGCTAGAGATTCCGTATTATGTGCATAATCGTCTGCATTATATATTTTTGACAACAGATAACCAAACGATAGGTTAATTTTATTTCAAAGTTTCATCGATTCGACTTACTTCAAATTTTAAAGGTACGTATAACGGAAGCACGCCTAGTCGACCCTATTGATTTCTCTCTAAATTTAGCTCCTATAATTGATATTTTCGAATTTCATAATTCTTTTTTGTATGATTTCATTGCAATTAGTTGCAAATTACGATGAGGACTGCTTTTAATTCACATGTCATGAAAACCTATAAATGGGATGTTTGTATTCAGACTATTCACACATCATGTGATTTGTATCAAGATATCAGTCACATGATACTTATAATAATTTGATTTATCGACTTCCAGATCTCTCGAAGCGATTAAGCGAATGGAAATTTATTTTTACACCCGAATCCCGCGGCTCCATTTTTGTTAAAGAATAACAGGCCCAAGCCCTACCCGTGGGCCACCGGGTCACAAGTCTGGACATGCCACAGAAATAAAATTTAGGCTTTGATACTTTAAGTGAATAGGAATTCTGACTCGATTCCTGCTGCAAGTAGTCTTTAATATCTCAAAATTATTCCGCATAAATTCAGAAGATTTTATATTATCACACATTCTCCTTACAAGTGCTATTTTTGATTATTGTATGGTCATTATGCGTGCATTATTTCGGCGCATGTGCAGTGTTTAACAATCGATGTGAGTTTGAGTTGCAATTGACTGAGCATAATCATTTTCAGCCAAAGCACATCGTGGTACAAATGATCTTCGTGGAATAAAAAAATCTCACTGTCTTATTTTACAAAATTTAAGAGTTTCTAAGTTACATATCACTTGATTTCAACATCTTCAAGTGAAGCACTGCAATTTTTTCTTCCAATCTAATAACAAAGCCATTACACTGATCTTGTATTCTGGGTTAAAAATAGTGTAGATTACTGGATTCAAGCCGGATGAGGCATATCCGGGCCAAGCTAAGTCAAAAAGGAGTTCTGAGAAAATATTGTTCTGAGGAGTAAAGGCAACGATGATTTGCACAATGAAGAATGGGCTCCAGCAAACTGCAAACACAATAAAAACCATGAGAAGCGTCCGGATTGCTCTTTGTTCTTTGGAATGAACTGAAAAAACACTGGGACGATGACCTGTAAAAATTAAAGTTAATCTTCGCCGATACCTTTGCCGGTTATTATTCTTAGATTCTTCGTTGACCACCTTCTTATCAGCATTGTTTTTCTCATACATTCGCAAGTGATGAGGCTGACCTTGAGATTGCAATGCTGAACGACTTTCCTGCTTTATCAGTGAATCGCTATCGATTGGAACAGACATGCTTCTTGTTGGACGTGTTACACCAACATCAAGCGGTAAGTCGTCGATGACCATCCCTGCAGATTGGGTTTCGAATATTTCAGAGGATGGCTGCGACAAACCTTGGCTGTCAGAGCACAGGGTATGAGAGATAGTTTGCTGTGTGGACTGTGAGGACATCGTCTGATGAACACCATTTTGATGTAATGGAGCGAGATCGAATCGAATTTGACAGCTTCTGCATTTTTCAATTAGTCCTTCGGAGAAGCGTATGTTATCGTTATCCCCTTGGCTTTTCGACTCATCGTCATCAGGGTCTTCGTACTTTTGATTGTCCTCATCATCGAGCGCATCGTTAGGTTGGAAGTTGATGGCCGCCTCCGAACGACGATGTAAAGTATCATTGAAAGTACTTTGGCGCTTTAGAAGCTGTATGCTACGAATAGCCGTAAACGTCATGATAGCAAGAGGTAGAAAAAATGTTAGTATACTTCCATAGATCAAGAAAGGTGTGGCGCCTTGCATGTATGAATCACTGGTATCAAGATTTGATGACTTGATATTGGAATCAAATCTAAGAGACAAATTTGATGAAGCTGTTGATAATAACAATGGGAATTTTTCTGTAAACTTCTGTGACGTGTTGATAGATCGCATCAAGGAATACCTCAAATCTTCATTCTTGGCTTGTAATGGCAATTTCAAAGCCGAATCATTTAGATAATACAAATGTGAACTATTTATAGAATTTTCTGTTTTTGGAATTTTTGAGTTTGAAATTAAAGATTCGGTCATTACAGCTAAACTAGCCAAACATGAAAGTCCCCATGCTACTCCAAGTAAAAGTATAAGATGACCCCGAGACATTCCGTAACGAATTCGATAAGGATAGGCGATTGCCAGGTAACGGTAAACGGAAATCACGCACAAGTTCATGATGCTACCAGCTGAGAAGAAAACATCCAGACAAAACCATAGCAGCTTCAAGGCAAAGCCGAGCTCCCAATGTCCATTCACCTGAAAATAAATAAAGCATATGTCAACCTTCATGTCGTCTCTGTTGTGGGAAACAAGAGAGATTGTTGCTAGAAAAATCGTTAAAAAATTATATCACAGATTCCTCTTTTTGAGGCAAAATATTGACCAAGACTAATATATCATTCACGAAAGTTGCTGTTTAAAATGTGTATTCTTTGCGGCAGCAGCACATAATGTGTTCGAATTTAACAAGCTATTTTTACATAAGAGCTGATAAAAGGTTATCCAGAATCAATCATTCTGCATCTGGTGATGTAGTACACAACACAAAAAACAATGCATCCACCAATATTTAAAGACGAATAGACGATTTGATTGTTGTTCTCACGAAATCCTTAACTCGTTTGGCTTTTTATTTCCCGTGGCTTATAATAAGTAGAGACAGCTAAAAGAATGGAAGTTCACAAAAATATAATATCAATTAAAAAATTATGAATTCAAATATTGTTCAATTTTAATGCCATCAAGCTAAATAAAAGGAAATATACTCGTTAAAAGAAAGAAACTGCACCATTTACGCATTGCTCTTTTCCCGACATCACATAGCAGAAAAAGACAACAAGCATATTGCAAAAACAATAAATCAACACATCATTCTTCGGATTTCCATGGAGTTGACCAAAAATTGATGATCGATTGCACAACAATTATCTTGTTTCTAGATGTAATGGCATAAATCACCAAATTTTGAAGGAAAATAAATTAGGATGTTGCTGTTCTTATTGGTATAAGTATGGCTCACAGTCTGTGTAATAAATCAAATCGCAATAAAAATTGTACAGATCGTATACTGGAATAATAAAATCACAATACTTCTAAAATGTCTCCTTTTTCACGCGAGAAGAGGAATTTCGCAACATTCGCCGCCTTTCGATTGCAAATGCAGAAATCTTTGAGCCAAAAAAGTTTGCCAAAAAATGCAGTAATCGAGAGTTGAGATCGCAATGACATAAGCTATGCCGGTATTTTGTAATGCCGGCCACCGGTCCGGTCGCAAATTTTGAAGACCGGCTGGCCGGCCGGCAAAATTAATTAGATCGATGTCGACCGCTGACGAGATTCAGTATAGAATAAATTGCTTAGTGAATCATTACAGCATAAGGAGCATGTAAATGCAACATAATTTGAGAGTATCTACACGTATGTTTTGCAAGGTATCGGAGCCGTGGTCCAGCTACAACTGATCCTGCTCCGGCTCCGACTCTCTACCGTGCTTGGCTTCGGGCGGCTCCGGCTTTGACATAAGACCATTCGACATATTGTCGGGCCCCCAACACGATACCAAAGAAGAGACTTTCGCAGATCACTGATCACTGATGTACCCCGATGGCTACGAAACTTCACATCTGTCGAGGTCTATCTGGTACCCCTTCTTGTCAGACAAGATCACAGGAAGCACATGTATGTACATCCAATGGATGCAGGCTGAAGTTTTCGGTAAAATGACATTTGTATGTTTTTTTGTAATTTAGTGAGAAATACTACGGTGTGCAGAACCATCTCTAGATCATGCAGTTCATACTGCTTAAGAAACTAATCACATTTAAATTTATCAGATCGTTATTTTGTCGTAAAACACAGCATCCTGATTAAGTTTTAGCTGAAACTAACTACGTCTTTCAATACATTTTCGTACATATCACTGATCGCAGGCATAAACACATACAGGATAGAAAAATGACTATCATGCTAAAAATAGGGACTAATGTGATTTAGCTAGTGCTTCCAGCTTAAAACTTTTTGTTTTCAATATGCTTGTGTTTGATTGACTTTGAAAATGTAATCAACATTATCATAAATTATAAAATAGGCATTTGATAGGGCCGCCGGTTCCAACCGTCCTGTGCATACTCGTATATGGTGATGGTTCACTTCATCGACAGGGTCGTTTCTAGGTGCAAACTAATGATATCGATCAAGTGTGTTTCAGACAATAAAAGTACAAAATATATGAACGCAATAGGCATGTGTTTCAATTTAGATGAAATAAGAAAGTGGGAAACTTAATTCGTAGCGATGAATCATCTACATTACAAAACTGACAGCATCATTATTTGAATATCCATCAATACTTAGTTGTCAACTTTATGAAACTACATGGCCTATTCCGGTTAATCGATGAATAATTTATTAAAGGTGCACATTATTCATCAAATTATTCGTCGATTGACCGGAATTTTTCACATAACTTTTACGACGTACATAACTATGTTCATGGCCTATACTTAATTAATTCAAACAAGCCATGTTGTATCGTAAAACTGACAACTGAATTTTGATGAATATCCAATTCATAACACAGTTACAGTTTCAATTTTGATAATCCTTCGGTTCGAATCAACTATTTAATCAAAGAGTGGATTAATTCAATTTAATTTATCTCATTCTGTTCTCCGAAAACAACATAGCGTATTCTTAAATGTCTGTGGATACGTGCCACTGATGAAACATGCATTTTTTACTAATATCTAATTGATGAATATTTTGTTTCCTCAAATTTGGAATCTGGAAAGCTTTGCATTTCTTATACCAATTTATCATCACTTTCATGTCGCCTTGATGTAACAAGTGTTTGCGCCAGTGAATGTATGAATAATTGCGAATAATAAGAGCGTGTTAGATGTACTAATCATAGAGTAAGTATATAGTAAGTAGAGTGTCGGCTAAAGAAGTATCTCTATACAGTGAAAATTTTTATATGAAAAGATTCAGTTTTTTGCGGAGATTACAGTGTACGCTCCTGCGGTCCAAAGAATCATTTGAGCAGTTTTTAAAAAGCTACATTTTTGCAATCATTACTGTTGTGCTCTTAGATATGCCTAGCAGTCTTCTTTGACACTTTAGGTCAAAGGCCTCAATGCATTTTGTTGCTCTCTTATTCAGTGTCCAGGTTTCGCAACCGTATAAGGCGATTATAGCTTTCACAATGTCACGAAGTATGTCCACATTGATTCTCAAACAGCTTCTTTTCTTTCCATGACGTGTCTATTCTTGCTAATGCACTTGTGACCATTCCAACTATGATCTCTTGTTGAAATCGATAATATCTTTTGTTGACTTTCCATCTTCAGAAATCAACGAGCCGAGATATTTGAAACTTTTTGCTTGTTCTAGTACTTCTCCATTGACCACTATTTGAGATTGAATATTAATAGACTGAGGTCCAGTCGCATTTACATGCCGTATCGATTTGCATTGTCGTTTATGCTGCAAGTCAGAGTCTTTAGTTCAGCCGTAGAGCCTGCCATAATAGCGATGTCATCCGCAAACCGCAAGTAATTAATTCGCAATTTTCCACATTTGATACCACTCAGTTGTTCATCCAAAGCGTCTGTCATGATGCGTTCCGGAAAGAGATTAAACAATGATCGGGAGAGTATACATCCTTGCCTAACTCCTACTTAGAAGAGAACCAATTGCTGTAATCGTAGTTGACAAGGACTGTGTTTTTTGCAGTCTCATATAGAGATCTGACCAGTGCGGTGATGTCTTTTCCTAATTTGTGTTTTTCTATGGTATGCCAGAGCCCTTCGTGCCAGACGCGGTCGAACGCTTTTTTAAAATCGATAAAATTCATCAAGACATATTGACCGTGATTACGATATTTTTTGCACAAAATTCTCAGATTCCCAATATGCTCAATTGTGATTCTTCCTTTTTTAAAAGCCAGCCTGGGATTCATGTAGGACAGCTTCGATTCGAGGAGAAATACGATTATGAATTATCCGGAGTAAAACTTTGCTTGCATGGCTGATTAAACTTATATCGTTCTTTAGTTTTCACAAGCTTTTGCGTTGCCTTTCTTATGTATAGGGATTACGATTGACTCAGTCCACTGACTGGGCCAAATTCGTTGCTTGAGACACAGCAAAATATTTACCATTTCATCGCCTCCTGCTTTGATAATTTCGCCGGAGATGTCATCGATTCCGAGGGATTTTCTAGATTTCAGCCTATTTATGGCTTCTTCTACTTCTGCCCTTAAAATTGGCATTTTATTGTCTTCTTCGCTTTCATCCGTGGTTTCTCTCACTATGGTGTAATCTACATGCACTGTATGGTTGTATAGATCATCGCAATATTCTTTCCATCTTTCTGCAATGTCCTTGGTGTTTGTCAACGTGTTGCCCTTTTTGTAAGCTATCATGTTCATTCTTGGCTGAGAATTTTGAGTTAATGATCGAACAATTTTGAAAGCTTAACTGCTGTTATTTTTTTGCAAGGTTCGTTTCAATGTCCAATGTTGTTTGCCGAACCCAGACCTTTCTGGCTTAATGTCACTACTCCAAAAAATGTTCATTAAGGTTTTAACCGATTATTGGTCATTCTCGAAAACAATTGGAGATTTTGCAGAAATGCTTGGTAAAAGATTCGAATTAGCATGCAAAGGCATGCAAAATGCATAAAGGAATGTAGCGATTATCCAACAACTCTGAGCTTTCCCTAATTTGAAATGTGCACGAAGGATATTAAGTCAAATTTTGAAGGATATTTATTAAATCGACTTTTAACACACTAGATAGTGCGCCTGTAATAATTAATAACTGCTGCTTTCAGCAGACACAATGAGAATAGAATATTGCCCTGCCCGAATGATTGCCTAGAGTATTGACAATTTGCCCGGGGATGGTTGCATTTTGAATTAAGGAGTTCTGTCGATGTTGAGACATATGAATTAGGCCTGCTGATGATTCTGAATTGGCAGCTATTCAGGTCTGTTCCCAGTTTCAACCGAGGATGCAGCTCAGTATTCATTTATTCTATTTACATTTCCCCAAATTGATCAGACAAGTAATTGTTGCATGGTAGGCCTTTTGTAGTAAACAACTGTGTTTAGGAAGAAAGTTTGATTTTCTTTAATATTGAATGGCCGTTGAATTGCATATAGAAACTGATAATTATTTACTACTGGCTTAGATGCATGCAAGCCTATATCAAAATAATACAAATTAGTTAACGAATTGCAGTTATGTCCATTCATACTGCCTCGATCTTTTGCGCATCCCATTCGACAGTCATTGAACAGAAACATATTTACTGCGGGAAATTTAATGAATTATTCATATAATATTCATTGTCATTTTACATTGATTTGAAGATTATTTTGAAAAGTTACGAGTATGTAAAACTGATCACCATGAATTGGGGCCCATCAGGAACTGGAATTAAGACGTCAAAACCCTCAAAAATGATGTTGGTCTGTGTTTGAAAGAAGCAATTAGTTCATGGAGGACGAATTTTGTGATTCTATTGATGCGTCATGTCTTCTGTTGCAGTTTGTTAAGGCATTAATATGATCAAGGTTATGATGAGTTTTAATTTGATTTATTCATTCAGTGGAATTTCTTAAATGAATCCAAATGAATTCATATATGATTAAAAGAAGAATAAATCGCATGGCTAACTGATATCTTGCGTTATGACATCGCTTATATACTTAGAATTAAGTTTGTTTAAATATAGACAGATAATAGCGGATGTATATTATATCGGAAAATTCAAAACCTCGTCACGTGCTGTAATGTTTGTATTATTATCACGTGAGTTTTCATAACTTCCATAGTTCAAAGAATGCAGAGGTCAAATTCTAATATGGTTATCACAAGTGCAACTTTCACTTTGTTATATTAGTTAATATAGGCCTAAGAAATCTAAAGTATCTTTAATCATGGTGTAAATCATTATCAAACTGTATAAAGAGAAAGCTAATAACAGTTGGAGTATTTTCCGTAAACATTTACCTATAAGAATTATCAAACTGTGTACTGAATGTTAATATGGCTAAAAGTGCAAAGGCAATGCATTTGATCGGATCTGATGAAAACGTCATATGATGAAACAGCATTTGTTTCATCAGTCGGTGATTGATATGTTTGCAATGCCTGCGTATTATGTAGTAATGCACGGCTATATCCTTGGTTAAGGTTAAAAGCACCACGGTTGTGGTCGGCTACGGTTAACGTGAACAGCGAATGCGGCTAATCACGGTTACATTTTGAATTGGAATATATTTTGCTCTTATTTTTTTACCTTTAAAACTTTAAATGAGTGACATTTAAATACTCTCTTAAGGTTAGATAGTACAAGATATTCAGCGAAATCTGGATAATGTCAGAGTCATAATAGTATCATGAAAATTAATTGTGCAGGTACGCTAGGTTTGTACATTTGCTTTCGTAAAATCGACAGTTCTGTCAGATAGACTGCGTTAAAAAGTAGAAGCTATAACATGATTAAATTAAAACACGACACGATAAAAATTCGAAGATCAAGGAAATGGAAGATACCAAAGTTAAACAACTACCCTAGGGGAGAATCGTGTAAATAATTATGTAACTTAAAGTCAAGAGTGAATGAAATAAATTAACACTAATAGCATAGAGCAACTTACTCCATTATAGAGTAGGAAACGAAATACATTTAAAGGTTAGCCGACTCAACTTTTGAAGGGAAGTGAAACAAATTAAAACTTATGATCAATTTCATTTTACAATCAAAGAATTAAAATGAGAGTTCGTCATGGACATGACGAGAAGCTAACTGAAAATAATCAATGGTAAAAATCAAGAAACCTAATAAACCAAAATAAGAACGCTATGTACGAAGTCATCAGGGAGGAACCATATGGCTGCATGAAGCAAGGTTTCGGCCCCTAACCTACAACCTGTACCACATGGTCGGGCCAGGCCAATCATATCGAATGAACGATAAGGAAGGTCTCTCCAAACCTGAGGAAACATAGCTAAAACTAAACCGTAAATAAGTTTTGAATTTTAGAGAACAAACGGAAACATACGAATCTGGAAAATAGTCGTTAATCTAGCATAATCGTACCTATGATGGAAAGTATTTGGCGAGGCGAAAAACAACCAAACTTATAAACGAGGAACGTATTCCTCGAGAAGGACTTTATGCAAGAATTAACTAGTGGATTAACCTTGTAGCCCCTTCCCTTGAAGATATTGAAAATGCCCGTAGCTCTTGAAGTGAAAACGGAAGCATCAGATGAAATCCTAGCGAACCTGATGAGTTGGGCAGCAAAAATGTTTAAGCCAGTGTAAAATGTCATATTACTTTCGGGGAAAGTATATAGCACCACTGAGAAGCTAGACTCATCAACCTTATGGTAAACCTCCGTGGTGTATAGGCGACCATCTTGGACCTTGATTTTAACATCCAAATAATTAACGCATTTGTTGTCATCATCGCTTGTGCTAGCTAAGAGATCTATCGGGTAGATTTCAGAAAGGATCTTATCGAAGTGCTTGTAATTAAACACACCCTGGTGGTGTGAGAGAGAAGTTTGGCCAAGCCAAATCTCTTACTCGCTAGAAGCCCCGTCACGAACTTGAACTCTCCGTATGCTAAGAATACTGTAGGTCAGCCTAGAGTGAACTGGAATTCCCACCCATAGGAATGCCCCGAATTTGTTTAAAGACAAGTCCCCTCAAGGTAACAAAAGTGTTATTTAGGATGAAATCAATGGCAGTGAGGAATTGGGCTTTGGACCAGCAGTGATATCCTCTGTATTTCTTATTCGAGAAGAAAGTTCTATAATAGCCAATGCAGATGAAGCTCTTGGAACTGTTAAAAATTATCTCATATAAGCCTTTCAAGTAGACCTTAACCTGGTTTAAATTACGGTTTGTATAGAGTGTGGAGAAATCATAAACTTGTAAAGAGTGGCAATTCAAACCAGTCTAAAAATTCCCCAGATAGTTAACGCTCCAGAAAGCGCTCACAACCGAATTATTCTTGATTGAAAGGCCATAACTACTAAACTTGTCCCGTGCCTCAATATCAGATACACAGATATAATCAATATCTGACTGTTGTCACTGACGGTCGTGTTCATGCTGTCTCTCGCAACGACGTACTGTTTTTCTGGAATACGGTTGCTACTATCAGTCGGATTCGCATAAAAATTATATCATCGTTTTCCTCGTGCTCTTGGCAATACGTATCTGGCATCAGTCTTGGATTTGGTGTGTTGGCTATTCCATTTTGGAGTGATATACTTACTGTGCTTCCCCTTGGCTGATAACTGTTCAGTCCGCCATAGCTTTGTTAATCGAGCAAGAATTTCATCTCTGCAGGTGTCATTGCGCTGAAATACCATAGATTTTGGAATATCAGCAGGAGAATAGCTTCCAGAACTGTTGTTCTGCTGGTCGTGTGGCGTTGCGTTTGGACTATTGAACTGGTGGTATTAGTGTCGAATTCAGGCTCGCTCGCTTTCATTTTTTGACCCATAAACTAAGTATGACTTCAGTTACTGACGTTATTGCGATGACGGAGTCTGATCTGCAGAATCGTAAGAATAGCATAACAAAGCTTGATTTGATCAAGGCTGTCGTTTATTTGCGTGATCAACTGCACTCACCTGTAAATGTCGATTCATCATTTGAGAAATTTTCCACAGTTTTGGATGCAAAGTTAACTGAGAAATTGACACCTGTGATCGACAGTTTGAAGGCTATTACTGAAAAACAACGATCCCTTGAGGAAAAGTATGACTCTCTTCGAACTGATTTGAACAATCTAAAGGCTAATAGTAATTATTGTAATGGCATGTCTGATGAAGATATATTGCAGGAATTAGAACAACGTCGCAGCAGAGAATGTAATGTAGTCATACCAGGCTTACCAGAAAAACTGGATGGGGATGTTAATGATCGTTTTGCCATGATCTTCAGCAATTTAGGAAGCTGTCTACAGCAGTCGGAATTGATCAACTTGTAGTTCTTGAAACACGCCGTTTAGGAAGGTCAAAAGGCGATGGAAAGCGTTTATTGCAAGTCAAATTAAAATCAATTCACGATAGAAATATTATTCTGAAAAGTTCCAAAGCACTGCGCAGCAATCCAGACTACCCTTCGACATATATAAATCGAGACCTAACTATCTATCAACAGAAAAAGAGAAAGGAACTTCTATCAGAGCTTCGAGAAAGACGTAGAAATGGTGAGAATGTGGTCATCTATCGCGATAGAGTAACTGAGAAATCTTCCATTCAGGGTTTTCATTAAATCTTTTAACTGATCGCATTTCTCATGTGTCTATTTACCTTGCAAATGCTCAGTCGTTAGTACCAAAAATTGATGAACTGTCAGCGATTGCATCAACTATTTATCCGAGTGTGACAGTCATTTGCGAGTCTTGACTGAGTGAGAGTGTAGAAAATCATCTTGTTCTTCATCCTGGATACAATATACCATACCGCTGTGATCGCTATGATGGGCGTAAAGGAGGGGGAGTTTGTGTCTACGTGCAAAACAACATTCAGTGCTCTCGATTATCCGTGGTCCACAGATGTGAATTTCCTCTTGAGGATATTTGGATTGTTTTCCCAGCTCTCAGTCTATTACTCATCGCTGTGTATATTCCCCCAAATTTAACAATCAGACATCATGCAGAAATTCATGATTATGTAACGAGAAATGCGGAACAATTTTTGAATAATGTATCTACAAATGATATGAAATTGATGATAATGGGTGATTTGAATAACTTTTCAACTGCTGATATTATGGCAGATTTTTGCCTTAGTGAAATGGTTTCGTCGCCGACTAGAGGAACTTCTATTTTGGATAGGGTCATGATTGATGATTCTTTGGTGAATTGTTATGAAAGTGCTTCGGTTGGCCCAAGTTTGGGTAACTCTGACCATCAATCAGTATTATTAATGCCAAAACTCACAATTCCTCGTGAAATGACAGTACGAAAGGTTTACGATTATCGAGCCAGCCATATTACAACTTTTGTTCAGATGCTTCGATCTTTTCCATGGCAATACTTTTACTTATTGAATGACGACCTGCATATTAAATGTGACTTATTTCATCAAATTATTGATACAGCCAAGGAATGTATACCCTCCAGTATTATTCCTTTCACTAAGCATGATAAGCCGTGGGTAACTCCGGTAATAAAAGTACCATAGATAAGCGATATGATGCCTATCGTCCCGGTAATTTTGCCCTGTATAGACATTACAAAGATAAAGTTCGATCTTTGATTGATGAAGCGAAAAAACGATGGGTCTCTGTAGCCAGAACCCGAGAGAATGGTCTTTGGAAGATAGTCAATGATCTGATGAACAAGTCAAGCAACCATCCTTTAACATCATTGATGAATTCTTATCCTTCGAGTCATGAAGCCGCTGAGTCGATCAGTAGAGAGTTTGCCACCCATTTTTCATCTCCTAGAGACTTTTCCTCCATTGACGTTATGAATTCTAAATCCGATGAATATGCTGACAACGAATGGTCTCCTACAGTTACAGTATCGATGGTCCACAATATGTTGAGGAAACTCAAGACCAATAAGTCATCCGGCAGTGATGGTTTGTCTCCTAGACTCATTAAAGAAGCTAGTGATGTTCTTTCTGGCCCATTATGTCATATAATTTCTTTGTCGATTGAAGAACGACGAGTACCTTTGCGTTGGAAAATAGCTCACATTACAGCTGTTCCAAAAAAATCGAATCCATCAATACACGACCTAAGACCTATATCAATTCTCCCAGTGTTTTCAAAGATATTAGAGAAATGCATCCTTCAAAGTGTGAAAGACGGCTTAATTCATATGTATGGTGAAAATCAATTTGGATTTCGTCCTCACTACTCTGCCGTTCATGCCCACATCAACATACATGACTTTATAACTTCCCGGCTGGATTCACCGATGATAGAGGCGGTTCTCATTATGTCTTTCGACATGACAAAGGCTTTTGACTATTTGAATCACAAATCATTAATTAAGTCCTTGTCTGATGGTAACCTTCCGAGCTTATTTTTAGAATGGTGTGCAAGCTATCTTCGTAATCGAACACAAATAGTTCGTCTCCATGATGGTACTCTGAGCAAACCTCAACATGCTGTATCAGGGGTGCCGCAAGGGTCAGTCTTAGGGCCCTTCCTCTTTGCATCCCACATGCGTACTTTGGAGAGTCACTATCGTGAAGATTTACTAGTAAAGTTTGCTGACGATGTCATGTGTCTGGCTCCCGTTACGAAAACATCAAATATAGACGAAATTATCGAGTCAGAAACAAACAATATTTACTCTTGGTGTTCTTCGAATGGTTTGACACTTAATACTTCGAAGACTAAGTGTATGGTGTTCAACAAAAAGAAACAAACTCAGTTTCAATGTTCGACCTCTATGGTTCCAAAGATGAAAATATTGGGTATTGTGTACACTCCAGACTTATCATGGAGCATTCATGTTGATGAAATTTGTGAAAGAGCTTATCAAAAATTGTATGTTTTAAGGAAGCTCAAAGTATTTGTTTCAAAAAATGAGCTTATTACATTATACTATTCGTTTGTTGTAAGTACATTAGAATTTTGCAACCCATTTCTCATCGGTTTGCCTAAACAGGAGAGTGAAAAGCTTGAGAAAGTTAGGCGTCGTAGTCACCGACTAATTTGCGGTCCTGATTGTTCCTGTGACAATTTTACCCCTCTTTTCATTCGAAGGTACCATCAAGCTTTAAAAGTTTTCCGCTCAATGATGAGTCCCGACCATCTTTTGAACCATCTTATGCCAAAAGTTCTTGAACGGACGAAGAAACTCGCAATGCCTTGTATACGATCCTCTCGACGACATAATTCTTTCATTCCTTCGTGCATTTCTTTATTCAACAATTTATGTGCTTAAAGCATCACTAATTCTGTCAGTGTATATGTTTTCACTTACCTTTATTTCGAGTTGCAATTACCTTGTACCGACTGATTTTCATTCATTTCAATATACATTTACTATACCTTTGTTCACTTCAAACCATACTTCAAACCTTTGTTCACAAGTATGGCCAAATTTTAGGAATCTACTTTTATGCGGATTCTTGTGCAATTTTGGTATCCAGAAAAGTCTAGGTAAAACCTTAAACATATCTTTAACCGTTATGCCAAAAGAATCTTTGAGGGCGGTGCAATGTTCGGCAATAATGTCATCGACGGAAGAGATAATCGTTGCGAAAGTCTGATTACCAACAGCATTGAAACTGCCAAGGTCTAACCCTAGTTCGTTCAAGAGGACAATAAGGTAATACTTCTTGCACACTATGACAAATTGTTGGCGGCCTTATCCGCTTGAGTAATGACGTATTCCTTCTGAAAGTTTGAAATGAAGTTTATACACTCTTTAGATCTCATTACCTCGTGCGAATGCAAGGATGGAAAGTTAGCACTTAGGAAGGAGATGCGATTATCAATTATCTTAAGGACGGCTTCAGACCAATTCAGGAAGTCTGAAATTGCAAGGGCGTACTTTCTACAGGACTTTTCAATAAAGGTAAGTAATTCATTTTTAACGCTGACTTTAACAAAATCTCAAGACATGTGAATGCTCTCTATAATTGGCACCCTTTGCCATCAAGTCCCTACGCTTTTAGCAGAAGATAGAATTGGAACAAAGATATTACATACATGATACATTATGACATTGATATGTTACATAACTGGCTGCAAGTCCTAATATTAGCTATTGCTATGTGTACATGTATGTACACAAGATCAAAGCTAGTAACAATTCGAAACTTAACGCTCGATGCCGGTATCTTGGATTTCTATTTACTACGAGTAGCCTACTCATAATTCGAATTCAAGCCATTTTAATCGGATATTTACATGTACATGTAGGTTCAGACTGCGAACTATGATTAGGAGGATTGGTCAAATTTTTCTTATGTAATCACATGTAATCACACTCTAGAAGCTCTGTTTGGGGTATGATCATACCCCAGTAATGCTTTGATATGCGGCTTCAGACAAACTATGGGTAACTCATATGTCTAAACTCCATGACTTTTCATATTTCAAGATGTTTGAAAAAACTTATATTGCTGCTAGTTTAATAGTCAGCATAGATACTGGAAATAAAATTCTTATTGCTCCACTCTATGTGTGGTATGCAGATACCTCGATGGCTTCGTCATGAATTTGTATCAGAATATCCATAATCAGGTGTCTCTTCAAGTCGAGACGAATATCACATAATTTGCAATGACTATCTTAACGTCACGCTTTACATGAAATGTACATGTATCTTCAGATATCTATATTTCATTTTAATTTCATACTTATGTAAAAAGTGTGAACATTATTTGAAGATTCATGGTAAAAATCATTCTTCACGTAATCGCAGCCTAACTGTTTACGTTCAAGTTGCTTGATACATGTAGATCTCTATGAAATCAAAATTTGAATCAATTATAACGACTGATAATTGATAATTATCAATTTCTAACCATGGCCTCGCAGAGACATGGAACGCAACGTTGCACAAGTGAGCAAATTGCTGAACTGATTGCCTATGATGACGACGAAGATTTGTCCTAGTTGAATGATGTCGACTAAGAAGAGTTGCCCTCTGAAGTGTTACAAAGCTGGTCATCCGATTCTGATAGCGATTCAGACGCCGAGAATAACGAGGCTTACATTGCACCGTCTGGTCGTCCTTGGATTCGTCACGCTGCAGGCGTTTCTAATCGTGGTCTTGCGCACGCCAAAACTACATGCATCATCGACCTGGATTTCGACCAGGATTACATCCCACGAGCAAAAAAGAAGCATTTAGCATCTTTACCTTCGAGTTATTGGGAATCATCGTCAGGTACGCGAACTTAGAAGCCCGTCGACGTATTCTTCAAGTACCTTGATTAAAGACTATAGAAAGACGTTGATCTCATCGAAATCGAAGCCTTCATTGGCTTTAGAGGAGCTTTTCCGTCAGCGAGACGGATTCCCTGCGTTGTTTGCTTTAATGACACTTCAGAGATTTGAGTGCATCAGAAAATTACTTCGCTTTGATGATTGCCTTCGACGTGACCGAACTGACCCTCTAGCCCCGTGCGAGAAATTTGGAGGATCGCGATGATGAAATTTCAAGAAGTATACAAACCCAGTCCAACCTTGACTATCGATGAACAGCTTGTCGAGTTTCACGGGCGAGTAAAGTTCCGGATGCATATTCTCACCAAACCGGGTAAACATGGCATGAAGATAGTCTGGCTAGTTGACAACGATTCTACCTACATGTATACTCTGAAAGGCCTAGTTTACATTGGCAAAGGAACTTTTGAAGAAAACGAAAATCCTAATTTTCAGCTGGCTGAAAAGACTGTTCTGAAACTTTTGGAACCATATATTGGAACTCTACACGGCTTCAACGTCACGCTTGATAACTGGTTCATTTCCTGTCCCCTTTTTGATGAACTTCTATCGAACGACATCACTGCCGTTGGAACCATGAGATCAAATTGACGGGATATTCCTCCCGTGACCAAGTACACCAACAACCGTAGACTCTCTTCCTACAAAACCATCGGCTGCTTCTGCTTTCGTACATAGATCGTAGGAATGGAAAGCCTATCCTTCTTCTGTCAAGTGCGCACGAACCTCTGCATACGCCCCAGGTAGATGATGGCAAACCGGATATAATCCGTTTTTACAATGCAACAAAGTCGGGGGTGGATAATTTTGACCATCTTGTGCGATTCCATTCCTGCAAAAGAAAGCCACGTCGCTGGCCATACACTTTCTTCATGAATTTGGTGGATGTTGTTTTTGTGAACGTTATATACAAGAGTGACAACGCTGCGGCACCTCGATACTCATTTCTGAAGGAACTAGCTCATCAACTGATGGAACCTCAAATCAGGGCAAGATTTGAAGAATCGTCTTGCCGCCGAGCCCAGTTTGCTCTTCGTCTGTTCATTGGTGAAGAGAACTGCTTGCCTTCAGGCGATGGTCTGAGACTCAATCTCGACGAGCAGTCAAGACCAGGACGCTGGTGTTTCTGCCCGAGAGCACTGCGTAAGAAATCTTCCATTCATTGTTGTCTTCGATATCTGTGCTTATCTCATAGGAAGACTGTGTGTAGTGACTGTTTTAACTAATTTATGTGAAAAACGTATTTCCCAGACTTAATTTTTTCATGACTATTGCTTGTGTTAATAACGAGGAAATAGCATGTAGCGCAAAACATGTAATTGTAACTAGCAATATTCTCTTCAATTCGAGAAAGTCAACCAATGCGTAGAGTATTAATGTACTCATGAAGGCTACATTGTACAGTAAATCGTTATCCCTTAAAGATAAACATGTGCAAGAGAAAGTTATAATCACACAATTATTGCAAAATTAGCCAAAGTAAATGTAGTTTTGGCTTACTAGATTACCTACATGTATATAACTCTGATAAGAAATCCTAATTACTGATATCTTTGCATCATAAAATGTGTCCGTAGAAATATATTTCAGTAAATATACTAAAGGATGATGAAACAACAAACCGTCATAAAGCACAGAAATACCCATCTTATGTTGCGATATAGGATTTGTGCATGGGGTATGAACAGACTACAAGCAGAGTTGACCGCACATCCTGGATCTCAGAGTTTAACCGCTGAGGTGTAGGCCATCCCATGCAGCAGCATAGTCTACACTATATAAATGTATTATTATTAGCAAGCCCATCGTAATTAAAGCGTTTGTCAAATGAAAGAAAGAATAGCTTAATCATATGGTGTCCCATAGACCGATAGAAAATGCGCTTATACGCCTGTATGATTCCCATTTGGAGTGCAAGCAAAGCCGCTGTCTTCGACTACGTGTGTATATGTATTTGATAAACTGCCTTAACCACGAATTTTTAATATTAATTTTAATTTTAATTAAATTAATATTAATTATAATTAATTATAATTAATATATATATATAATATATTATATATATATAATTATATTATATTATATTATATATTATATTATATATATAATATATAATATATATAATATTATTATATTATAATTAATTATAATTAATTAATAATTTAATTTTAATTTTTAATATATTATTAATATTTAATTAAAAATAAAGCTTTGTATAATAATAGTTAGGTAAAGTAAGCCAAACTGGCCCACACCTATTAGATTGCTTTAAATCATTTTCTCCTGCTTTAAATCGACTCACTATTGGCCACAAATAATAAAACTATTTGCATGTGTATTCTACTATTTTTTAAAGAAGTATAAGAAAGCCACCTGTTTGCTGCATTTTTGCTGAAAGAAGGATTTTGTTCCGAATACCGTCATCTGTCTATTCCATTTTTCTGGCTTTCCTTCTACGATGAACTTCTGACACTCTTCACTAGCCTGTGCAAGAAAATGTACTCCGAAGTTTATCGCCCAATCACATCTGCCTGTGAAATGTCATACATAATAATAATAATAATAGCCTTTATTTGTCCAACAACAATGATTCTGTAGACGTACAATATTGACACAATTGAAATTAATACAAGTTTTAAATTACGCGACATGTAGACGAAACACAAGAAGTCAAAGAAACACACAAAAATTTATCTAGCGAAGCGTATAAATGAGTTGGCTAAACGGACAGTCTTTGCCTTCGGTGGGCGTAGTGGGCATGTCTTTCGTAGGCACCTATCCCGTGGAAGAAAAAATCCTCTGAGCGGGTGACTAGAATCACCAACAACTTTACGAAAAAGGGACAGACACATTTTGTCAACGACATCAAATAATGCCGGGGAAATATCCTTGCCAATAATTTTAGATACTCTCTTCTCAACACCAGACATCTTCCGATGCAGGTATTCCGGTGCGTTAACAAACACTGGGCAGCAATATAAGATAGTGGACCGGACAAATGCAAAATACGCTCTCCTTAAAGTAAAATCATCACAACCTGACTTCTTCAAATTCCAAATAAAACAATATTCCAAACAAAATTCATGAACATGATTTGCCGCTTGTAAGCTTGATCAGTGTCGCATGCAGTGGCGTCGCGTGCTCCCAGACCATGGGCCTTCGCTCGGCATTGGAATACTATTTCTATACCAGACATTTTTTATGTTACTACATTAATTTTCATAGAAGATGAATTTTCAATAACAATTTCCCGAACATTTTTTAAAGCCAAGTGAATGTGCACATAAGTTGATTGCTCATGTCGCTTAACCGCCTTGCTCAAGGAGCTGAGATTATTATATCGCCTCTCTATCCAGACCACATTTTCTCGAGAAAAAAAGAGGCAAGGCCAACAGTTTCTTGCGTTTCCCACGGCCGGTCAGCCACTCACATGCTCGAAATTTTGATGCATTAAAATATCTTGTACATCTCTTATTTATTCTCTGTGAGTACTTTCAATTTTTATATCAGGTGTTGGCCTACCTTGCTTGACGACTGTCATCCTTTCGAACGAAAGGCGTAGTTTGAGCTCATCTACAGTACATAGCGTCACATCAATCACGTAAAAACAAATTATGGAATTCTACCGAATCTGGGTGTTCGAGTCAGATGCATTACTCTGCACTCATTGGTGAACGCTCATCATTTGATCGCAGTCTTGTCTGAACGTCAGTCATCTGCTATTGTTGACGTAGTGGCCTCTCTGACAGGAAACGAAGACGGAAAAAGTGGGTTGCGGTTCCCTTCCTATGTTTAGGTACCGCGCCTCGATCAAGAATTCCGGAGAATTTCATTGCGAAAATTGGAGAAGGCATAGCATTATGTCTATCGGGAAAGCCAATATTGGCGAGGGCGCGTGCGCTTACTGCCTCACATGTACATGACTCTATTTCGCTCTGTCTGAACACACGACTAGCTTGTGTGTCTAATTGTTCGAAGAAAACAGCTGTGATTCGAGCACGCGCTGCAAAACTGTTCACTTTGAGGTTGAGCGTCTGATTTTGAGACGGAAAGCTGTGTTCAGCTATCACGAGAAGCTATCGAATTTAAATAGAATCTAATGAATGATGACACTTTCTATTTTTATAAATGTTGGTAAATAATTTTTGAAGATGCGCCGAAGGCCTCGCAGGCACGTAGAAGACTCCACTGGTTGCATGGGTAGAACAACCGGATAATCAGTGATTGGCTAATCCACTTTTAGTATGATGGGATGAGTTGATGGCAACCATTGTTTCAAGGTACAAAATAATTTTAGTGTCACATACCATGAAACAGGATGTGTAACCGAAATATCTACCATTTCAATAAATCGCAGCATATTGGCATTCCGGAACTGACTGTCTGCTTCAAACCGGACATAAACGGGACAGTGACCGGATTGAACGGAAAAAGTTACTTGATATTACTGAAGCAACGGGATTATAATTATCTGATTTTCTAATTTCATCTGATCTTCTATGCTACTGGTAAGGTAATCATAAAAGCACATGTTCTATAACATGAATTGAAGTACTACTGGTCAAATAACGGAATTCTCAATGGTCTCAATTTTGAGCTCGAGCTCTGAGAATAAGATTTGAATTATTTCATTAATTGTAGATGTCTGTACGTCGGATGACGATTTATATCTGCATTTGATTTTCTGCAACTGATTCTTTGCAAAAGGGTATACTGCACTGATGATGGCAAACAAGCCGGAAACGTTTGTAGTTTCCGAAATGATTTAAGTCAGATTTTGTTCTCACCTCTTGAATTTTTCCTCTCGGGATCTCGGCATATTATATATTATATTATATTTCATTATATATATATATATATATATATAATGAAACAATAGAAAACCAAATGGGAAATGATAATACAAAAGTAGTAATTTATACGAGTATATATATGTGCCGAGATCCCGAAAGGAAAAAGTATATATATATGTATAGTGTGCATGTATTTCATTCTCTCATTTCTATCCCAATTCTTCGGTCTGTACATGGACCGATTTGCGATGACCGATTGATGTCTTTCATAAAATCTTCTTTGCCAGAATAGATTTATTTTCTTCCTTTAATATCCTGATATCTCCAGTCTTTCCATAAAAATTGCAGACATTATTGTACGTAACGGGGTGTCAGAGTCGATGGGGGTCGCAATATTTATCGACTCCGGATTCGGTTAAATCCACTCGAGGGAAAATGTTCAATTTCCCAAAATTTTTATCAGGATATTTAATATTCCATCTTTGGTACAATTTCCTATTGAAAATGTAAAATTCTTTTATCGTTGTCCATAGATTGGCAGAACAAGAGATCATTAGCCGCCTTTTATCATTTGCAATCAAGAGATTATTGAGCTGAGCCGTTTCAAATTTCTGACTTACACATGCATGTGCATGCTTGTTTGTCTTCACGCATATTCCTTCATCTTCTGCAAGCCTATGTACTGATGCCTAAGCTCCATCCATCAGTTGTCAGTTTACATATGGAATGACATATGCAATGCAATAATGATGGTATTTTCTTCCGTTAGGAAGATAGTTTACAGTCTATGGAACTATTTTTCATAATTCTTTATAGATATGCCATGATTTTTAAAAACAGGAGCATACATTTACTTTTGCCTCCTGAATTTCCTGAGTAGGTCAAAATGTTGCTATCGCCTAGTGGTACAGCATTAATTTGATATTTAATTTTGCCAAAAACGAATATACATAACTTCAACTGAAGGAAATTAGTCCATAGTAGGTATATTGGTAAGAAGATAATTTAAGCACAGACCAAGGATTTCAGGTACGGTCAATGCAACCTCTCATACCGGACTGGACTCTATCAACAAGTAAAGTCATCCATCAATCTTTGCTTAAATCTGCTGATGCCTAAGTCACTGCTTCGTATGGAATGGAATCCCACTTGCGGCTGCTGTTGAAAGACGATCACTAACTTAGTTAGTAGTCGCAATCTAAATCACGTCTGTCCGCTCTTCGGGTTGTACGTGCAGATATGAGAAAGTTTATTAATAAAGCTAAACCGACCTTCCAGCATGAGAATCATTTTTTCCATTTTCGTGACATTTCAGCAATAGAGAAAAAAGGGTTTCATGGACAATCTAACTCATCTATTTATTTTCGATATCTATTGATGACTGCAGTAAAAATCAGCAATGCATGCTCAACGTAGCTAAAGGAAAAATAAATGATAGTGGACAGCACTGCGAAAAGTAGACTGTGCCCATCACTACTCATTAATAATGATTGATAAATGCGCATCTGTCAATGGTGATTCGCTGCCATGTATGCTATCGATCTTAAATAAGGAAGAAAAATGTCCAATTATTGTATTTTCTAATTAAACTATTTGTTGCTATTTCAGTGCAACTCCCTTATTTTACTCAGGTCTTTGTGATTACAAAGCAAAGTATCATAATAGTCGATTTTGAGATAGGACCTTTTTTGAGAATAGTTTTCACACACAGGACAGAATTTATTGAAGGAGTCACACTGCACTTTTATTGTGCGATTAATGCATTATTTCAAATTTGCCAAGAATCGTGATAAAATCTCTACGAAGATTCTTGTCCGAAAATTCATCTCTCCTAAAATTACATCACTTCACAACAACCAATTACTTTGAAATTTCCAAAAACTTTGATTCATGTGAAGTGGCAATCTGTGTTAATATTGCTAGCATTCAGTACAATAGCCACTATTGTTACGAGACATTTATGTATTACTTTTAAAGCCACATTTTACATTTTTAAAAAACATTTCTGCCTATAGATGAATTCATTCTCAGCGGTTAATCCTTAATTGATTTAGCACTATCTTTTCCTATCTCCATTTTTTGGTATTTATAGCGATGTTGCATTTCCTGTGACTTTGATCTCTATATTTCCATAATTCAACTTTTCCATTAAAATGCTTTTATCGTCTATTGGCAATGTAAGAATTTCAAGTGGTTATCAATTGCACCGATCCCGTAGCATCAACAAGTTAAATGATTGTTCCCATTAAGAAATCAAGACGCACGAAATTTTTCTCCTATTATCAATCATCGCAATTATTGGCTTTACGATGTACCGCAATAATAGCGCTCTACAACTTGTTTATTTACCGCATTCTAAAACAGTGGGTACTGAATGCAGATGTAAATGTTTCCTTTCGAAGTTTCTTCATCGGTTTGGAAAATTCAATGGCGCGTATCATTTGAATATAAATAAAGGATAACTTTTAAGTCCTTAAAATTGAAAATATTTCTGGATTTACCAGCCATACACCAATGCTGACAGCCTTCGTTGACTTTGATGTTGAAATCGATTACAGGGAATAATAATAAGTTACTTAGGCAGATGTTATTCCAATACAACAGACTGCATATGCTACAGGTCGCTGGCCTCCTCGAGCTCTGTTTATTCAATGATATGATCATTGCTAGTACTAGTAGACATGAATGAATCATCAAGTTCGACGTCTTAGTAAATACATGCATGCCATCACGAATCAGGGGTGTTTAAATTGCAATCGTTATTATGGAAAATTATTGAGCTGTCATCGAATCATTGTCAGAGTTTTTAAAGCTAAGAAATCTCTTGTTATTGGTGTCATAGCACTATTTTGCCACAATGAAAATAAAATTGAAATTCTGAAAGAGTCAGCAAAGTAGAAGTAAATAGCAAAAAGTGGAGAAGAATTCCTCAAAGTTCATCCTTCAGAGTTTAGGGTCTAAACAGATAAGGGTTAAACTAGAGTTTTTGATTAATTTTCAATTTTTTGAATTGTTCGAAATGATAAAATCCATCGGTCACCAAGAAATTCTCAGAAGCTCTATAATATTTTTGAGCGGTATTTTCAAGAACGAAGTCAAAAAATGACAATAAGTAATCAGAGTCAATTAATGAATGAGAAAGAATTGAAGCAAATGATATTTTTTTCAACGCGACGGCTTCGTGTTATTAAGCCTTGTTGAAGAACGCATCGTCTTTGCATCTGGCAACATTTTTGAAGATCTGTGAAATGATCATTTAGAACAATTACTCCTTCAAATTTGTAAGAACAGACTACAATAGGAGCCATTAGTTTTGAAATATATAATTCTAGATTCCATGGTGACTTTTTGTCTCTGTTTATGAACATGAGTCACATTGACTTCCCACAGTATCAGTAAACCATCCTCGTAGTAATTGTGGTGTTGCTTATGATGATCCCATTGATCGACTGTTTCGGCCGTTCGAATAATAAATAATAAACATATAGGCCTATTCAGAGATAATAGTCTACTGACTGAAAAATATGTGTATCCGTTTACAAATTGAAACTCAATGATATGACATGATGACTAAATCAAGTTAAAATCTCAAACGAAATGAATGTGATTTATCTCATCACGATGCACTTTATCCAAATGAGTCATGGCACGTGCTTGTTTTATTTCATCAATTTTTCCAAATAAATTTCCTGAAGGATATTAATAGCTGAGTGTCCCATTATGTCGCCTGAGTCCATTCAGAGCAATCGACAAATAATCCAAAAATAGTATCCATTTCGTGGAAAAGAATAAAATAATAAAATTTGAGAGATTTTCACATGATAAATGAACAGCGTTACATACAAAAGATGCACAAAAGGAAGTCAGTATTCTTATCAAAATATATTAGATGACTTGAAGGACATTCTGTGCCATATTGCTTAAGATGCTTAAGTCTTGGTCAAATGCTGGCAACTTCAATTTTGTAATCTGCATTGACTGTTTTCATTTCTTGACTTTTTTTGCATTATGTTTAGGGCGCAGGGTAATTATTATGTACAACGATGCTTCCATATAGCCACCGGAACGTTACTCTATTTTGGAATGCTTCTTTGTAATAGTTTGACGGCATTATCCTAACCTTATTTCTTTAGATACAAACCGTATATTATTAGTTTTCCAAACTTTCTTTTGTTTTGTACTTCTTGGTACGTTGAGAAACTTCATTACAGATGCCATTAGTAGTAAGAAAACGGCGAACACTCGACCGGCGCCCCCCCTCTGGAACGACAGAGGTTGTGGTCGGCCGCCGTGGTGCTTCGAGTCTGACTCCCCCCTCTGGAACGACAGAGGTCTGTCGTGGTGTGCCGGCCAAGTTGGTCCGAAAGGTTCGCTGACGTCCCCCCCCTCTGGAACGACAGAGTGTCGTGGTGGACTTGGGCGACCGCCAGGTTTTGTCTTGAGGCTATAGTGTGTGATGTTTTTCGTGCAATCTGCTGAATGTTGGGTTGTAAAATGGGCTGTTTTGAGTGGAAGCAGTGCTCGGATGTGAAAACGGAGGCCAGATTCGGATTCAGCGTGAAATTCTGCATCGGTATGGTGAGTTTCAAGTCAATCGGAGAGAAAAAGTTTCGCTGACGTCCCCCCCCTCGGCACCGCTTCGATCTTGGCTTCTAGTGAACGGATTTTGTCGTGCCATAGCTCGTTTGAAAGCTAAGAGTGAGACAAATTCACTGAAAGAATCGGCTTGTTCCTATCTGTCTTCGTTTAGATGTGAGACGCCATTTAAGATTTTGGGACATTGGCGAAAAACGACAGAGTTAGAATTTGGGACGTTTTGGGCTGTAGCTTCAAAACGAAGCATCGGATTGGAAAACGGATTTCAGATTTGGAATCAGCGTGAAATTCTCTATCTGTATGGTGAGTTTCAAGTCAATCGGAGAGAAACAATTTTCAACATTTTTCGAAAAAACGACAGAGTTAGAATTTTTGCGATGGCTGTGGGCTGTAGAGCCAAAACGAAGCATCGGAAGGGAAAACGGAGGCCAGATTCGGATTCAGCGTCAAATTCTACATGGAATTGGTGAATTTCCAGCTCAATCGGAGCACTAGAACCGGAGATAGACGGATTTTTAGTGTTTGGATGATGGGTATTACGTCATCAGCTGATCGCCACACACTATATAAGCTGGGAAACGACAGAGACTTGTCATTTAGAGGAGAACGATCGTCAGAGGTAGGTCGTCTCTCTGAGCTCCGATGATAGCTTCGGACATTCCAAATTCCGAGTTTCTGTAAGAAATCGACTTAGAAAATTTCATTGCTGATATCAGCTAAGGCGTCAGACTTAGAGGTTAGCCAGGAGATGACCTTCGTCTCCAGGCCATAAAAGACTCCAAAACTTTAAAGGCTTGTAACTTTGCTTCTACAAGTCCGTTTGACTTGATTCAAAAAAGGTTCGGTTGCTATTGACCTACCCTAAGTGACAGACTACTTATAAAATTTCATAAGTAGTGCTAAAAAGTTGAAAAAATTAAATTCACTAGTTTTGGAGGTTTTCTGGGGTTTTCGACCCTGCTGAAGTCAATGAAAGCATTTTTAATGATGTCTGAGCCAGTCTTCTCATGGTATAAGCGGCTTTTCACTAAAAGCGAGCAAGACACGGAGAGTTTTGCTGTAATATTCCACTGACAGGGTGTTCCTTCGGGACGGCGGACGATGCCGTAGTGATAAGTGTGGCAAAGGAATGTGTCATAGTTTAGACCGAAACCGCTGGGGCAACTCATGCCTCATGTTGGGCATTTGACACAGTTCTCAACGTAGCACTTTGAACGCCAATCGGTTGAGTCTTAGCTATCTTGTCATGGGTGGCCTCTAAACATCTCCATTGCAAAACGCTGGTGAATCAAGCTCTCTACGGCTTGCTATCAAGCTGATCAAAGCAATAACTTGGGATGTTTCTTCAAGGTTTTCAAGTATGCTGAGTTCAAATCTGCTATCAGATTTCAAACTTAACTCAGTCTAAGGCAGCTTTGAGGGGTTAGATCACCAGCTACTGATCACTACCTTTGACTCGGCGTTGCTGTTACCACTTCGGGGCAGTGACAATGATGTCTGAAGCTGTAAATAGCGGGTATCGGGGAAGATCTCTCACTTCCCTAGTGATCAGTACAAGGCCTTCGGGCTGTCGATGGGATCGAGTGACACTCACTACACTCAAATCTATCATTCCTCACTAAGTGTAAAAATCATTGTTTTCCGTTTTTCGCTTCAGAAATGCCGAAATACAATAATGTCAAGACCAGTTTCAAACTGTGTCAATGCCGGAAGGTATTCCGAGCTGACGCCTTCAAGAAGCACGCTTGCACTAGCAGGAAACAGAAAGGGGTCAGTCGGTACTATTGCGGAGCCCACAAAATCAGTCGCTTAAGTGAGCGGTTGGAGGATTGGCACTCACAACACAGCGAGTGTCAAACAGGCGAAGTAGGCGAAGAAGAACGGAGTTCACTCTTCGCCACTGAGCTCCGTTCTTTGGAGCTACAATCCGCCAACGAGCAAGAACGGAGTTCACTCTTCACCACTGAGGCTACTGAGCTACAATCCGCCATTGAAGCGATTGCCGCTGTATCCTCGCTTAGTAGCGAGAGCTCGCTGTCCAGCAGCGATAGTGAGGAGGAGGAGGAGGAAGGAGAGCTACAGTCGCAACATATCGAGGACGTCGACCTCGATCGCGAGACCCCTACAGCCGTGACTGCCAGCGGAATTGCAACACAATGTCGCAATTTTGTCAAGCGCCCGCCGGTGATCGCCGAACGGGATAAACTAAAGAAAGAGGTGGAGAAGTTGAAGGAGGAGGCCTTCTCATATAAGGCAAGGTATGAGGACCTAAAGAACGTGGCCGGAGAGATGAAGAAGGTGAAGGAGATATTAAGCGAGCGGGATGGCGAGTTGGAGCAGCAGAGGCTCAAGACTCTCGAGGGGAAAGCCAGAGAAGAGGCTTTGCTAGCAGAGAGGGAAAGTAGGGGGAAGGAGATACGAAGGTTGAAGGAGGAAGTGGAGAGACCCCGTGTGCAGATGGCTAAGGTTGTCGAGACGAACCACGAGCTGCACCGTTCGGCGCAGCTGGTGGATCGCGATCGAAGGGTGCTTTCCAGCCGTCTGCACATCCCTATTAGAAAGGGGAGAGTAGCAGAAACTCCTCTCTTGTACGAGCGTGGAAGAGGGGAGAAATGCTACTCTCGGGTGAAGAAAGGAGTGGAGTGTCTACACTTCACCTTCGATCATCGTGATCTGATCTCGAATTCCCTTTATGAGGAACCGTCCGAGAAGATCTGTAAGTAAAAATGACTAAATTAAAATGCAAGATGATAACTCACTACTTCTTTCTTTACAGACATCCAAGAGAAGCGACCACCCGCCCCGTTGCCGGAGCCGCAGTCAAAACAGCAAGCCTGAGTCCCTATCACACACCCCGAGAACGCCACAAACGGTCGTTATGGGGCCACCATGGGGCAAGATTTGATAGAACCTCCTCGCGGTTTGCCCTGGGCAGTCTTCAGACTGGCGAATACTATCATTAAGTTGAATCTGCTATCAGTCAACTTAAAGGTTGCAAATGAAGTTCGGTGTAATACTTCCTTTCGACGGGCGTTCCTGTAAAGGGCGGCGGTGAAACCCGTAGCTATGTATACCGCAAGGGACATTCGGCAATGGTTAATCTTGTTAAACCTCTCTGCGTCATGTTTGCAAGTGATTGCCTCTGTCTCAACGTAGTATGCATTCGCGCCAGGGCGACATTTAGCCAGCTGTCGAAGGTTGCCTAAAACTTTCCATTGCATACGTTATGAGAACCATGAGTTCTACCTGTCTCTATCAATGAGATGAATTGATGAATGGAATGAAATGGGAGGACACTCACGCGCCACACGCAACATAACACACTTCTCTCTTCCGTAGTCTAGCAAGCTCTTTACACATGGATTGCAGTCGATTGCTATCCCATAATCATGTAAGCTATCTTAATTTTATTTAACACTATTTCATCTACCATTATCATCCATATGAAATGTTATAAGAATTGCAAGTTAAACTAAGTGTGCTACTATTTCCAAATGAAAAAGTATACATGGTTAAATCATCCACTGAAGCCCCATTCAAGTAAGTCAGTATGAAAGCAAAGATAATACGAAATAAAAATTTATTATGGCATGCATTTCAAAAGGTCTTCATCGTCAATATCGTCCCAGAGTCTGGCTTCACCTAGATCACAAAAACAGTTCACTTGCTTCAATCGTTCTTCTACCGCGAGCCTCACTTTGTCGATATACTCCCACTCCGCCATAGTTCGTGGCTGGTAGTTAGGGGTGTACCATTCCCATAATTGGTGGAGGAATTTGGTGCTGGTGATCTCCATCACATCATCAGTATCGTACTGCAGATACTTCCACCTCACGCCTGTTAAGTCGGGATACTCCTTCTCACATACACTCTCCTCTTCGTCGTCCGCTGCTAATGACAACTTTCTGCTATTGTCGAGTCGGTACACCTTCTCTACCTTCCCCTTCGTTGGGGCGTTTGGTGCAACGAGCGCCTTTGGTGTTGAGGATGGAGAAGAGAATTTTGTGTTTGGTGTTGTCGGAGGGCTTGTCATGTTGACTGTGAATAATGACTTTGAAATGTTTCCTTATTCTTTAGTATAAACAAGCAACCAATCAAAATCAACAGCCAATGAATGATGAATATGAAAGTATATATGTAAAGTGACATCCGTGTCATTTCACTCTGTTTTTGAGACGTGTAAGTAAAGTGTTCTCTAGCGAATTCTATATTTGAGGCGTACAAGTGAACTACTCTCTCGTGAAATCCAAATTTGAGTGAAGTCTCTATCTTGTTGAAGTATCAACCTTAAACTTGATTTCATTGAAATGGTAAGTTAAGGAATTCATCAGTCATCTCCCTCAAACGTGCGGCTAATAGCATCTTCCTTAATTTCAGGCATCAACTTCATCACCAACGCCCTCCCTTCTCGAGGAAAGTTTAGAGTTGTTGAGTCAAGGTAGGTTGTAACAATACACTGAGACTTGAACAGAGATGATAGAATGATTTCTCTTTCAGGTGATACCAGTCCCATCTCGAGCGAGTCCATGTCAACATTGTCGCGGGAATGCAACGATCGGGAATGTGCTGACTGTGGGCACATCTTCACGAGGAAGCGTGATCTCGTCCGACACATCAAGCGAGGTGTTTGTAGACCTAAGTCAGCATCAATCTCCGAAGGTGGGGATGATTCTCTTAACGATGTCTCCTTTTCTTGCGATTTATGCATTCAGTCTTTTGAGTCACATTTTGAACTATCTTCACATAGACTTCGACATACACACAGTGACGATAGTTATACTAACAGCGCCTCCTCTATCCGACTCTCTGAAGTGTCGATAAATAATTTAGTGAGGAACTACCAGATGGTATCCTCAGAAACCATTACTGACTTTGAAGAATGGTTTCATCAAAATTCATCTTTGATTGGTGCGCTCTTCAACAATTTAGTCAATTTTAGAATCAAGGCGCTCATCTATCTCAAAATAAAATATGTAAAAATCGACCACCATACTGGTCAAATAGTAGAGAGGTTGGAGTTTCACATACCCTCCTCTCCTGCAACCGAAGTTGTAGACTACGAGTCTTGGATAAATTTTCATATCCAAGGGTTAAAATTAAACATAGATAAATTTAACGAGCGTGATAGTGGACTCGTTTTTGATGGTATTGAGACCGCCATGATTAAAATAGCTTTATTAGAGAATTACTCTGGACGAGGCTTCTTTAAACTTCCAAAAAATTTAAGAAATAAAGCAGCAGTCATTTCTATAGATTGCGAATTGCAATGTTTTAAATATGCCATCCTCTCCATTCTCCACTATAATGATGTACAGGATAACCGATACCGTAAGAGTAAGTATCAACAGTGGGAGAATGAATTAAAGTTTGATGACTGCAATAGTGAAGATATTAAAATTAAAGATATAGAAAAATTTGAAAAATTGAACAACATCAATATAGTTCTTCATGTTTGGGAAAAGGGATTGAAGGGTGTCCGCTACAACTCGCGTTCCAGTTGTTATGACCACGTTGTCAACCTTTTATTAGTAAGACAGGATGATAGTGAGGAATAGCACTACTGCGGTATTCCCAAAATTTCTCGCTTATACCACCACCTAAGAAATTCTAGCTTATCAGAGATTTATTACTGTGACAGATGCATTCGGAACTTTAGGAGTAAAAACAAATTTGAAACTCATTACGAATGGTGTAAGCGAGGTAAACTACAAATGGAGCGCATGCCCAAAGATGAGAAGTTTTCATATAGAGAGAATGGTGATGAACTAAGTCCTCTTCGTGTCATCTATGCTGACATCGAATGCTATATCAATGATAACACCCATCGAGCAGCAGCCATTTCCTGCTATGAAGTATGGCATGACCATTTCCAAAATAGAAAAAATGAAATGCACGTCTGGCAAGGTGAGGATTGTATTTACCAATTCCTACAATTCCTCGAACAGGCTGTAAAATTTCAACAAAAGTATGATGGTGAACTCTATCGCAGATCATTGCATATGACAGCAGATGATCAAGCAAAATTTGATAGTTGCAACGTTTGCCTCAAATGTAGGAAAACATTTGATGATGATAAGATTAAGAAAATGCGCGACCATGATCACATCACTGGTAAATTTAGAAACGCACTATGTTCAAAATGCAATTTTTCACTTAGGATGAAACGGCGTACATTACACGTCATTTCCCATAATTTCAAGGGCTACGACAGCCATATGATAATAAGAGGAGGTTTAGGTCAAATGAAAGAGTGGAAGCTTGATGTAATAGCACAAACGAGAGAGAAGTTTATGGCCATGACAGCAAAAGTGCCTGTCGATAAAACTAAAGAAAATAAGACGGTCTATTTTGATATAAAATTTTTAGATTCCTACCAATTTATGTCTGCATCACTGGCCTCTCTCGTACAAAATCTAAAGTCTCTTCCACTAACACAAAATCTTAAGAAACAATATCCAAATCTAACCGATGAAGTCATCACATGGAAAGGAGTCTTTCCATATGCATATTTTGATGCGATTAGTAAACTCGGCGAGACTTCTCTTCCGCCCATAGATAAATTTAAAAATGATTTGACCGGCGCAGAATGTAAGATCGAAGATTATGATCATGCACAAGATGCATGGATAAAATTTGACTGCCATACATTTGGCGAATATATGATTGCCTATCTTAAGTTAGATGTATTTTTGCTGGCTGATGTATTTCAGGAATTTCGACGAGTGGCATTAGAAGAAGATAAGTTAGATCCCGTCCACTTGGTCAGTCTGCCAGCCATGTCATTTAAGTCTGCTTTTAAAATGACTGGTGAGACCATTCATCTCTTACAAGATCCAGAGATGTATAATTTATTTGAGCGAGGAATTCGCGGTGGTCTCACATTTGTAAATAAACATAGGTTAAAATCAAAATTAGTAGGCGATGATCAGACTCATCTTAAGTATTATGACCAAAATAATTTATATGGTAGTTCACTATCCAAGCCACTCCCTCACTCTGAGTTTATCTGGTTAGATGATAGTGAAATTCAGCATCTCTCCAACCTTTCTAACATACTAGCAATTCCGGATGAAGGTGATTGGGGATATTATTTTGAGATAGATCTAATCTATCCAAATAATATTAAACATAAAACCGTAGATTTTCCACTCGCACCCGAATCAGGTGAAGTGACTAAATATATGTTTTCCGACTTTATGAAACAATTTCATAAAGATTTAGAATCATGCGGTCAACCCGACTATAAGCCTTGCCGCAAACTTTAACTCACCCAATATGATAAGGAAAACTATCTAGTCCACTTTAGCATCTTAAAATTTTATTTAGAAATGGGCATGATTTTAAAAAGAGTTCACCGCATTATTAAATTTAGACAGAAAGCCTTCCTCAAACCATATATTGATAGCAACAGCCAGAAACGTGGACTAGCCCAAAATAATTTTGAAAAAGATTTTTAAGTATAAGAATAATAGTCTATTTGGTAAGACGATGGAGGATGTTAGAAAACGTGTTAACTATAAACTAGTCAATGATGTTACGAAATTTAAGAAATTGGTCTCATCACCTCTATTCATCGATAGAGACATTATCGATGAGGACCTTGTAGGTGTTAAAATGATAAAATCTGAAGTTGAGTTGTGCAAGACCATCTATATTGGCTAAGCTGTACTAGATTACTCTAAGCTTGAAATGTACCAACTCTTTTATAAAATACTAAAACCATGTCCTCTCGTAAAAGAGGTTCGTTTGTTGGGTGGTGATACAGATAGTTTCTTCTTAGGTATTACCACTCAAAAAGATTTAAATTTCAATGAAGTAGGAAAATCTTTAGAAAGATATTTTGATACATCAAATTATCCTACTGATCATCCACTCTACTCCATCAAAAATAAGGCAAAACTTGGCTGCTTTAAGGATGAGACAGCAGGGAAGGAAATAGATGAAATGTTTCTCCTCCGACCAAAAATGTACAGTATGAAATTAAAGGATAGCGACGATAGTATTAAGCGTGCTAAAGACATATCAAGATCATTGGTCTCTAACATGAAACATAAAAATTTCAGGAAAGCCTATAGAAATAAAAATATAACGTTTGTCAATATGACAATCTTAAAATCTCACTCGCATGAGATCAAAACTCATACTTTTAGGAAACGGGCGCTTTTAGCATGGGAGGATAAGAGGTGTTGGATAGGACATCACACATCTCTTCCACATGGACATCCTGACACAAACATACCACCACCCAAAAGAATTAAACTCACACTACCACATTCAGGAGACGTCTTAGCATAATCAGCCTTAACTTAGTATTTTCATGTTGATTTCTGTAGATAAACATTGCTGTTTTATGTATCGCATGAGATCGTTTCTTCCTTGTGAATATATGCCTACAGTCAGCCCATTCCCCCTATATCTGTGAAGAGACTTTTTCATACACATTTTTATTTCAATAAACATATCACAATGACTTCACTTTGTTTTCCGAAACTCTAAAGTTACGAGGGATTTAGTATCTTTCACATGGATGCACTCTTGTAAACCATTGGTAATTTTGATAGCAATAGAGGGTATAGTTTGTTTGACGACGGGATGATAGAAAATAGATTCAAACATCTTCTCGACTATTCCATATGAAGCGTCTTTATCATGAATGAAATCACGTAAAATGTATTCTTTTTTCTCACCAACAGAAATAGGTGGAATCAAATCACTTTGAATGTAAAGGTGCTGTTCATGTTTATCAAGTGTCATTGGTGTTTCTATACCAATCGTATGCGCAGCAGTAAACACAGTTTGTAGCATTGAAAAACCAAAGAGTTTTTTCAGATTTTTACTCAATTGACATTGAATGTCATCACCCAGTTTCAGAACAACGCGTTGATTTTCAATTGAAAACGAAATGTGGTGTGTCTTTACATCATATTTACTTTTCATCACATGCTTCAACTTCTGTTGTATATAAGGATTTACTACATGAATGAGGCTTTCAACTGTATGATATAGACGCGGCATTATATTGATAGCAACTTTAGATTCTTGATAAGACTGGTAAATTTTCTTGATGCGATCACCATAGATGTCCACCCACCATTCATCATTAACTGAATCAGCTTTAGTGTGATATTCATGAGAAGCATACACCAGACCGCTTCCAATAATAGGGGTTGGATGTCTTACAAAATGACGCAAGGTTAGAGAGAAATAAACTGTAAGTTTGTCATTATATTTCTGAATAACCAACTTATTTTTGTCCGCCATAATTTTCTCTCCATAATTCTTGCCCACAGTCTCATTCAATCGTTTTACTAACTCAATAAGTGATAAAGGTTGAACACCACGCTTTTTCAAAATGATGCGTTCTTCGCATTCTACAACATCTTCATCAAATATTTTAAATTTATAATGAAATTTGTTGATTCGATTTGAATAAACTTTTTTAACATTTGCAGTAGCAATTGATGTTAGATGTAGTCCATGGCCAAAAACGAGATGTGTATAGAATTCATTATCCAACCTCAGTGTAAGACCTTTACTAAAAGAATGAAAGCGAAGGAACTGTCTCCCACTCCAATGATAGATAGTAAACTCATAAACTTTCTGATCCTTATTCTTCATGATGGAAGTATTACCACTGTTGAATGCCTTAATAATTTTCTCATTCCCAAATGGACCATAATAATCTGATTTTATCTGAATCCATTCATAGTTCCACTTTCCATCTGACGTTAAATTGTATGGGAACTGGAATGAATTATTCATCGTTATTCCATCATGGGTGCGAGGAGTGAATATCATTTATTCCAAATCATTCACATTCTGAATATTGCTATCATAGCAAATACTAGAAACGCCAACCTTCCATTCACCTTCTAAATGTAGTGGGCGATTTAATTCTACTCGATAGTCTGATGGTTTATTTTTGGGAAATTTATTCATAGAAGCATTACTGGGCAAGTAGATTAGAAACGAGTCCTTATTTTCACTTTCCATATTATTCACATTGGAAAAATATATTAGCATACTTTTGCATTAACTCTTCATTCGGAAATGGAGTGTGATACTTGTCACAGCATCTTTATGAAAAGGAATCAACGCACCAGCATCGTCATAAATGGCAATATCAACTTGTGGGATGTAGTTTGATTTCAGCTTTGTATAATGCACTTTCTTGAAAGTATGCTCAGATAAAATACTGCAGCTTTTTGGCTGGTATGGTATCATTGCTAGCAATGGAGCTTCAACATCTCCCACACGTACATCTTCACCAATATTGGAATATATCTGAAAATAGTTAATACGACGCGATAGCGACATGTCTGCGCTAGCTTTGGTTACAGTACCACTTTTAAAGATATTTTGATCAAAACCCAAAATGTCCATTAGAGTTTTATCCATAATTAGTTCAATACTTTTTCCACTTATAGTGAGAGACAAAGTACCTTCTTTTTCAGAAAATGAAATATGTTGCTCATTAATCACTTCATTTAAATAATCTACAACCAATTTAACTGAAGTAATAATGCGAGGCATCAACACTCTTGTTTCATGTAAGATACCACCTAAAGGCTCTACACACTTTCTGTATAAAGATACGGTCCATTCTGTATCAAATTGATTTAACCTTTCACATGGTAAATGTTGCATATCAAATTTTCCATGAACAGCTGCAGAACGATGTCGTAAGAACTGATGAAAATGTTTTGAACAAACTAATACTAGATCATCATCATTTAATTTACTTATTACAATATGATTAGATGATTTGATATAAGTCAGTGTTGCCACTTGTTTACCATCAACTCGAAGGAGATAATTAAATTTCTTCAATAATGTTTCAGGAGTCATGTTTGTCTTTCTTGGCTTAATCACAATCTTCTTCACCAACGTCTTCTCATTTTTTAGAATAAGATCTACATAATAGACTCCCTCTCGATATATTAACTGTTTATGACCACTTGGGTGGTAATTAACGTTAAAATTATCATAGCTTGTTAAGGCGCTAGCGAGGTAACCTAAATCATTTCTTAAACTTGGACTTAAACCAACAATCCAATCCTTCTCAACTACATGATGTACATAATTATGATCATCATTTTGCGGAGTAAATTGGACAATATGTTTACACGCTTTATTCAGGAAATCATAAACGAATTTCTGGCGTGATAGAAGATCTTTCTTTGGCCATTGTGGAATGCATACTCGGCAACCCTTTTGACATTGGTAAGCAGCTGTACGTCTCATATTAATAGTCATCACCTCATAATCAAAAGTATAGACACAGTTGCTATGAACAAGTTGAGTAACACCCACTTCCCACTTTCCATTTAGCTGTTGTGTATGATCAATGGGAGTAGAAAAGAGTGCGGCTCGGTTACTAGCAAATCTCTTTGTAGCCGCATTGCTAAGCAGAATATGATAAAACGACATTTTTATATTGCTGATCTGCGGCTTTGCATAACATCATGAAGACTTGGATTTTGGACTCTCTACAATATATCAGAGTTGATCGTGATGGAAACGTGCATTTCAAAAATTCTCATGGTCATACATCAAGAGGCATTACATTAACATGGCGACAATTTGTCAACCTCAATGATATCATGAGGGATTTGGAATATTTTGAAACATTAAGATTCATCTCCTTGGGTGATCAAGTTTGGCTTCAACATTACAGAAATGAAATTCAAATCTGCCATTCTCATTCCGCAAACTGTTTCTCATTTCGCAAATACAATTGGGAGAAGTATAGAAGATACATACATCGTTCCATCATGATATTTATTCGTCGTGAGTTCATCGCCCTACTATGCAGATCTTAATCAGACATGACTACCACGCACCATGAGTTGGAAATTAGATTCCCTACAACGTATTAAAACGGATCATGATCGAAACGTCTTTTTCAAAGATTCAACTGGAAATGTGAGAAGAGAGTTTGCTTTATCTTATCGTCATTTTCAATCTCTACATCATATCATGAAGGATTTGAAATACTTCTATATGAAAAGACATTCACGTATTGGAAATCGCATCTGGTTGCGCGTCAGCAATCGGCGAATTCAACTCTATCATTCCCAACTTCATACTAACTTCACATTTCATCAAGGTAGTTGGGAAAAGTATAAAAGGAAGGTACATCGCTCAATTTACTCATTCTTTCATCATGAAGCGCCATCGCTACACCATCGTGAACATTCTCCGTCGCTTCAGACTCTACACCAAAATCGATCTCACAACATTACACCAACACCTTCCAAACAGCAAGTATTACCCGGGCCGACCTCAAATGTTAGTGGTGAAGATGAACAATTCACGGAATCTTCAACTCTTCCCAAATGGGACTGTACAGATTCTCGGCGCCCTTTCTCATTCATCGGCGCAGTCAATGCGCTTAGAGCTACAAAGACTACTACGTCGGATATGGAAGAGGGAGAGGTGTGTGATGTCGAATCTGACTGTGGACAATATGATGATCTCTACTCAATTGAGTGAAAGTGTATCATTTTTGAAGATTCGTACCAGCAGTTACAATTTGTGTTATGAACCCAAACTTTTTCCTGCAGCTCTCATTAGTTGTTGGTTACCTGTGCATGTGGCAATCTTTCATAATAGTAAAGTGATCATTACTGGACTAAAATCTCATGTACAAGCAAATGTGATCCTAGACTATCTCATCGAGTATGTACGTACCCAGCGGATTGTAAAATAAAAAACAATTTTTCCAACATGATGTTTTTATTTCAAATCATGATAGAACTTACAAATCATTTTTTCATTAGAGGATGGATTACATGAAAAGTTTTGAATAACAGATACAAATCGAGATACATGTAAACGTTTTAAGATGAAGTACAGTACAAAAGCACCACACGTTGATGAAAGTGGATTTTGTAGTATGCGTTCATTTTGCTGATATTGACGCGTATGTTTTCTCAACCACTGCTGTGTTGGCATATTTGGAGGTTGAGCAAGAGAGTCAAATAGTTCACCACGTCGGTCTTCTCCAATAAAGATCGCTTTCCAATGCTCACCGCCTAAATTCTGCGAATGAGTGTTTAGCACAATAAAGATGGGATAGTGATTTACTGCAGGTGGTAAGGTATCGAGTGAATAGACATTATCGAAAGCTTTCAACGTCGCTTCGTCTGCATTACGCTACACTTTAGTCTTAGTATCGTCAGCAGTCAACCAACTCATTAACGATTATACTGAAGAATCACGTCACGATACTTTGTAATTTCAATATTTGAATCGAAGACTGCATAAATTAATATATTGATCGTCTCAGGTAGTGTTCTTTTGAACGTCAAATCCAAACGAACATTATGAGGCACGTTCACTGGACGATAGGGTGCACTAATATCGCTGTCAGCAGTCAAATCAAATGCATAAATAGTATATCCACTCTTAAACTCTTTCATAGTAAGTCCGTTGGTGTCATCAGTATTGTAAAAGCCAAAGACATCCATAAAATCAACATAACTGCGCATAAATTGATCCGCAGCAAAATCTGGTTTGTAGGGTGGACCAGGATGACTCACACCATTTACACGTAAAACAATTTCACTTAACTGATTGTGTTTAAAATTGAAAGGATTCTTCTTTATATTACCATTAAATGCATCATTTTCAACCATTGCCACCATGAGGAGCTTCGGTGCTTCCGATGGAAAGAGGCCATCTTTCATGAAACTCTTTTGATCTTTCGGAATTGTAAAGGTGAGAAGCTTTGTATGCTGAACGGGGTAAATGGCATTTTGGCGGTTAAGACCTTCAGCATGTCCTCTAATGACACTTGGATTCGGTACTACTCGACGAATGTAAAGTGCAATATCTTCCACATGAATTCTAAAATTGTCAACTTTAGCAAATGCATTCAGCGCAATTTCAGGCTTATTCAATGTCAGCTTGAGTCACATGCTGGTATTACAGAGTAAAAACTTTGACTGTCTAAAGAAGTCTAAATTCAGCGGACCATATAGCTGACATACTTTACTATCTTTAATCATAGCAGATCGCTTTACAAAGCCACTGTTTCTTTCAACATCAAATTTTCCTGCTTCATCTCTATACCATCCCATGGCTTCCATATGACTTTTTTGTGCTGCTGGATGAAACTGTGATACATGATTGAAATATGATTTATGGGGATAATCGCTTTGACCACCTTCCACCTGCTGCTCTCCAATCGTTAGAGAAACATCGCGAAGTAATGTAGTCAATGGTAAATTGTTCAGTCCAACTTTATGTGTATCGTCAATAGCAGTTCCATCTGCTTGCTGAATTCTAAACCTCAAATCAAGCATTGCATAACTCAAATCTATGTAGTCATCACTACCACCAGGAATAACGAATTCAATGGGACCAGCATTCTCAGCTGTTCGAGGATGATAATCTACAATACTTGAACTAAGAATATCTGTCTGTATGGCTTGTTGATCAAACAAACAAAACCCGGAAGTTTTACTCTCCATGATTAGAAGTTATGGCAGCGTCGTCGTTTAGCGCCTGATGAATGATTAGAGCCTCTGCGACGTTTGCGTGAATGCCTTTTGACTGAAGATCGCACCTTACCAGCTCCGCAATGTTTCCTCCTTCCTTTATTCATTCGTTTAGGTGATTTCTTTCCTTGAGTAACACCAGCAAAGGTCTGCTTCAATGTTTTTAAACCGCGTTCCTTCCCACGATTCAACAAACTGCTCTTACAACTTCTACCTCTGGAAAGATCACTAGCAACATCACCAGCAAAGCCAACGGCATTACTTAAAGCATTTCGTTTTAAAGATCTACCGACATTGGATATGAGAGGTGCTACAACAGATTTCAGTGCACCAAGTATGCTACCTCCACGTTGGCGGCGAGCGCCGATGTAAATTTGTCCTCCACCACTTACATAGGAGGGTCGTGAATAAAATGAGGCAGTTGGATTCATAGCTCAAACCCTAAACATTGTTAGTTACAACTTTGCATGAATCACTGTCGATCACTTAGATGAAAGATGTCGGCACGACGCATCCAAGAGTTCATACTTGAAGGATAACCAGTCCATTTAACAAGACACCATTCTTCACCTTGTCGTTTTTTTACATCGAATGATTTTCTCTACCAAATATGTTTCACTTTCAGTGACTACCTCAATCTCATCGCGGTAAAAGCTACCCTCAATTTCTTCATTATCGTAATCTTTCAACTTGTAGGTGGTGGGAGAGTCTTTTTGATTAATCCTTGATACTGTAAATACCTCCTCTGTCCAATTCGGAAGGTACCCTTTAGCAAAAACACTTTTCACTTTTGAGATACGAACTTTATCACCAATTTTCACATCACTTTTCACATGAGTGCGTTTACGTTGGAATGATTCGCGCACTTTATCTACATTGTCAGCATTTACATCTACTGGTCTGAGTCCAATAGAACGATGGATAGAGTGATTGTAGGCATGGAGTGTATCTTGTAGAACCTTTGTCCAATTTTGTGTCAAGTTGGCAGTAAAATGTCGCCACAAGCGATTTTTTAATGTGCGATTAAAACGTTCAACGAGTGCAGCTTTATAAGCACTCTTTACACTAAACAACTCAATGTCATGCCTCTCAAATAATCTTCTCACATGCTGATTTTCAAACTCTTTTCCTTGATCACTCTGAATTCTTTTTGGAATCCGACCTTCTCGAAAAATTGTTTGGAATGCTTTTGCTACTCCTTTCCCTTCTTTAGTTTTTAAAGGTTGAGCCCACGCATAACGCGAGAAAATATCAATGCCGGTTAAAATAAAATTATTGCCCGAGTTATGTTTTGAAATGGAGGTGACATCGCAAAAATCTGCTTGTCACTGTTCATCGATGTCATGAACAATATAATGGCGGGTGCGGTACTTCTTTTTCGCTTGTTTGTGGCGTGTATAGGTAGCCTGACCCTTTAACCATCGTTTCACTTGTGATTGTGGAAGACCACTCGCTTTTGATAATTTCTTGATCGATGCAAATCCTGCCGGATGTTTTACATCATAATAGATTGACTTCAAACGTTCAGTCGTTGACGACTGACTCTTTTTCCTCCTTCTCATCTTTTTGTTTTCTTCCCTTTCTACATTTACAACAACTGCAGCATTTAGCTTTAGCAGTTTTGCGATCGTGTTCACATTGCTTAGGGGTTTCATTATGAGAGCTGGCGCAGCAAGTGCAAGTGACAACGACACTCACCTCTGGCGGCTCATTACATGGCAAGCAACACATCTGCTTCATATTAATAGTCTGAGAACATGTATTTCCTGGGAGGAGCTGTTTTACGTTTTCCTTTTACTAGTTTTAGTGGCGATGTAGATCTACGTCGAGTTCTTCCTCTTGTTTGCTTAGTGAGTGTGGGAGGGGATGTAGCAGGTGACGTCTTAAACCAATTTGTTGGCATTTTCATCGTCTGAAGCATTGGAGTAGTAGCCACTGTTGAATAAAGTTCTTTCAATGTCTCATTATTCAAAGCAAATTTTGGCACATTATGCTTTTTCAATAGTTTAAGAAAGTATGACCAACCAGGTGGAACATAGCCCTGACGGCGCTTTCTACGTGTCGCATACTGAATCAAGTCTTCATAACGTGAAGCATCAATCACTTTATTTTCATCTGTAATGATTTCTCCTCTATCATTTACATTGAGATGGGGTTCAATACTATTGAAAAGAGATATGGTATGTGCGCGAGATGCTAAAGGTGTAGCAGTCGATACAGAGTCACGCATCTTATTCTTCAAGTTTTTCAATTGCTCAACAGTTTCCGATTGTAATAATACAGCACGATGTGGATCTTTGATGTGAACATTTTGCTGATAATCTATTTCTTTCCTATACATTTGATTTGCAAGAGGTTGCCTTACTTGCTGCATGGCAATCAATTGTACATATTCATCCTGAGGAATAACAATCATGCGAGAATAAGAACTCATAGTTTGTAGATAATCATGGGAGTTTTCAAAATATCACTTCGAAATCTAAATTCTTCCGGACACTCTTGCGTAAAGTCAATGAATAAGTAACCGTATGGTTTTTCAGTAGCTGCTTGAAAAATTTCAATTAAGGCTTTTGATCCTCTGGGTGCAACTTGTCGCGCTAAAATTTCAAATTGACTTTTATCTCGCGGATTCTTGAAAATAGCATAATAGTGTGTATTCAGGTTTCGTGTACGAGCTTCTTTTCCATCAGGAAACAAATTTTGTGTGATATAGATGATAAAGCACCTTTTATGATGTGCTGCGCGAGTGAACATATCTGTAACATCTTTTGAATTCTTACTTTCTTTTAATAGATCATCCAATACAACAACATCATTAGACTGAAGTTTATCCACTGCAATAATTCCTTCATGTCGAATAAAGTTGCGACTTTGCAATTCCTGAAACAGCGACGGTTGATAAATACCATAACACCAAATCACTCGATTGATAGGTTCCTTAAACAACTCCCTTCTTTTATCCAATAAATTCAGCGTGAAAACAGTTTTACCTGCATGAGATGGGCCTGATACAGTCAGAACTTTATCGCATTGAAGTCTGAAATCCATTTTAATACTGTGAGATTCAACATTTGCATAATTAACACTTAGAGCCAAAGATATTACCCAATAGGTTACCCACGACAGGAGCTAGCATCGGAAGTATTGCTGAAAGGAAACCGCCCTTTTTTGTAAGAGTTTTCCTCTTTCTTTGAAGGGTGACTTTAGGATTGGAGATGAAACGCAATTTCGTAGCATATCGCTTAAGTAACTTTCGTTGTTTTGGTGCTAATTTCCTCGTCCTCAACTTTCTGACATGAGAAATAATTTCACAAATGAATTTATCGTTAGCATGTCGTATAGCATTGTATCGCTGATTTGCTTTCATTCGTCGGAGAGCTTGAATGGCTGAAGAAAACTTTGAAGACTTTTGACTTTTACGTTTCGTCATTTTACGTTTCGCCATTTTCCGTGTTAGTCTTTGCTAAAACCTGTCTTTACCACATTTGCATAGGTACTAACTATTGCGACATAAGTGACACTCGAAATGAGCAATATCACAGTGGTTACATTTGCAAAGTTGAATGCAATTACGTATAATAAAACAGCGTTGACAAAAGCATGCTTACATCTCTTGAAGATGCGCTTTTCATTTCCATCCTTTCGCTTACATACATCGCAACACATAGTTTCACCGTTACTGATGTCTATAGCAAGTCTTTTTGAAGATATGACTATATTTTATAGATTGCTAGCCTTTTCTAAATAATAGACGCATGTACAGAAGGAATATACTTCGAGAGTGAGCAGACATAGCTCGAAAACCAGTTGTGCTACAATCAAGTACCACTGCATTTTCAATTTTTCTTTATGGAAAGTTGAATGTGAATATCTGAAATCGCTTCAATCACTAGACTGCTACCATGATGGTTAAATGCGTTAAGACGTTCAGCAATTTTTATCATATGTCTTTTAAAAAATTTTTGGGGGTGATCTACCACTTCCATTTAATAAGAAGCAAAATGGAAAGAGCGACTTTCCACCTCTTCCTTTCCAGAATGACTAAACTTAATTTTCGCAACTAATCGCGCCATGATAATGCTATCAGAGAATGTATTCATTAACTCTAGAAATAGAGTGCTAGCATCATCGACCCCTGCTTCGATGTCGGTCTCATCTTTATAAAAATTTATCACATAATCTTGAACAGCTCCTTTTAAACTTTGCCTATGAAAATGTAATGTTCCGCAGTCGTTTGAGAAAGACATGATCGCCCTTTATCTAACCCATCCATTGCATGAAAACAACAACTCTTCTCATTGTAACATTTATTGAATAACGGTAACAAGCATGCATTATAAATCAATGGTTTGAAAGAGATAAAATAGATACAGCTGGTAACTATCATACAGTGAGCAATGATAACCATACAGGACTTTGGCAGTGTTGAGGTAAGGAGGAAAGAAGCATTGGTTATGAACGTAGCTACTACAACGAACAGACAAAATAGGAACACACAAATCCTTAAAACGTTTCGTGACTTCATGATAATGTTGATTCACTCTACTATCCCAAGGTGGGAGCAAAATATCATCAATGATTAGATTGGGAAATACTTTCCTCTCCTTACCAGGATTATTACAAAAGATGCGTATGACATTGAAAGCAGCTAACCATCGTTTAAAGTCAATAAGAAGAGCACTCTCACAAGAAAAGCCATAGTCTTGCAAATATTTCAGATTAAGCCCATGAATGTGTTTTCTCGCCCATTGATCAACATTGGGATCACAGTTGGCATGTTGATGATAGACACTAACAATCTGATATGTCCAATTGTTCATAGCAATAGCACTGAGCTCCTGTACAGGTTCACCCTCACAATCCATAAAAATGATGATAGAAACCTAAAACGGAAATTTACACATCTAAGGAAACGTTCTATAACATATTACAAAATGACGAATTACATCGATGCTTTTCACGACAAAATACACAAACGATATGATGGCAACGAAGAAGTAAAATGTATCTAATAAGACCACGTCTACGACACTCAAAGCACATAGACGAATTGTCATAGGGTAGAGTTAGGAAAGGACTAGTAATTCTCCTTCTTTGGTTTGCGTTTTGATGCAGCATTCTTCTCCGACTTGCGCTTCGTACCACTGCTGTTAAGGATTTGATCAATTATGTCATCCACGTTGGGTGGTTTTGGAATATATAGGATGGATTCCATATGCATGGAGAGAGAGACTATTTTATTATCCTTGTGTCGACCATAATATAGCCCATTCACTTTGAAAAGGATATCCCAAGTACCTTCTCCGAGCTCATCACATCTGATGGGTATTGATTGATCTCCATCCTTTTTATAATAACTACACCAATGTGATACCGGTAGGCAAATGTGATTACCATCCCAAATCTTTCTATAGGGAGTATCCTTGTCATCTCTCGCCTTCCACTCTTGAGCAAGAGGAGTAGGAATGTCCATATTTAATGTCACGTACTCCTGAATAATATCAAGTTGGTGGCGAATGTACGGACTCAGGGGGATCAGTATGTGGTCCCCATACTGATTGCGCATTATCTTGACATCCGTGGAAGGGAGCATTCCCGTTTGTAGTACTACGCTATGATCGTCATAACGCAAGACTTGTTTAAATTTACGCTGTAGCGGTGTAGGATTATGTACCTTGGTTGTTTCTTCCACTGGCCTCAGTTGTAGATGATCTGATCGTAGCGAACCTTGTAACGTTTGACCGCCATTTTGACCTACTAGTGCAGCAGATGTAGAAGATGCCTGAAAATGAAAAGATTGTATTAAGTTTACGTTCAAGGGAGGAGAGGGAGGAAAGTAGCGACTTACCATTTTAGTTGGATAATAGAATAGAGAGAGAGAAAATGTGCGTCCGTCACTCGTGCGATTTAACGATGGAATGATTCTCACTGTGGAAGGCTCGCTATTTATATAGAAATGCTTGATTCTCATTGGATGATGATCCTCATTGGACAATAACATAAAGCTGATTCCAAATCTGGCCTCTGTTTACCAATCCGAGCCTTCATTCGCCCGCTGGAGCTGTTTCTTGAGAAATTCTAACTCTGTCGTTTTTCGCCAATCTCCCAAATCTTAAATGGTGTCTCACATCTAAACGAAGACAGATATGAACAAGCCGATTCTTTCAGTGAATTTTTCTTACTCTTAGCTTTCAAATGAGCTATTGCACGACAAAATCCGTCCACTAGAAGCAAAGTTGGAAGGTCGGTGCCGAGGGGGGGAGACGTCAGAGAAACTTTTCTCTCCGATTGCTTTCAAATTCACCATACAGATGTAGAATTTCACGCTGAATCCGAATCTGGCCTCCGTTTTCCCATCCGATGCTTCGTTTTGGCGCTATAGCCCAAAACGTCCAAATTTCTAACTCTGTCGTTTTTCGCCAATGTCCCAAAATCTTAAATGGCGTCTCACATCTAAACGAAGACAGATATGAACAAGCCAATTCTTTCAGTGAATTTTTCTCACTCTTAGCTTTCAAACGAGCTATTGCACGACAAAATCCGTTCACTAGAAGCAAAGTTGGAAGGTCGGTGCCGAGGGGGGGGACGTCAGCGAAACTTTTTCTCTCCGATTGACTAGAAACTCACCATACCGATGCAGAATTTCACGCTGAATCCGAATCTGGCCTCCGTTTTCACATCCGAGCACTGCTTCCACTCAAAACAGCCCATTTTACAACCCAACATTCAGCAGATTGCACGAAAAATATCACACACTATAGCCTCAAGACAAAACCTGGCGGTCGCCCAAGTCCACCACGACACTCTGTCGTTCCAGAGGGGGGGGACGTCAGCGAACCTTTCGGACCAACTTGGCCGGCACACCACGACAGACCTCTGTCGTTCCAGAGGGGGGAGTCAGACTCGAAGCACCACGGCGGCCGACCACAACCTCTGTCGTTCCAGAGGGGGGGCGCCGGTCGAGTGTTCGCCGTTTTCTTACTACTGCCATTATTCAAATACCAGTAATTATGTGGAAGAAAGCGACTGAGTCGATTATCCTAAGCGCAAGTAATAAAGGACCGAGTGGATCACTTTGTTGAACACTTTGGTAAGATGTAATATGCCATTTGGAGAATTTCGAATGATGATTGATCCGGAACAGCTTGTCTTGAAACCCATTTATTAAAGGCATTTGTCTAATCAGCTTTCAAAATACAGAAGTCATGATCATCCCAGTCATTATAAACTACTGTTTTTGCTCGATGAATTATATTTTCAGCTCCATTTCTGCTTGCTGCCTCATATGTAAAAAAAGTTTGAGAGAAGCTCAAAAACTCTCTGCATCTAGAAAAGGAACCTTGCATGTACATGTACATTTTGAAGCCAGGCGGCGAAATGCTGTAATCAGCAACGGCAATTGACTTAGTAAGCCATCTATTTGTCTCTGTCTTTTTGAAAGAAGAATCCACCTGTGATGAAGAGCGACAGCACAAGTGGAGTATAATCAGAAGTGAAAATGCTTGTCAATCTTTGAAAAGTGTAGATAAAGAAATCATAAAATCACCTATACAAGCCTTGGTTGAATGCTGAACGCGAAGTCCACATGAGGTAGCTTCTAGAAAAGAACGAAAAATTCCAACTTGTCAAGACGGTAATTTAACAGGATCTGGACTGCTGAAGTAATTTGGAAGATCGGGTGGAGTAACTGATTAAAGGAACTCCACTTTTACAAGTGATCAAGAAGGACAACTGCGAAAAGTTGTGTGATTAAAAATAGAAATACATTGTGTCCGAAGAAGGTTTTTCAATAAGAAACCGGAAGCCTAGTATTTTGCAAGTGTAACTGAACCCATATCGAAATAACCTTTCTATTGTTGTGGGTTTTATAAGTTAGCTTGTCATTGTGAAATATAATTATCTTGAGTGCATGCAATTTTGCTCTTTTAAGTCGTACCCAGTATGCTTCAACTGCAATGCTGAAAATTAGCCCATTTATTTTTTTCAATTCATTTCTTAACACTAGAAATACGGTGGAAAATGTATTACTAAAACTACGGACTGAGGTCAAAATGACCTCACATACAGAATATTATCATCTAATTGTCGGAATTGCTTTCCATAAGCTAATATACATGTATTCAAAACTTTCTAGTACTTGATTGAGGATGTAGACTATATTTATAACATGTAAAAAATTTAAGAGTATGAAATAGGAGCACGAACAGTGACAAAGCATGAACGAAAAAACATCATTATTTTCTACAGTGTAGACAAACCATGGTTTTTTCAGCGTGTTTACCACAGACGTGAGAAGTACAGGAAACACACATATTTTGAGTTTTGTTTCGGCATCCACGCTCAGCACAAAATCGACGTGACTGTGAAGAAGTAGACGGAAGGCTTGTTGTTTGAGTGTTGACGCCTGTCTGTTCCTTACCGAGATCAAGGATAAAATTTTGTCGGCTGATGAATGAGTTGTTTGCATATCTGAACAAAATCCAAGCATTGATAGCGGCCATGTCCAGTATGTTGAAAAATACAACGACTGGCCAGCGTCTCGAAGCAAATTTGGTGGAATACAACCGAGCCATCTGATCTATGCAATCAACGCCGACCTTTGTTGTGTTATAATGCAAGATTGTTTCTGGTTTTCGATTCTCACTGTCTGAGATGTTGACATTATCGTGTAAAGTGCTCAACAAAGCGACAACTTTGGTCTTTTTGGCTTTGTAAGCTGTCAACGTACACCCAGATTCCGAGCGAAGAATTTTAAAGTCATATACATGATTCTTTGTCATGATTTTTGAACGTCGGGTAACTCACGTCTGCTTTTCTTTACTGTTCCAACCAAGCTGGTGTTTTTAGACTTCAAATCGTCGCATAATTTTAAGAGATGTAAAATAATTGTCGGTTGTGACACCATATCCAAGGCCATAATAAGGCTTCATCAGCTCAAGAACAACGAAGTCGCCGAAAGGCTTCTTTTGAGAATTTGGATCATATTTTCCTAGATAAGGAAACCCGTTGCACAAATATTTGGTCTCGACATCAACAAGCAGAAAGAACTTGATGCCGTATTTATCAGGCTTGTTCGGTAAAAACTGTGTAAACGGACATCTTGATTTACAGGGCAGTAATTGTTCATCTACTGGTAAGTTTTCAAATGGCACAATACATTGTTGACAGTTATGAATAAAGGGTAATAGTGAATAATACATCTGAAGCTAGTGCAAATTTATCAGCAGAAAGTCGAGCTTTGCGAGAGGATTTTACATCAAAGCGAAGGAACTTCATAATTGCAGAAAAACGGTCTCTGGACATGGTAGCTTTGAAAATCGGCAACCCAAATTCGTTGCTCCAGAAGCTATGTAGAGGTATATTTTTCCCACCAAAAACGCCTCGTAAATAGCATAATCCAATAAATTTTTCTAATTCATCAAGTGTCAATGTCCAATCACCGTTTAGCTTCCATCTCAGTGCAGCTTCTTATGTATCTGAGCATCTTCTCATCCATCAATAATGAAAAAGCACTTTGTTTGGAATCATTTACGGCAGCTAGAGTCTTTGTGGTAATTCCCGCATTCGCACGAAAGATATTATGTGATGGCAAGCGTCCAACACCCACCGACTCTTGCCACATTTTGCCACTACGACTGGTGAAAGTCGGTACGTCATCATGCGTCAAGTTATCGTCACGCTGGGTAACCATAGGTGTAGCTAGTTCATCACCACCACTGCCGATTTCCGGATGCATATGTACTCGTACATTCAACTGCTTTCGTAGTGGCTCGATATTTTCGACAGATCCTGTGTCAGTGTCAGATGATGTTGAGTCACATTCATCATTGTTTGCTTGTGTTATCTCGTCTTCACTGTTGGAATCACAACTAGAACCACTATCGCTCAATTGTGCGAGTAGTATTGCTGCTTTTTCTGCGGAATGTCGCCGACGTTTCATAGCGTATGAACTCACTCTTCAGGCTTCTGATACTTAATGTTGAATATCAGTGACTTTATGAGAAGGAATACAATGACAAATAAGAAATCAATGGTATTGTCATGGAGAGCGGAACATAGATCTACAATATGAAAAGTGTTTTGAACAACAGTATAATAATAATAATAATCGTTTTTATTTCAAACAAGGCCTCAATACTGATAATCGTGAGGCTGATACAAAATGAGTTATAAAATTAAATTTGACGAAAGAAAAAAGTAACAAAAATTAAAACAAAATGAGAGAGACATCAACGGATAGTGTCACATGGAAAATCCACTATTTAGCAACCGCATCATCGTCATTACAAAACTGTTTCTGCGCATAACAGACAAGCATTCAGGCATACGATAATGATTAGAGTTCTTCAACTTGGTAGCGGTAAGGTAATGCAAGGGGTGATGATCATCTTTTGAAAATGCGAGGAAAAGCTTCAGTCCAATGATTAGTCTACGATAGTCTAAGGGAACAAAATTGGAACATGCACAACTTTTGGACGAACATATAACAGCATGAGATCTATTTTGAACTTTTTCCAACAAGTTGACATTTTTCTTATTCAAGCTTACGAATAAGGGAGCTGCATACTCTATTATGCTACGAATAGTGTTATTATAAATATGCACAAGATCAGCTACAGATAGAAATGGCTTTAACTGTCGAAGTACAAAAATTCGTGAGGAAGCCCTCTTGACAACATTTTCAACATGAAAATTCCAGTTCCATCTTGAGTCCAGCGTCACACCAAGAAATTTCAATCTGTCCACGATTTGAACATTTGAAATCTGGAATCGTTCTCAATCACCTGAATTCCTCGACGCAATAAAAATCTGTCTGCATTTATGCCATCCAATTTCCATTTTGTTGGATACTGTCCATCTTGTGATATCACTAAGGGCTTTGGATACGGGGCTTGCATCAGAATTTTTTCTTATCCTGCCAACTACAATTATGTCATCCGCATATTTGGACAACAAGACTTCCTTATGATGAGACAGAGTCAGATCTGCGAGAAAGAATCCAAAGATCATGGGACCGATTGATGATCCCTGCGGAATCCCACTACTAACAAGCTCATCACTACTGTATGTTCCATTCCATCGAATTCGCTGTGAGCGGCCAGTAACATAATTTCTTACAAGGTTCAAAGTAAAACAAATCAAAATTGCTTTCCATCATTTTCTCAAGTAAGAGGCGATGCGAAATCTTGTCGAATCCCTTGCTTAAATCTATGGATAAAACGTGGCATGCAATAATGTCCTTTTCCTGTAGAGATGTTGTGACAAAATCTTCGACGTCTATAAGGGCGCAAGTTGTAGAACTTTTGGGGCGGAATCCATACTGTTTATCATCATAGCGAGAAATGAACTGAGATTTGATAACTGGCAGTAGTTCTCTCTCAAAACTCCTTGCGGGTATGGCAAGCAAAGAAATTGGGCGTACATTATCTATATTCGGAGGACGACTCTTCGGCAAAGGGATGATATCTGCTTTCTTCCACAAATTTGGAATGTTGGCTTCAGCAATGCATGTCATGTATGTCATTCAAAGTGAAATTCATGTTGCCATAAATCATAGAAATCTTTGTAGATCGTGAACTATCAATTATATACATCCGGCTGTCATAGATTTCTAATTTGAAAGGCAATTCAGTTTTGCGAAAATTTTCTCACACAGTAGAGGTCAAAATGACATCACTCCGTAGTTGTAGGGTAACAGGTGGATTTAAGTGTGAAGGGAATCACCAATTTAAATGAAATTTCATCTACGATAGAACAGACAAAATATATTAAAAGTCGGTAAATATCAATTCCTATAGAAGCTTTGTTCACCAAGTATGAAATTTCAAAATGTGACTGAGGTCGTTTTGACCTCATCCGTAGTTCTAGTGTTAAGCACTAATAATATCATATGCCAATTCATGATAACTAAACATGGACAGATAATAATCTCTACGCTTAGATAAATTTAAGAAGAAACGAGTGGCGGAACTTTGACAGGGGATTGGAAAATTTGAAGTTTTTCCCAATTAACATCCAATTGCTGCACGAAATGCGGTGCAGTAGGCCTATATCATACATTTCAAAAACGAATCTTCAAATTCTTTGTTAGCGGTTTATTGCACAGAATTCATATGAGAATGCGTCCATACTTTATGACTTCTATTACGTGTTTACTCACCTTCAACAAGCGATAACACCCCTTTTTCTTCCTGCATAAGCCTAAATGCAAAAAGCGACAGTCGATAATCAACCAAGCGTAGGTCAGTTCAAACTAGACTGTATAGATTTGTCTATCATGGTTCTATGTTTCTATAAATCTATTTTTGATAGGCTATGTACGTAATAGTCTTTACTGATTATATAGTTTAACAGCTGAAATTAGCCTATGTATGCATGTCAGCATATAGTGGCCTGCAAGTGGTCAAAATTTCATATCGAATGAAGTTCATCAATCTCGATCACTTTTTAATCTTTTCAGGTCTGGGTTTCTCCCCAATTAAATCGTCTGAATTGGGATCTTCTCGAGAAAGCAAAATGGATTAATTCTGAGAAGAAGCTGAACCTCTTTGTCAATGTATTTTTGCTCAGTCACTAAATTTTACAATGATTCCTTCTTGATTAAACTCGACGTTTGCAAAATGGCTTTTAGTTTCTCACTTCCGAACTGTATATGTTAGGCACATATGTGCTGCAGTCTTATAAACGTAGTAGCTCAGTGGGCGATATGATAGCGGGATTGTAGCGTAGTGGTGGCGCTATCATAACGCAGTGATCTCTGGATAACAGCACTACGAAGGCGAATACATGTAATGGCAGCGATATCACGTCATCGCCTTTATTTTGGAAAGTGGTGCAATGACAACACTAGTCCCCAGCGAAGTGCCAGCAAAAGCGGGACATACGTGTAAGTGCTAGCGTAGCGCTGGCGTCTTATCGTTGGATGTGCTCTGGAACATTTCACATTCAGTCTTCCATTATAATTCCTGAAATTGTGAAAGCGATTTTTGTTTTGAAATCTATCCTGCTGTTGAAAATCCGTTGTGCGGTACACTCTAGCATTAGAATTTGCCCGGTAATTTCTTGCTTTTCATTGAATGCTATAATGTTACATGTCAATAAACAAGATACCTGTCCGATGAGAAAATTGATTTTGTTGCTTCTTAATAATCACATAATAAGATTACATTGCACGGTAGAGCATTGCTGAAAAGGAAGTCACAAACAATACATGTTTCAAGCAAATACCCTGAACGTCTGTGAAGCTAACTCGCCCACCCAGTCTAGCCATATTTAATATACATGTGCCATGCGAACTCCTAAAGACCACCCTAACCCTGCCTTCAGAGGTGTGCCAGCATGTACCACTTATATGGCAAAAAACGTCTTCGCAAAGAAAATTTAGTTCAAAAATTAAAATGGCTAGGCTATGAAATTAGCCCAACCAAAGATACCCAGGTCCTTTCATACTCAGGGCTCGTCAATCAAACATTGCAAACTTAACAAAATCACTCTAAAATGGATGTGCCATCAAAAGCAAATATGTAACCAAGAAGCCGGTTCAATCGCATGGCAGGACAATGAAGTTAGCCGTTTAAAATCATTTTTAAAAAAAGCTATGCCAAATAAATCAACTGTGCAAATCTACTCCCTTGAGGTGTGTCAGCATATGACACCATATAGCTCCACGAATCTCATCCGAACAGTCATCTGCTCGGCACTACTAGCCTAGAGGGCCACTCCTGCTACAAAAAGACTTCGCACGACTACGAAGTCAATAGCCGTTTCGACGTTGAATTGATCGTCAACTCTTCTCTATTATGAATAGGTTACAGATTTATTTCAATCCAGCCATCTAGTTCTACATTCCATGTCAAGGCATGCTTACCCATCTGCATCCTTTGTTTTGCTTCATGATAGTCCTATCATGCGCGATAATAAGATAGGTCATAGGGTCAACTGGACCAAGCAAAGACCACTGTCGAAATTCGTGTGAAAATAGGATAGCATATGCTGACACGCTTCGCAGGAGTAGATTTGCACCGTTGGTTTGGCTGGTGCAACTGTCTCTGAAAATGGTCGAGCTGACTTCACTGACCGATCATATGCATTTTTGAACCCAATTTTCTTGTTGGGATGTTGATAGTATTTGTCTAAAATAAGTGGTGTCACATACTGGCACACCTTTGAAATACTGTGCAAGGTTTTTTTCAGGATTGGCACACATATAGCGCATAAAAGATCACAGGGTTGTGTGGCCTAGCAAACTTCACAAACTTTGTCCGTCAGTACAGCAGATGTAGCCGCTCTAGGCCTGAGCAATTTGCTTTCCTTGATGATCTCCGAGGAATTTGCTTTTCTAAATATGCTTTGTCTATGTTTAAGTCTCTTTATTTTGATTTTATATGCGGTAATGCGGATATGCATGCTTGCATAATACTCTAATATTCTCTATTTAATAGTAGAATTTTTTGTTTCAAGCCATGCATTATTCAGCATTTGGCGGACAACTGATTAACACTTTTCTGAAGTCTGTCATCTTTGCTATCTTAATTATATAGCTATATGCTTTTTGGGTCACATTTCTTCGTTTCAAGTAGAAAAATAGCGGAAGCTTAAGACCACCGGCTACCAATAGATAGGGTTGAATGGATAAAACAACTTACTTGTGCTTCTTCTCTGCTATTTTCCTCTCTCTCTCTCTCTCTCTCTCTCTCTCTCTCTCTCTCACACACACACACACACACACACACTTATTTTGTTCGAAACATGTGCAAAGGCATAATCAAAGGCAAGCAGCCTTTAATACATCTAATCTACTTCGTCAAAACAGTAGGCGATGGCAACACATTCACCCATTATTCAAGATTTAAAAGTCATCCCTTATACTACGATTGATTTCGTTGTGGATAATTGTCGATAAAATTGAGCTACGACACCTGTTGAAAAACACTCCAATGTACTGCCCATGACAGATGATGTTTGCCGCTTGAAATGCCTAAAATGTTTACAATTACTGTGTAAATAGACGACTAAGTTTTCAGATGTGTACAATCTGGTGTCTAGCATTCACAATATACGTCGACTTTTATATCGTTTTTATCAGCAAGGTTGTTGCGATGCTGAAGCATAAGTAATGCTGTTCAGATAATCTAACTGACAAAAATTATCAAAAACATCACAAATGGAATCTTAAGTTTTGCATCTAAAGTACATGTTGACATTTCCTTAATTTACATCTACTATTTATATTTCTAACTCGTTTTTTTAAAGAAGTGCCGCTGTATACTGACATTGTTCGAAAAGAGGATAAGTTTTCTGAATATTACTCCTGAATTGACAGACAGCATCGACAGTACTCTGGACATTTGTATCTCCACAGGAGTCTATATTCACATTGCATATCACATTTCAATTCAGATGTCACACGATATTCCTTAGTGTATTTGGTAAAGAATTCCGTCTAGACCTATCCTTGCGAGAGAGAGGGGCGATTCACCCCTATCGCAGTGTTGTTTGCTACTAATCATATGAAATAGCTGCATATCTTGAAGTTGTCCTTGTCCTCTAAAAACTCATCTTAGGGTACTTATACTTATCAAATATAATTTCTTAGATTATTTGAACGGCTAGAAAAAATACCAAAAATGCTGAGCACAGAATGCTGTCAGTTGATTCACTGAAATAAGCGAAATCAAATCGGATGTACAACCTGTTTGAAGGTACAAAACAATGAGCTGACATACATGTACAGCATGTGTAATCCGAGCAAAGGAATCTTGGAGGGAGGTCGAATCTCCCCCGGCTTATCGATGCCTTAAAGCCCGGACTTTAATTGACTTTAATTGCGATGTTTTCATAAAAGCATCTTACATCATCAAGCATAAATTAAAGCATTGGAAATGACTCATTGACTTATTTAGTCATCATCATTGCTTATTTTTCAATGTGTTTTAAGTTCAGGTTTTCTTAACACAGTTGTTTAATATTTGAACTCATTTGATCGTGTGATCGAGCCGCAAGAGAGTCATTGAAGGTCGGCAGGAAGGACATCCGGAATAACAGTTTCCGAACAATACTCCGGCACTATGTTAAAGTTCCTCATTTTGGATTCATTCCAGCATGGGTAGGACTGAGTCATCAAGGTGAGTAAGCAAAGTGCTCTCAACATTGGCTGCAGTTCTGCGTGTTTTTGATCGCGTTTTTGCACACTGTTCACGATGCCTCAAAGGATAGATTACACTGAACAGGGCGTTGTATAAATTACGGTAATTCTGTCTAGTCTTCTATTAAAGCATGTTTTATATAGTTATTCTTCTTCGAAGGCTGTATCAACAAGAAAGTTACAAAAACGAGGATATAAATGAATGTTTGCATCAATCATTAAAACGCTTGCAATCTTAAATCTTTAGATCATCATCAGTAAGAATTGCGGATTGAAACGCAAGTGCATGTTTGAATGTTTCGAATTATGAATACGCACGAATATGAATACATCCACACAATATACGTGAAAATTGCATTTACATTAGTATGCGGCTATGTACTACGAGTATATGAGATTATGAATATTCCCTTAATTTTGAGCATGAAAAATATCTTGATTGCATATTGAAACATCATAAATTACTCAAACAAAATTTGTAACTGCATTCAAATCGTTAACCTACTAATTTAATAATAGATTGAACTAAGCTACCAATAACCACCTTAAATAAAATGGGTATAGTGGCAGAGATTTTCAAAAGGATGGAAATCATAGGACATGCACTTGTGAATTATCAGAGATACACAAATATAATAGCTGATATGAAGTTCAAACTCAAAATGTCCAAAATGTGACTTATGAAATTGCTCAGAATGGCAGTTCGATTGACCTGGTCAAGCATGTAACAGGTAAAATCAGATATAAGTTAGCTTATTGCAGTCACATACTGTGAAGACATATTGTTCACTAAAATAGCTGCAAAAAAAGTTTATAAATCAGTATTTGAACCAGGAGCAGGAACGGCGACAATTACTCGCTAATGAAGTTCGATAACACCGCATGTCGGTCAACACCATACCTTCAGGCCAATAATTTTAAGAATTCATGCGAAAATTATAACAATCAGGTAGGCGTCCTCATATCCTTATGTCCATTGCTCAGCAAAACTCAACGAAATGTTTGACTTTTATATTTTTACATGGTCGGAGGAATAGTTCTTGGAGACACAAAAGTCAATTGGATGTTGCTGAAGTTCAAATGTGATTTATATGAATTTCACAGAAGTAGCAATATTTACAACTGTTGCAATAAACATTTTCGCATACTGTTGTATTCTGCCCCTCCCCCCCCCCATATGCTTCTTCCCTCTTCGACTGGTAGGATGCTATGTGAATGGGTATAAATTGCTTAATAACCATTGATCGTAAAAATGTTACTTTGTTGATATTGATTTTCTAAAATCTCAACTTCATTTTGTGGTACAGCTTTGTAATTTTAGACGATGAGTCATTGCCTAAAAATATATTGACTGGGACAATTTAAAGAAATGTGCATCACTCACTTCTTCTAATTTGACAACAAATTGTGTAAGACCTTCTGTCTTCCGCTCAGGAAGAAATGTGATGAATTCTTAGGTGATATTCAAAATGCTTGCGAAGAAACCCCAGTGTCCTTACCATCCATTGAATTTTCGCGCTGTCAAATCGGCAAGATTCTCCATGATCAAGGTCAACAAGCCGACAAGATTAACCTCATCAGTCAAAATGTGAAGTGCAAGACTAAAAGCTACAGCTGCTTGTATATTAATTGCATTAAACCTTCCTAACTTTTTTCATTACTACAACTATGTTCATATATTTTCTGCCGCCCCGAAAAGCCAGGGTAATAAATGCAGAGCAGCCTGTTGTGCAGTCCTTCACATAGTTCAACTATTCTAGTTGTCACAAGGATTTTTATTATTGTGGAAACTTGAAATTTGACAAGTTCCGAATTATGCCTGTCTTCTTTCATACACTTTATGTAAAGAGTCAGTCACACAGATACAGACGTATCGTCATCCGAACTCTACATATCCACAAATAGGGAATTGACTCAATTATCGTTATCAGAGCTGAGTTTCAAGAATTGAACTTTTGTAGTATATTTTTTGGCAATTATACCTTAATTGATTTAGTAGTAATGGCAATCAACTTGACATGACTAATAAATGACTTGCGGAGCTAGTTAAATGAAGTGGTTAGTTAGATTGGGATCCTTGATAACTATCAGGTCAAACATATTGTTGATGGATGGTCTGAATCGATTTATAAAGAGAACTTCAGGAAATTAAATTTGGTGTTCTCATGATCGTGTCAGGACCATGAAGTTGAATCTTCGGTTTAGAGTCCTCTGGTTTTTGCCACGTAGGTATGTAAGAAAATATGAAAGTGAGACAACAAAAATTTTGCGACAATTAGCGCATTTGCAACTTTTGTCAAAATGGGGTGGTATTTAAGCGATAACGCAAGAAATCATTTTGATGCAGATATTCAAAAGTACTTTCTCAAACAATTGGATATGGCATTCTAGAAATTTGTGATGATTCAAATAATCAATAGTCACTTTATAACTGCGCAGAAGAAAGCACACAAAAGCAATTAGATTCAAAATATTTAAGATTCAAAAATCACATTCAAAAATTCATTTCTATAGAAAACCGTTTTTTTAATTTGGTATGTGATTTAGAGAAAATGTTCCATTAGCCATCAATTTTAGAAGTGGTGGGTGCACATGATCTCTTGCGGAATCTAATTGGAGGCATTGTCTGAAGTTGCAACCAAAATCGATTTTTATATTAGTGAGACAAGTGAGGGAATATACATTTTACATGCATAACTAAGCTAGTTGATTTCGTTATACTATGGTGCCACAGAAGAGTGACGACGCATTGAGATTGTGGTAATAACAATGAACTTTACTGACTTGACTCACATAGGTCGGTGTGAGCATTACATCTACATACGATGACAATTCAAACAGAGAGAGGTGGCCATAGCAAAAGAAGTAATAAAAACAACAGCTATTAAAAGTTATTTACAGAATATAATAAAAGAATAGCTAAAACGGCTTGTCCTCGATGGAGAAGGTACAAAAGCTGTTCCTGACTGGCGGTTATTTATGGTCAGAGAGATACTTAGCAACCAATTCATGAAGAGGATGAGAAGGTGACTTCACAATACCATCAAAAAGTTTGTAACAACATTTGTCAATCGCAACCAAAACCTGATTGTCAAGGTTGTGAGGAATACCAATAATCTTTAATACTCTCTTCTCGACAAGTACTAGCAAAAACCAGCAAAAAGAGTTTCAAAATCAAGCATACCCATCCATTAACAAAGTCGAATATATGCGAAATATGCTTGCTGTAGCAAACTTTTGTCGCAACCAGATAAATACAAATTTCTACAAAAATGTCTTATAATAAAGATTCTCCTTGATGATTTTATTACAATGCAGCTTGCCTGATTATTCCATTTTAGATTATTACAAAATGCCATAACGAGAGAAGAAAATAATGCAGCACGACGCAAAGTGGAAGACTGCAACACAGTAACATCTTTTGCTTCCAAACCTCGCTTAGCAATAATTTCCATCACTAGACATTTATTTATCGTTATGTATTGATAAGGATATAAATCTAAACCATTCTACCTAGTGGTCCCATTCTTTGTCCTTCGAAGCCGTACGGATGAAGTGCATGATAAGAATATAGTCTGCATATTTGAACACGGAAGAATTATCACAAACAGGATTGAAGCCATCGACTGGCAGGTTAAAAAGTATAGGACCGATGACGCTTTCTTGTGGCACCCCAATATCGGCAATAGATCCAGTCATAAATTGAACGAAACACGTTGAAAATGGTCACACAGGAAACTGGAGATCCATTTACAACAGGAACCAAGAGACATTTTTTGCAACATTCAACAACTAGAAAGTGAAGAAGTTTGTCAAATGCCTTGTTTAGATCAACATTTTGAAGTCTAACAGCTCCAGGCATCGAGTCTATTTGCTGAAGTATGCAATGCTGAGCTAATACCAAAACAAAAGTTGTCTAGATCCCGGTCGGGAATATGATAAGCTGAGATTGTCCAACAGAATTGGTCATGGCCGGAAGTATGAATAAATTCGCTGCCAGCCGTTCAAGCACTTTCGATTGAGTGGGCAAAATTGGTGCTGGCCGGTAATCGGAGACAGAGAAAGTATTTTGGACATGGAAATGTACTTTTGTATATTGTATATATTTTGGAATTGGAATTGTATTTGCCATCTTGAAGCAACGCAGAAAAACACACTCGGATAAGCATTAATTGAAAAGACTGGTAATTGCAGGTGTCAGTTATTCTGCATGATGCCGGAAGTAAATATCATCACAGGAGAAACACTAGATGATGCCTGAATCAGCCATATCCATGGCGTCATTGATAACTGGACAATCATTAAAGTTACTCGAAAAATAATCCGCAAATTCTTGAGATGAGAACAGATCAGAATTCGATGACTTCTTAAGGCTAACAATCAGTTTCAAAGAGTTCTAAAAGCACTTGGAGTCAGTCATTCGATGTCACAGCTTGACCAATGTAGTCATTTTTAAGAAAAAGAAATTTGCGTGATGACTGCTTCTCTCAAGCGATTGTATTTACGCCAATGAATGACCTTTTTGGTACGCTCGATCGCAGTCATGGTCGTCACTAAGAGCTTTTAAAGAAACTCTCATCCACAGTGGGTTGTCAGACCTGATCTTGATAGTGCTTTGTGTGAAACATAAAGATACAGTAAATTTTTTCTATTTTTAGATTTGATACAACAAACGACTATTTTTATTTCAAGAAAAAATAGGTTTGCCAGGACCAGGGAAACATGACTTTTTTATGAACCTTTTATTTATTTTTTTATTTTTATTTGTAGTGAACATCCTTTTGTAAAACTTTTTTCTCGAATTAAAAAAACTTGTTCGTTATATAGGATACAGTAAATTGTTTCAAGCAAGGCAGAAAGTTGTATTACAGCTTCCGCAACGTCATTATACGATAAGATGGAGACTGACCAGCTGATAATCAACCTAATATAATATACATACATGGTTGTGATGCATTGATCCACCAAGACGCGCAGTTATTTTACGTCTGTTGAATTGATCCATCACCTGATAATTTTAATCGGCTCCATATAATCCAACACTTGTAAAGGAATCCATTGGATTGAGATCTATTGAGTGAACATTATATTTACTGCATGTATCTACGGGTGAGCCCGAATACAGTATCGCACGTGAGAAGATCATAGATGATTTCGCAATTAATATAATAATTGATCACAACCTTAATAACAGAAAATATACAGATGATGAACTGATTGATATATTTCTCTGTGTTTACAAATTGGAATTTAAGATGCAAACACTTAATACATGTATGATATTGACATTGAACCTCTGAAGAGGCAATCAACATTATCTTTTGCATCACGGATTAGTTGGATCAGTGTATGCATCACAAATCGTTCAGTGGCAATGCAAAAAAATATTATAACTCAGGCCGAGCAACAGGGGGTGCCAAATAAGAAAATTCATTGTGCAAAACATTGGCGCACCCGAATCCCGAGTTCAGGCATTGAATGGTCTTAACTCTGAATAAGAAAACATCTTGAGCAAATCTCGAAAAATGATGATGTTGATTATTCAAGTATAATTCATAATTTAAGCAGATGCTTGCGAGCTTGAAATATAACAAGACGTGGACCTGATCAGGACCTTTAAATTGAAAATCACGGGCCAGGGTCGAAAGATGAAAATGCACTCTGGCAGCTATCAATGAACCAATTTTTTACCCAAATCGTTTTTAAAATACTGAATAATAAAAGAATATTTCACAGTCATTTCAGATCTCAAATTCTACGAGTACGGTGCTAAAAGAAATTGAATAAATATGAAGAACAGAGATTTATTTGAACTGTTGAAAGCAAAATGATGATGAAAATCTTTTCTACATGGGAGTTCCGCAGGAACATCAATATTGTATGGCTAACATTTCGTTCAAAGTTTAGAATTCAGATTTTGAATTTCTCTTTTCAGGAACAGGATGAGCGAGTTGGTCAAAACCGACCATCACTAGCGAATGCGCTAGATGTAAGTGACAATGGGCAGTTCGTGACAGTTCCTTCTACACCAGTGTTTCTCAAACTGTAATGCGCGGGACGTTTCAGGTGGTTCGCGTGAAGTATTCTGCATGTGCAAAATACATTTTTCATAGCGAGCCTTTGTCCACCTTCTTTCTCAGCATGAAATCCACATATAAGCGACTTGCTCAAGGGGCTGTGCCAGCTGTGCCCGTATTTTCCTCTACCTGGGAGTGCGAGCATGGCTTCTCCAAATACCTGACGATCAAGTCAAAGAGCCGGAATGTCTGACTCAACCAAAACGCGACTTCCGATCTGCTGCGTCGAACGCTTTACGACGCATTGACAAACTTGTTCAAGAGTTAACTCAATCCCTCACACTGAGAATGACTATTTTCCTACTCGTACTAATCGAAATACAGTTTATTCTTACCTCCAGAATTGTTGATTCAGAATTTATTTAAATGGGCATTCATTTATTATTCATATTTTCAAACTTTTCAAATATATTTATATATGATAGATATAGGTTAACTATTGATCTTTCATAATCAGTAAAATTGGTTATGATAGAAATAATTATCTTGTTCCAAAGAGTAGTTGGAAATTATAGTTATCACCTATTGATTTTATTTACATGTACAGTGTATGTACCTTAAGCTTTATAATTTCTCTACATCATCAATTTTCATAATGCTGACTGAACGTCCATCATTATCATAATTATTGTTATTTATTTCCTCAGCATCATGCATAGCGATACGCGACAGAGATTCCGGTTGACAAGTGGCACGCGATGAGCTGAATTTTAAGAAACACTGCTCTACAACAAAAGAGTTCGGTCTTTTTAATTGTAGATATTTATGCAGCTCATTCAATGGTACAAGGGAGCACTGTCGTGCATTCAAACTTAACAAGGTTGCTATAGGGCTTGGGTTGGGTCACCCCAATCCTAACAACCCATCACACCCGTCGGGAAGACACTTTAAGCGACAAAAAATACGAGCCCCTAACGACCAATCAAATTAGATACTACATGTATGTGCTATTACTCTCTCAAGACCGCAGAAATCGCTACTTGGCGTGAGCCAATGAAAATCGAGTATAATAAAAATCTTTGTAAATTCAAATTTTTAAGGTAAGGGGTCATCCCTATGTTGCAAAAATGGTTTGTGATCATCATCCAGTTATATAAAGGTTGTATTACATTAAATACGTTTCAATGACATAGATATCGGACGATTTAATGACATAGATATTAGATGAAATATATGCTGCGATATGGCTGACTGGATATATTTGAATTATGTTAAGAGATACAAAACATTAATGGATAATAGTATTTTGAGACTATATTCTTATCGATACACATATAGAAATATGTTTCAATAACATAATGATCGAACATGGACACTTCGAGGCATACAAAAGGTAAGTAAAGACATGAAATACTTATAAATGTCGACTATTATAGCGTATAATTGCAGTTAACAGGTGTTCACCATAACTGGGATTAGCGAGAGATATTTTTCCGCTTCTTCCCACAATAACATGGAAGTCTCGAGATGCGCAGTTTCGTGATATTGGTTATGGTATTATTATTGAGTCTTAATAACCTTTTTCAAATAGTAAATTTCAAGAATACGATTATAAACCAATAAGATTAATTTAAAAATTCACCCTACTTCTAAATGTAAATTTGTCTTTGATTTCAACATGCAAAATCATATGATGAAATCATTAAGCATGTGCAAGATGTCTATGTAAAGCTGATTGATTCAGTTGAATTGATATGATGAAAAGAGCTAGCTATGATAATGAGCTAGCTATGGTAAATCAAATTTACGTGATATTGACTTTGAATATTTAATTTGAATCCAAGCAAGTAAGAATGATATTGATTGAATCACAGATATGTTAACAACGAATAACAGTGAGTTCCAACATCAATAGCTTCGTGTGATGTCTCATAGTCAGCATGCTTCTTCTCATGATGAGAATCGACGTAAAGTATGTATAATATGCTTTCAAAAAGCCACCAATCCTATATCTACCATAATTATTCAGCGAATTCGACTTTACTACATCGAAAATTTTGATCCACATGATGCATGTTATCCGGCGGCCATTTGCTCGAAATGTCGATCCGATCTATTAGACATAAGCAATGGGAAGAAGACTACTGATGTTTTACCGAGTTTGTATGACTTCCAGTCGATATCACCAAACATTTCTACATCTACAAGATATGTACCCCACCGGATATGTAGCTGTGAAATTTGTAAAGTAGCTCGTACTCCTGGAATATTGTGTGAAAAAAGAAAGCGAGGACGTCCGGTAACTTCTTCGAATGATTCCTTCGACTCAAATCAAGGCATCGTAAAGTTATGCAGTTCGTGCAAGTCCCCAATTGGCAGGGGTTTATCTCATCGTTGTAATGTGACATCATTCAGGAAAAACTTGACAAACATATGTAACGACGCTGATGAGGGAACCAAAGATATTTTGGCTTCTGATGTCCTCCGACACAAAGTCGAAAGTGTCGAAAAGGAAAACATACTTCTGTCTACCAGAGGATCAAAGTTAATGCATGTTCAAGTGGGTGCTACTCGTGGTTGCACATCGTTTTTCACATCCTCGCAAATCAGCTCTTTGCAACTATCACTTGGTTGTTCCAACACAAAAATTGTTCATAATGTTTTGCCCTTTATGCGCTCCGTTTTAGGAAGAAAATCTATTGAAAGTAACACCGATTCTGCATTTAGAAGACGTGATCAGCTCTTCGATAATTTCTTCAATATGACTTATGTTGATTTTGAAGGCGCTGATGAGCACGTACCAATTGTATACTGTAACGATCTGAAAGGCATCATTGAGTACATATGCGCCTCACGGAACTTTAATGAAATGTCTGCTAACATCAAAATTGGCTTAGATAGTGGAGGCGGTTTTTTCAAAGTGTGTTTGAGCATTTTCAACGATAACGAATTCCAAGAACATAATTTTGACAAGGCCCCTCTCAACGGACAACTGCGCGGACCCCTCTCAACGGACATCTCAAGGCTACACAGGAGTCAAGAAGATAAATATTATTGCTATTGCTCCTGGTGTAAAGGAGACGTACAAAAATGTAAAAACCATTCTTGATCTCCTGAACATTTTGCATTTGAATTTTAACTTTACCCATGCCGTTGATTTGAAACTCGGTAACATCATAGCTGGCATCCAGGCTCATGGGAGCACCTATCCGTGTTTGTGGTGTGAATCGCCTAAGCAGGATTTTGACAAATCTGGAAGCGTGAGTCATGTTGTTCGAAGTTTAGGTTCTGTTCGCAAGCTGTCGCGAGAGTATAATGAATCAAAATCTAAATCAAGTAGAACACTTGCCAAAAATTACAAAAACTGTGTTCATGAGCCGTTATTGAGCGGGGCAGATGAAGATATATTCATCCGCTGTATTCCTCCCCCCGAACTTCATTTGCTCCTTCGAATAACAAACAAATTATTCAAAGAGATGGAGAGATCTTCTCCTAAAGCTGATGACATTTCTAAGAAATGGTTGCGAAAAGTCGGAATCTCGCGTCCATGTCTTCATTCTGTAGAATTTAATGGAAACATGAGCAAACAATTGCTGAACTGTATCGATGTTTTGGAATCTATTGTCATACAAGAAGGTGAATTTTCTCTTATGAAATTTGTTGAGGCATTTCGTCGATTCAATGATGTTCGCAAAGCGTGTTTAGGATATACATTAGCCGATGATTATATCCAAAAAATTGCCAATTTTAAAGATGCACACCTGTCTCTCGATGTCACTGTAACAACATCTGTTCACGTCATCCTCAACCACGTGGTACAATTTTGCAAATTCCACAAAGTGAGTCTCGGCTAATTCAGTGAACAAGCGTCAGAGGCAGTTCATTCTGACTTCATGTTATTGTGGGAAGAAGCGGAAAAATATCTCTCGCTAATCCCAGTTATGGTGAACACCTGTTAACTGCAATTATACGCTATAATAGTCGACATTTATAAGTATTTCATGTCTTTACTTACCTTTTGTATGCCTCGAAGTGTCCATGTTCGATCATTATGTTATTGAAACATATTTCTATATGTGTATCGATAAGAATATAGTCTCAAAATACTATTATCCATTAATGTTTTGTATCTCTTAACATAATTCAAATATATCCAGTCAGCCATATCGCAGCATATATTTCATCTAATATCTATGTCATTAAATCGTCCGATATCTATGTCATTGAAACGTATTTAATGTAATACAACCTTTATATAACTGGATGATGATCACAAACCATTTTTGCAACATAGGGATGACCCCTTACCTTAAAAATTTGAATTTACAAAGATTTTTATAATACTCGATTCTCATTGGCTCACGCCAAGTCGGGCCAAAACTTCAAGGTCAAATTGTGGCCGAATAGCTCAGTAGCGATTTCTGCGGTCTTGAGAGAGTAATAGCACATGCATGTAGTATCTAATTTGATTGGTCGTTAGGGGCTCGTATTTTTTGTCGCTTAAAATGTCTTCCCGACGGGTGTGCCATGCAAGAATTTTGATGACCCAAGCCTAACCATATGTATATTTCTAGCTACCATAGGCCCCAAACCATTATATTTTGGCCTAGATCATACATAACTTATACTATAAAGGCCTACGCATTTACCGGGCTGTAAAGTAACCGGGTCATGCACTGGCACTGTGTCTAGCCCTGTCTAGGCATTATGTGTAGGCCATTCTGTGTCTAGCCTATAGGTAACCGGGCATCCTATGCATGGGACTGACTTAGGTTTTTATTACCCCATCAAGCCAGGCGAAATGGATTTTTGGTCCATATAGTCGGGCCTAACGAACTATCTAATTAGCCTATAGGATAAATCGCAGGCGATAGCAAAAGGCTACCGTCGTGATGTTGCATTTTCTAAGTCTAGCCTACCTTCCCGATAGCAAGCCTCGACCTACATTACATTTAGGTCGAGGCTTGCTTATTAATTGATTCTTGATAAGCCTAAGAATAATGTCGTGGGTTAAGCCTTATCAAGCATAGACATTATCTACGATAAAATCGAAGCTTGCACCAGGTCACATGTACATGCACGCAGATAGCCTAGATATTTTGGGCATGTCTTAGGTAGACCTACGTGTAGGCTCTAACAATGCGTGTTTAACCATTAGCATATAATTTAATAAGGTCTCACATGCTGCACAAAATATAAGCTCACGTGTACCGGTAGATAATTTTATATGCTTGCCTAATTAGTTATGTAGGCCACTACGTTATGATTAGTTTAGCCTCACCGTAAAATGCACAATATAGGCTATGCAGTACAAGTTGAGCCCAGCCTACGTGTTACATATTACCACAAAACAAATACTTTAAATTATGTGCTAAAGTGCTTTCTTTTTATGATTAGGCCTGCAATGTTGATGACAAATATTTACAGTAGCCATAGGCTAACTCAAAGGACTAACAGCTGCCGTGGCCATTAGTATCTGGACAATTGAATTTTATCGAGCTACATATTTATAAATGGTATGATTAGTAAATATTACTATTTTTGGAATTGGAGGAGAATATATATCTGGTAGCAGCCTACTTTAATAACTCTGAAAATTATGACAACCCATTGTAACACCACAAGATAGTTGACATAAAGTAATTGATTGATATAATCATGTGAAATGGAGTCGAAGAAAATAGCACGAGACCGAGAGAGAAAACATTGGACCTAGACTTACAGCAGAAGTTTTACCTCGTTTTTTCGGTTTGGGTTTGGGTTTGACACCCAAACCCAAGCAACCCAAGCAAACCCAAGCAGCAAACTTGGACTTAGAACTTTACAATTACAAAACGACATTGTATAATTTGAAATCATTTGGAAATACTAAAGAGGAGTCCGTCTTATATTATTTTATAGGTGATGCGTTATCACACCAGAACAGGAAGGATAATCTGCATTTCCAGACAGGCGACTTTTTTAGCGTTGACTAAATAAATACGATTGCTTTCATTTTTTTATCAAAGATTTTATGACGTCCACGTAATATCAATTTTCGGGTCTTTTAACACCAAGTTCCCGTTCAAAAAGCAGTTCAAAGCAATCCCGAAAGCTGCAAAACATTTTGCTGAAAATTTGTGAAGCATAAAAGAATAATAGGAAATTTCTGGTAGCTATCGCTGTACGCATTATTCATTGATCACTAATTACCAAATTTACGTCTTTGCAATTAAGCGTTTTATGAGAATTTGATCCCCGTTATATTTCCACTTAACTGATGACAATGCTCATCATCATCATGCGTTTTTCATGACAAAATGCGAACTGACATTTATCACTTCACGCGAATTATGATTCCCTATCTTGAAGTATAATATTAGCAAATTTTCACGTGATAAAAGGCAATTAACTCACTCAAGGTCAGTCATTGAACGTTTATCTTATGAGAAAGTCAGAATATTCCGGTTTGGTTCCACACGGAAACATTAGCTGCTACCTAATCGGCGGACGCCATGGCCAACATAGCTATCTGATAGGTTGTTACACGAACAATCTGATATTATATGCGAAGTTGAGACTGTTGTTTTTATAGTTAATTATCAAAGATTGTTTATTATTGAACGTTTTGTTCAAAGCATTTTTTAATTATTAGAAGTAATTTTAGCCCTTCAAGCATTGGTTTGCATCAATACGCAAAATTCTCGTTTCTTAGTGATTTATAATCAACTGCCACTTTTGTCAGTGGTCTTGAGGGTGAGTTAATCCCGTAACTATTAGCACCCATTGGAAATGTGCACCTGCTATGAATTAAAGCCCGAACCTGACTTCGAACCATAATACTGAACCCCACCCGACCGCAAGAATTTCCCGATGCTAAAAATCCCGAATACAAAAAGAAATAGATTTCATTGAAAAATCAAACTATGCGACCGTGGGTGATGCACTTCCCAATATTCGGGCTTCAGCCTTTGTGAATGGAATTAAATGAAAAGTAAATTGCTATGTAGCATATTTACACTATCTACTGTATATGCATTATTTCATTTGTGCAATGATGTTACTTGATTGTATCCTTAAGTCTGTAAAGTGTGAATACCACAAATTGCAAGAATATATTGATTGATTTTAAAGGCATTTCGAAAAACGTCACGACTACGGATGTAGTCAATAATAACAGTAATGACAGCAACAGTAGATAACAGTGCACAAACAACAACAGACGTTTTTTGGCTGCATCGATTCCCTATATCAATGCAATGGGTCTGTCATATTTGGATATAGCATAATATCATTGTTGTAGACTTTACCGTCCAGTAATGAGATTTTATTTAACCTAGAAATTGTTTTCCCATTGCTTTTAACATTAGAAATCATTGATATCTGATGTTTACCGTCCAGCAATGGAGGTCATTTTACTAAATACCATAGCATTTTAACTATCGGAGAAAGTAGTTCAGAGTACATGCGCACCAAAGTACACAAGTACTCAGGTTTAGTGCTACTATACACAGTAGATGCACAATGTACATAAATAATACATATTTCCCTTCACAGCAGAGAAATATACAGTAACATCAAATACGTTCAACAGTATAGGCCATTGGTGGCAAACATTGAATAGTAGATGAAATAATTCACTCAATAATTCATTAAAATAATGCATTAAATAAAGTGGGGAAAACTACTATTATGAGAAACAGATGTTCACATTGACAATCTCTGATGGCGTCAACAAGTTCATTCTGATGGGTGTCATATCAGATTAGATACGATTGCAGTAAGAAAGTTACATATTGGTATTATGATGGCAATACCTGTGAATGAGTTCTTTCAACGTCCTAAAGATCGGAACAATAATAAGGCAACCACTTGACGAGTTTCTATTGACATCAATTGCAATTTTCTATTGACATCAGTTTCCGAATTACATGCATTTTTACATTCTTCAGAAAAAGCGAGGAGTTGAAATGTCGAATAGTGGTTGATTGAACGCTGCTGACAAGTTGGTGGGGAAAATATATGTTTCTCTGTATCATATAAGTCTAGAAGCAAATAAGTCGTTGGTCATTTATGAGTAACTTTTCTAAACTTTGAGCCGATAAATTGCTCACAAAAAATCATTGTCATATAATCCGTCAATTTTATCCTAAATATGATCCAGACATCAGTATTCATATTGAATTTTTCAGCTTTTTGTTTGTTTCATAGAACAATTTTGGGGCATTGTATAGTATGAAAATTTGCTGCTACATGTGCTTTCTTCTCTGCTTATTCACATATAGCTTCAGCTTGCAATTTTGAGAAATGCATTGAATCTCTCTATATCATTTTTCACTTGCACGATGTACGCATTCTATAAGGAATGAGGAATTCAAGCCACCTGTCCAATAAATGCATCCATGGAATATTAAAATTTAAATTGGTCAACCGTCCAGAAATGAAGCAGTCATAGCTTCTGAGAGAAGTCTACGACACTTAAATATGTCCATCAATGTCTTATTACTATGTACTCCTCCGCTGACGCGGACTCGTACATAGCAATGACATTGGTGGACTATGCTACGTGTCGCAGGTATTCATTGTTGTTATCGCTTCTTGGTATTGCAATACAGCTTCTTGTTTCATCATATTATACTCTTCAAATATTACGCATGCGCCTATATGTTCTTAAAAAAGCTATGATTTAATTTGATGAAGCAGGAACTGCATAACGTTGGTAATATAATACAATTGATGACATTTCATCATTCTTCAATAAGCACATGTATAATGCACAAACTTTGTATGCATATGCATTTATGAAACACATACATGTGTATCTACAAGTAAGTCAACAAAACATAAGCATGCTTATGAATTTCTAAGTATTGCAAATTTATAACCTGAAGAAAACAGGAATCCGAACCTGCCATAACTGTACAAACCTGGCCCAAACCTGAATTCGGATCGGATCGGGTTCGCACACTTCTTGTCTTCATGGGCTCTACTGCTACAGCTGTGGCTCTCCTATCCAGTTTTCTATGTATATGTGCTGGTAGAAGCATTACCAGACATATCGATTACGAAGTCCTTCGTTTCGTGATTATGCCATTTTATGCAATGTGTCACAGCATTCTGCCGTAACCTTGCCCCCTATCCATATCGGGAGAGTTCCTCATCCTGTCGCACTTTTGCTGTGAGCGAGCCATTCAAAACTAGATCGTGTGACCTAGGCTTTCGTGACTTATAGCATAATTTAAATGCTCCCTAAAATCCGTTCAATTTGGCTAACTGGTAGGCCTGCGCTAGCAATAAACTGTGCAGAAGCATTGAGAATCATGAAAACAGCCATTTTTATGATAGAAGGGATTTATTTGCATATTTTGATTCCATTGCAATTTTAAGCACAATGGATCAAGTGCATTCAGTACGCACATAAGACATTCATTTAATAATTTTGAAGTGTGAACTCCAGATGACGAGATGTCATTGCTTCGATGGATGTAGGTATTTATTTTGATATGAATGTTAGCGATCATGGCGACAGAGCTGTCGACATCCTTCCGATTATGTAACTACATATCTTATCTACTTAAGCTTGAATAACATGTACACTTTCATGTAAATGGATAGTGATGAGCGATGTTTTATCTGAGTTAGCAGTAAAAATCACTCGATTAATATGAGAATATTTTGCGAAATAGGTAGCTTTTTTTAGCCAGCATGAACCGGACTTGTGCTGGCTGGTTTGTTGGTATTTTGAATTACTGCTACTCGTAGAATGATTAGATATTTTAGGTCCAAGCACCAAAGAGGCTTAAGTGCCTTTCATTACAATTGCTACAATAAAGTGCTGTCGTTGAAATGTAATTTTTGTGCCTTATTTTGTACCTTATAAACACCACAAAATTTATAAAACATACATCACTCTAAATTCAGGTATTCCCCTGAAGCAACTGAGTTTCAGTCTTTCAGCACCTATCGTGTATATAATCTCGTCTCAGAATCAGTAAATATATCAGATGTAAGACACTGAACAGCATTTGTACTAAAGGACTGACGACTCAAAAAGATTAAATTAATGTAAAATTGTTTTTGGTTGAAAAGAGGCATTGTGCATAGGTATCTTTATTGGGTGCGTCTTTGCACCAGTGGACGATTTTGTAGAAGAAAATATTCAAACCAATCGAGTACGTGCAGGAGAATTCAATGCGAATTTACTTAATATCGCAATCTGTATGTACACCATATCTAAAATTCAATTTGTTTTCAGAAAGAAATGCAATGTCAATTAATTGTCTCGTTTACCATGCTTCAGCGTCATAAATCTTAGTGCGCCTACTAATTGTTCGTCTGTTCATTCGGAAGAATTGTTTTCTCTCAATTAAATATATTATTTTCTTTAAACGAATTATATAATTGTAAATGCAAATAGAAATCCAATGCGCTTCGCTGGGGTAGTCGGTCTCAAGAGTATATTGACTTTCACTCATGAGTCTGCTCATTTTGAAAAAACGACTTCGGTTGCTATTTGCCACAATGATAATGCGATTTGCAAATAGAAGAAAAAAAAATTGAATGCAAATTTTCATTTATTTTCTGCCGATAGATTTTGCTGGTTTAATCACTGCAGTTGGCTTGTTTGTTCGTTGGTCTTTCGTTTTTGATTTTGTTAACATAGAATATCATCACCACATTATCACATGCTATCATGTGTTATTCTTGGTATTCTTCATGTGTAAGGCTTGCAGCCAAATTATTGTATCAGCACCATTGCTGTCCGTAGAAAGCATAATTTAAATTCACTTACTCTAAAATTACCTACAATGTCGACATTAGTGCCCTATGGTCAGAATTGTCGGATGTTAAGCAGAATGAGCAGAATTGCTGCTCACGTCAGCGTTAGGGTGCTAAATGTTCCATGGCTTTGAGCAGTGGCACCCAACCTATTAATGTCTCATTACCACTAGAGATCTTAAACGTTGGCCACATACCGCTTAGTCTCAAAGAAATTCTTTTAATGTTAGGAAGGATATCATTATTTTCTAGTGCAAAGAAACTTTGAAAACAAAATTTTTGTGAGCAAAGCAAATATGAAACAAAGAGCAATCATTCTCTAAGTTGAGGATGCCTCTTCCGAAAAAACTAAAGTAATTTATTTCATACCGTTAACTTGTCTAATAAAATATAAATACAATGAACATATTAACTATTGTGAACACTGTATCTGTTTGTTTTCCACCAGCTGATCAATTTGGGGCGTGATATTGCTAACAGCACACCGAAAGTCATGACCAGGACCCACAAACCGGTTCCGACATTTCGATGGGATAGCCATGAGGGCTGAAAACCCTGTTCACACTCCTACGTTGGCAAAAAATTAGCAGGTGAGGGGCAACCTTTTTTCTAACGTCGGATATGAGAAGTCCATACTCATCCAGATTTCAATTCAAGAACATTCTTTGAGTTTCACTTTTGCTGTTCGTAAGCCTGTTGGCAGGATCAGGGATGTCTATGAATAATTTAGTTCTAATAAATTATTAGAACTGTATTAGAATTATATAAATCCACCTTTCTAATAGATGTGGTCTGCGACATGAAAAGATTAAATTATCATCATGATGCATGTAGCCTACTTCGGTACCACAGGTTAGGAACCTGTTGCTTAGAGGTTCCGACATACCTGTTCCAACCAAAGGCGAGGGTTTCTATTCTATTGAATTGCAATTCTTTAATGTACTCGGTTTATTTAGTCTCATTTCTGCAGTTACCACTTAATGCATAAAATTATTTTCCTGTAGCTCTAGTCACTTAATGAAATTCACAATTTCCAGCCATCTCCGAAAAAAATTATTGGAGGATAAAATAACTTATAGTTTATCCCATATTATCAGCAGGCCTAGTGACCATGTCTTTAGCCACAGGATATAGTATTGTTTCTGATGATTTAGAAAAAGCATGTTGAAGTGATTTGAAAAATATTTTATGGTAGAATGGATAGGAATGAAGAAGCAATTTCTCAAATGATTTTCTTGGAGTAAAAAATGGAATATCTCGTAATCATTAAGCCTACATGTAAGTGCGATATTCTTAAACAATCTCACGTAAATAAAAAACGTTGTTTTCCTAGCTTCTAGAAAGATTGGACGGGCTAGAAGCAAGGTTGGACCTAGGGTTTTGGGTCGACCTTGGGTAAGTGATACAAAACTTGGATCCTCTATTGTAATGCTGCATATATATAGAAATCAAGTATAAATATTGACACTTGGATTTGAATCTTAGGAGAACTACATGATCAGAGCACAAAGCTCTGATTTTTTATCAAAATTCCACTCAATTCACAGAATATTTCAAAAATGAGATACTTGTGATTATTGGCTGTTTCACTTTGGGCCTGACAAATCGCGCATTGAAAGTTCGTACATATTGTATTTGCTGTAAGCTTGTATGTATTTTGTTGCATTTGTGCATATTGAATTTTCAAATTTTTATATATTTTACATATTTTACATCTCTGCAGTAATATCTTTGCACCCTTATGTGTGCGAAAGCCGACATTAATCCAAAAGTGAATTCATTCTAATTTTGTATTCTAAATATGTTTTACCATGTGCTCACTACGCAGTTAATTTACTACGTTTGTTTATAGGCCTATTTCTGAATGGTAAAACGAAAACAATTGCTTTGTTATGAGCAATGTGTGATTCAACCATAATTAAATCAGAGATCTTCAATTACTCAGTATATCAGTGTTGGCTAAATTAGAGGAAAGCTTTATAATGTAATATATGTACATAGGCTATTAATTATAGCTATTGCAATAAAAAATCGTTTCCCACTAATACCACACTTCTCATGGACCAAAAGGAATTTTTAAAGAATCTTTGTGTCAGCATAAAATACAAAGGAAACACATCGTTTACTTGATTCTACTTAATTCTTAAAACTTGGACTTGGGTTTTGACCCAAGTTTTGGTGCAAACTGTATTGCATATACACAATACAAGTTTTTGCCCCAACCTTGCTAGAAGTGCTTGCCTATATTTTGAGAACGCTTCTCTGTTCGAAATTCATTTCTAGAACTTTTTACTACTGAATAATGAGAAAATTAATTGAGAAAAAGGAAGCGTATTGAAATGAAGAGGTCGAAATTGCATGTGGCAGGAGAGGTTTGAGGCAATAATTGTTGTCATTTAAATGCGTGAAACTTCTCACGTTTAAATGGACGTTAATTAATCTTTAATCTAATTTTGATTAATTTTAAAAGGAAAAAGATGAATTTCATCAGAGGTACATGACAAGTTGAAAATACTTTCTGCAATAGCAATTATATATGAAAGCGACAGTAATAAAGTTGTCTGTAGATGGTTATCACTCCGTATTAACCATGAATTAAAAAATGTGCGACCACATGAGACAAAAAAGAAGAAATTGCAAACATATTGCATCCAGTTCAGAAGCAATTCACTTACTTCGCTGCAACGTCACATAGGCTCTAAATATGTCAACGATCACACTGCATTGAATAAATGACAACAACGAGTTCAATATTTTCCAAAATCTATTTTATTATAAAACACATCGTCGTTGCTGCAACTAGAATGTCTGAAGAAAGTCCTATGTTGCATTCTCCGGTATATTCGACCCTTTCTTAGATATGTGTGCTTCATATATCATAACTGAATTGCTAGAACTATTTTGCCCTTTCTGTAGACAGGAAGATAATAACTGAATGGATACAGAGTCGAAAGAAATATTCCGAATCCGGGGATGGCAATTTTACGACTCCGACGCCGGCTTGCACAAAAAATCGACTCCAACTCCGCATCCCTCCTCAAATTTCACCGCAGACCGGACTATGAGTCAATAACGCTTTTATGACTCCGATTCCAGGCGTGGGACTTTTTGCGACTCCGACTGCGAAGCAACACTACGAACGAAACTGACTCCGCATCTCCTGATTTAACAGAATGATTTAATTTTTGTTGACCACTTGATGCAGTATACGCACATGTACTAGTGCAGTCCAGAGAGAAGGAATATATCATTTTGTTCAGACAAAAATGCCTCTAGTGCTTATTGCGCATCACATTGTTGTCTATGTCAAGAATGCGATTATGTATTGAATAACGATTTGCTTTAAATAAGTGGCCATTTTAATTCATGACTTTAAATGAAGATGACGATAGCCTAGAATATAGAATATCTGGTAAAAAGTTTTCTTTTACTTAAAATGACATGCTGTACTATAAAATGAAAGATGCTCATATGTAATATCAAAGTGAACAAGAATTCTTGAATTTATTCGAAATTTGGAACCGGAAGTTTGATTCCTCTGCTATCTCTTCATGTATCAAGATATGTCTATTTCATCAGAGATATTAATATCTAGGCATTTGGAAACGTCGCCAAATACTTTCACAATGATGTTGTAAATTGTATTCTTTGAAATGAAACAGTTATCATAATCACTTACATGAATTACATGAATATGTCCCCATTCAATGAAGATAATACATATTCGGCTGGCATCGTTTCACTCTTCAGTTATCTCAGCTTCATTTCGAATATTTTTACTATGCCTTATAATTCTAAGGTCTCTCGTCAAACACTGGAGCATTGGGCAAATATCCGAACCGCACTTGATTTCAGCTGATTTTTTCATCTCCATTCCTTTTACATGCATTTTTTTCTGCATTGATTAATAATATGCATATTCAGCGCGGACGAAATTTAGTTATCAGAGTTCAAACTTCTTGCTTGGAATAAAGTCTTTTAGAGGGGTGATTTTTATATGGTCCCATCTTGGTCCCATCTCATTATCCATTCATCGAATATCAATGAAATAAGTAATAAGTACAATACTCATTTAAAATTTTCACATTAGGTCATCTGATTTTGTGACAAAATATCTGATAAACATGACTGTAGCCTGATGATGTATACACTTAATTATCTAATTTTACTTGGCTGACAGTTCAAGTGTCACTTATACATGGAGGTGTCCATGATTAAAAGTACAGTGTCTTATTATCTATTATGTCCTGAATTTACTTCATCCGTATTCGACATTAGAAAATAACTGAGTTACTTGACATTGATTGGCGCCGGCGCTGTAAGCCTGCTAAATCAATCATGATATTCTTAAATTATACAGGTATGAGTACTCAGACATAGGTGAAGGTCAAATTGCTTACACTAGAGCATTTGTGCTTCTGATTCTCAAGTCTTCTGTTTTGTTCTGGTTGAATAGATATTTCCGGTAGATGAAGCCTCTATTAAAAATGATTAAAGAAGATGCTTACGGTAACTATGCATTCAAGACCTTTCTTGTGTTCAGGAGAAGGTTCATCTATATTGACTCTTTTACATGAGATGCTTGTTTTAAACCCAGGAGACAATGGCAAAGAAAACAACTGAAAGATTTTGTTCATGCTCTTCAAAATTTGTGTGAGAAAATGCTGTTAGTTTCAGATGATAACTATGTTCAAATATGTTGATAGTGACACTTTAAAGCTAGTATTTTTGACAACAGAAACAATAAGAAATTAGCCAATTACTGATCAGGTGATTTACAGTTGCTTCACATAACTTGTATCGATGACAGGATGTAGTACAGTAATTCCACGTAATACGCAACCACGCTTATGCGTAAAGCATGTTATCCAGCCACACGTCGCTATGCGCAGCCCTGGCAATACGTAAATAACAAATAAAGGTCGCTTTTATTTATCATGGCTTGTCATTTATTGCAAAAAATATGAAATATTTAGCAGTGAAACATGTAAAACTGCTATTCTATCTTTGCCAAGCGAATCGTCACTCAGCAATGATTTTTGATACCTGTCGGACGCCAAAAAATGATACTATAATGCAGAGTTGTCTGTTTTACATTCCTTCAGGTTCTTCAAGCATTCAATATATCATAACCCAGTTTGGGCCATTCCGAGTCGGCCGTGTTCTTCTAGGAAGAAGCGGAGCGTCTACGGTTGCCCAGGAATTTAGTGCTTAGATTACTCCAGTTTGAATATATCTTTCTACTTAGTAGTCAGTGGTTGACACTCTGAAATATTTTTGGTAATTGAGTATATTTCAGGATTTAAAGCATACACAAATACGAGTACCTCGGCGCATAATTGCCTTCTTTTTTATTTAACGTCGAAATATCGATTTTTAAAAGAAAAAGACAGTTGACGATTCAAACCATCAGGTCAGTAAGCATCCCCCAATTTCTCATTCGTTCCTTGCCACTATATGCATGTAGATTAGTTTAAAGATAGTTTTTCTAGAAAGTAATAGTGAGTTGTGGTTTATATTGGTTGCCAGTCTCATAACACTTTTCCGATAAAATGCCGACTTAAATCTTATTAGTATCTATAATCATGAATTTTCCGTTTAGTCATGAATATCAGAATATCAGAGGTTTATTTGCAAAAAAGTTTGTATAAACATGAAATGAGCAAAACTGAGGTGCCAAACAAAATAGTGCCAAACAAACATTGCATTTTGCAAAACATGAACTGAATACACATATTAAACTAACCTATTATGAGGGGCGGAAAACCAATAGTATCGAAGAACGATTCTGAAATGTCACGGAAGTTGAGTTCAGGACAGAAGTATACATGCTTCTAGTCATCTGTCATCTTAAATTTCCACTTTCAATTTATCTCCTTGATCCCCATCCTCACCTTAGCACATAGTGTGACCAAAATCTTTTTTACTTTGCTTATTAATATTGTCTTATTGCTTCATCAGTTTTCTTTGCTGGCAACCTCTAGACGACGAAAGTATTTGCAATAAAACACCGAATCAAGAGGGCGTTAATGAACCATAGTTAGTTAAAGCACTATTAGAATCAAATGTTTTCTGACATGTAAGTAGAGGTATTAAATCCAAGCCATAGATCTAAGCATTCTTCAGTTCAATGTCTTGTGACTACATCATTTACAATGAGTAAGGCATAAATTGAACTGTTCTGGCTCATGATTCGAGTTTATACTTACATGTCCATTTGATGCGGTATTCTAGAGACGGTGGATAATTCTAATTAAGCATTGTTTACCTGACTGCAAGTAATAAATGTAATAAGGAGCTGTTCAGCCACAAATTGCTTTCTCAAAACAGCATTCACATACTTCTAATTGAATAATTTAATGACGCCTTGAGGATGCCAGAATTTATTGTCGCATGTCAATCTTGCTTAGACTCTAGACTATCATTAGAATATTCTCCAGTTACCAGTAGCTGCATCATGCACATGCAAACTAAGTATACCCAATTTCGAAGATACTTGCCTTAAAAACAGATTAGAACATGTTTGTTGATTTCTACTACCCCAAACTACACCTTTATGCAAATTTTGAACCAGCTGCAGATAAGACATTTTTATTAACGTTTCAAACAGCATCAGATTAAAGATTTATGAAAACATTTCTAGCATCGGTCTAGATCACAAATTTTTGGGAAATTGTAGAACCATGTTAAATTCGTGCTTTCCTATTCCTTTTACGCACTGGATAGCAAAATCATGAAACGGAATGTTCTGGCAGAAGCGCGCAATGCTCATCTCTGTCCTTTTTGGATCATCTATTGTTTCTGTTCAGAGGAAACACTTTTGCAGGGCTAGTTCGAATATCCCAATAAGGCAGCAATGATATTCAGATTGTACAATATTTGACAACTTTCACCATTTCTTAAGATGTTCATCCTGTCAGTATTGTTACTTTGTTGAAAACCCGCATGTTGGTTTCAGTGGGACACAAGTTTTGACACTGCATGCAATAATGCAAATACGTCGTCAGGTAATTTTCCTTTGAACATTTCAATGCCTGCATCTCACTCTGGGGGCACCCCATTCTCCCTCGTGACTGGAGGCCTTACAATTTCGATTCAACATATAAGTCGCCAAAAGTTAAATGAAAACAAACCGAAAATTTTACATTTCTGGAATGAAGAGGTGACAAAAGAATGAAAATGTGATATCAGTTAATCTAGAAATTGGCTTCTAACAGTAACGTTGTTGCAAACTCACATTTACAATATACTGGGAAAGTTGATATCAACTTCAATGACATGAGATTAGCTTGCTTTCGCTTTATTGTGTTTGAGTGGTTCAAGTTTTTATATTGTGAGCTTATTATGACAGCATCATGTAAAAAGTCTTCAACAATTTGATGAGAAAATGAACAAAAGACTCTGACACGTAGGTAGAGCAAAAGACAGCGCTTATGAAAGAGTATTGGTACAAATGGCAAGGCGATGAGCAAATGTCACACGCGATCACAAACAATTCGCACTCATCAAATTCACACGCTATTTGTTGCAAGCATCAATCACTCATCAGGGATACATCTTAAATCTAGGGTGAGTGCGTTGGAAAGAGATGTGTAAATCAATGGATTAACTAAACAATAAATATCTGCATAAAAGTTCGCTGAAAATATTTTGTTTGAATATTCCGACCTTTGTGTAGAGGAGCGGACGTCCTTTAACTTCGATCGAAAGTTAAGCTGAAAACTTGGGCTCGATTCAAAAGTCAAGCTAGAAGGCAGATAAGACTTTTCACATTGGCCTACTTAGCTGGTAAAATGTGATAGAACTAGGATAAACATTATGCATTTGAAGAAGGGAAAGTTTATCAGGAACGTCTATTGATCATCCAAAATAGACTATAAAGAAGTCTGCTAAACATGAGTGTATGAAAATGCATTGAAGAGTATATCCTCACTTGCAGATATCCCGGAGTTTCCTACTTACCGAAGAATCATTCACGCACCTCCTCATCACAATGTTATGATTGACATTAGCGGTTTCATGTATTTTGTAATGCGACTCGGACTTAAAGTCAAACCGAACCCGACCTGAACCAGAGTTCGGGTTGAACCCAAAAACTTTACCCGAACACGATAAGAAAATGCCAGAACCCGACCCAACTAGATTAGATCCGAAAACCACTCATGATATCATACTAATATTCGTATGACTTGAAAGTCATCGCATTATAGGAGAATGCGAGTAATTTTAGAGCGATATAAAGCTTCATCTCGGTTCAAATCGATCTACGTATTCAAATGCTGTAGATAGTCTTCACGAAGGGTCATCAGTCAGATTTAATCACACTCTCTTTCAGAGGTAAACGCTGCACTGACTAATTGGATAGAATAAAAAGTGATGACATAACTGTAAAATACTTTAAAGATAAAATACTTCAAATAGATATTCAATGAAATTATTATAAATTTCTATGAAACAATAAACAAGCATACTATATTTAAGATTGTAGTTATTAGATAACTTATATTTTTCTAGAACACTATTCTCTAGAGAACACTTTTCCAAGGGACAAATTTAGCAGAAATTGATTTTGAACTCAGAGACAGTCAGAAGCAAAGAACATGTCAGAACACTTAGTTTGCACATATAAAAAGAATTCCAACGATGCATCACATCCACTGTGAAAAAAAATGATGACGACATGGACGTCTTGAAAACGGCGCAATTACTTTTTACTGGGGATTCGCTGCGTTTGCGCGACCAGAGTAGAAAAATAAAGTGCTTGCATTAAAGATGAGCGATCCTGCCAGACCCGAACCCGACCCGACCAGATTATATCCGAAAGCCATTCATGATGTCATGATAACACTTGTATAACCTGAAAGTCGTCGCATTACAGGAATCCGGATAATTTTAGAACAGTATAAAAGCTTCATCCCAAGTTCAAATCGATCTAATTAGACACCGCAAATAGTGTTCAGGAAAGGCCAGAAATGATGACAAAACCGTAAAAATATAAGAATTATTGCAAATGTCTAGAAAACGATTAACACGCATGCCATATTTAAGATCGTTTTATAATTTATCTATTTTCTGTGAAATATCATATTAATTTCATTTCGATATTGAATTAATTTTACATGATCCATTATATGAGATAAGAGATTTTCATCAAGAAAGTAAGCAAATGCATAGCCATAATTGTCTATAGCCATGCTATTGATCAGCACATAGACCTAACAATATTGACGTATAGACGGCATTTCACGGCTGACTTTAAACAGCATTATTGAGAACATAACGTAGAATGCCTACTCCTTTTGAACACTGGTGTATGAGTTTTTATGTATTCAATTAAAGAGTAACAGGGCGCCATCTCAATGATACAGTGCGCTGTATCAAGTAATTGCATTTAAGTGTATCAAAGTGATGTTGAGCTTTTGTCATGGAGGATGGGCAATGAGTGACTTTGGTTCAAATATTGGTTGGATCAACGTAAGACTTCAAAAAAAGGCAAAATTTACATTGTTCCTCAGCTCTCAGCATAAAAATGTGGATGACATGAATAAGACTCGTTCACTTGGAAGAGACACGCTCGCCGATTGCGACTCCGACTTGAAACTGTGCTTTTTTTTGCAAACGCTGTCTTCGAAATGTCTTCGAACATCAGACGGACCGGCTCAGATTACGCCATTCCACCAAAGTTCGACCGACTTGGAGTGAAGATCATTTACAAGATGATCATTTTCATAATGTTCAAGCTTACTGTTAGCGTGTGAAGCACTCTCGATGAGAATATTCTTTTCCGTCTGCGATCTTTATTGTTCTCTAAGCACTCGCTTCCTTTACCATAAAGATTAGTTCATTCAGATTTCAGATATTGAATTGAAGAGGTGCAGCAAAATATTTACAATTCGCAGTTGAACTGAAGCTAAGACATAAACTATGGTCGATTGGCTTTAATGCAACTGTCTATGATGATGACACCTACCAGACCTTTAAATAATAACACTTAAATTTTTGATTACTGCAACCTCGCAAAGACTTCGCGGCACTATATTTAATATATTTCAAACATGAGGGGCATATTAACGGCAGAATTCTTTCTTCCATTTAGCAAATTCAAAGGCCTTTTTGTCAACCGTTCTCAATCAGCAATCGTTGTTTGTTTGGGTATTGTTCACTTCCGTCGAGTCTTCGTTAAATAGGAGATTATGGATCACTTTCTAAGAGCTTAACGTGTGGAAGCGTGCTTTGGTGCTCTCGGTTCGTCTATATTCTCACAATTATCTCCGCTGTTGGGAAACTTTCATAAACGGGCGTCAATATCAAACACTGTAGAATGATTTAGAAGCACAAGAGACGTATCATTCCTTTCTCAGATTTATGAACCAGAAAATCTGCGCATTATGAAAACCGTTACGTCGCTAGTAGCGAGAAAATCTCATTGAAGACGCAATGGGAACTTTGATTTTGAATTTTCAACATTGAGTGTAATATAATTGAACTGGTTCTATGAATTCCACTGCACAAAATGAACCATGTATGGAAGAAAATGACTTCATTGAAATTTTCTGTGACGCTGAAATGTCTATGGAATTCGCAGAAACTAATCAAGTAAAAGGCATCCTCTTATATCCACAAAAATGTATCGCTCCATCAATTATATTTTTCGTGATTGCTCATATGATTGACATACGGGAGGAACTAAAACTTCAAGATATATTCAACTGATTCATCAGAGTACCAAACGTGTGTTTTTACCAAAAGCATTTAAATCGTAAAAGTCAAGCTGCTACATCGATATACAGTTACACGATAGCAATTTATTCAATGAAAACCCTTCACAGGGCTTCAATGACAGCATTAAGGAAAACATCGCATTTTTCATTTCCTTGAAATTATTCCAAGCCCTTGCTTGCTCATTATTCTGTCTCGGTTTTTTCGAGTTCATATCTATAAAGAATATTGATCTCATTTTCGGATTATTGTATTTCACAAAGTGAAACTTTTGCACACAATGAACAATTTCTGCAGTCAACTGAGTTAATACAAACGTGTTCTGGAGATGATGAACTTCAAGTTGAATTGGAGAATGCGACGTATCATCCAATAGACAAACTCCTGCGATCTCTCTGTGAATTTGTGCAAGTGTCAACTTACAGATGATTACGAAAAAGAATCTTACGCTCACCCCGTTATGCTCCCAACCAATCCCTATACAACATTAATCTATGCTGATCATAAGGCGTCGATATCACGATATCACTATTTTTCCTAGTTTTTTCGATTTTGATGACCAGTATATCAAAGGAATACTCAGAAAGTGCTAGTTCTCCTCGTGCATGATTAATTATCATACTCATATATTTTCTTATTGAAAAATTGCGATATGTAAAATAAGCATATTCGTATTCTCATATTCTCAGTACTGCTCAGCAAATACAATAATGGATACAAGTCTATCATACCTCAATTTAAAACTGAGAATACAAGGTCTCAAATGATGTATGGTCCGTTGATTAGCGACACGATTGGAAGAAATGAGAATTAATCGAATTTCAACGTAATTTGGGAGGTCCATTTTTTGTGATCAGCTCTGTATAAAGCATCTGAAATTAATATCCGAAATGCGCTGTCGCTATTCTGCTGTCATTGTCTATTTTCATAGTCTTAGCAAATAGGAAATGGCGATGAACCTAAACTTGAAATTTTAAGAAAGTTCCTGATTTTATAAAAGTGAACCTTACTCGCTTTTCTTAGCCTATCCAATTGACGGACGATGTACAAAGCATTTAGACAGTTTTATAATTTTATCTGACCCATGAAGCAATAATAATAACAATAATAAGCAATTCTGATGCTTTTGTATTGATGCTTTATGATATTTTCTAGCAAATTTGACGTCATTTCTGTGCAGGGAGAGTAATTTGTAGATAATTGTAGAAGGGACAGCTGTACATGTATTAATAACTAAGATGAAACTCATATGCTATTGTGCTCCCAGTATTTTTACATCAAAATGATATCACGAAATACTGGAAAGTACATTTTTTGAGAATTCATGGCAGTACTCCTTGATATATATCCAAAATTCTGACTGAACAAGTCACTGAAGCATTTAAAAAATGTCTATTTTGCTGCTATTAATTGGAATGACCGATATTTCGGCTGAACAAAGCCTGTTGCAAGTTGCGCTTTTTACCTTGAAACAGGCTATCCAGTCTCATAGTCTCTTGCAGTCTCATTTGTCTATGCATTGACAAATTCCTTGAAAATTCATGCATTTCATACTAAATGATTTAAGTTGCCTATTTCTTGGTATGCTTATGATTTGTTATTAATAGATATTATATCATCATCTATATCATTTATTATTAATTGGATGTAGATCTATAATGAATAAAAGTTAAAGGAAATATTATGTCAACCAAAATTGTAATAAGCTTTGTCACAGTGCACCTACAGAAGCAGTTAGCGAAACGTTGTACAGCCTATAACCATCATTTACTACGAGTATTTGGTGCTTGATAACCGGAAAATCACATGCATTTTATCAAGATGCAAGGAAAATGCAACCAGTTCTTTTGTTTTAAGAACATGACGATGCACTTCTTTTCAATATCCTGCATTTATACATTAGGCATTTAAACATTTCACTGTGCTGCATACGGTCAAATATACTTAGTTCCTGCCATAATTTCGTTCCTTCCATCTCACAATAGATCTGAATACCTAATAGAATTTGACACTTTCCTACCCAGTTGTCACAATAAAGAAAGAGAAACTATTTAAGAGAGTGAAAGTTTTTTTGTTAAAAGAGGAAATTGGCCAACTTCCCATCATGGAATTTATTTTCATATTTGCTAAAGCGTCACAGTTACGAGAACAACAATTCAAAATTTCAAACTCTGTTTTGACTAATCGTCAGGGTAGAGAGGTTCATCAAGTGTTAGCAGTTTCAAGATTGAACAATTCTGTCGGGTGATGTTTGAAAATTTCTTGCCAACCATGACATGAAATTTTGACGGTCTGAACCCAGAGTTATAAATTTATTTCTTTTTATTGAAGGAATCAATTTTCAGATAACAAAACAAATAATTGATTGGCTTTCAGTAACCGCCAGTTGTAGAATAAGAATGGGGAAGTGAAATGATCTAATGCAGCTGAATCAAAATAATTTTCCAGCAAGTTGTCATGGAGGAGACAGATGTCCAAAAACTTGAATAATTCGAACACTTAATTCCTCGGCAGTCGTAGCTTGTAATATCTGGAATCGTTTAATAGGGTGGTGGACTGCAGATCAGGCTGTGTGTTTTTATCCTGATTTTGGCGTGTGTCTGATAGTCATAAAAGGTTGCAGAATTTCAGTTTGCCCGGACATGAACTAGACGGACGTCCTCAGAATTCAACACGAAATTCTCAACACGATTTCTCATAGCACGAAATTTATTGGCAGCCGTAGACGCTGCCTTTCGTCCTTCACGGACTCATCAGTACTGGCAGGAATGGGTCTAACTAGCTTTTCACATCGAGAATGGCTGAACAAGCTGAAAGACTTCACTATGTTTATTTATCCTGACTTGTCCTTGTTGCTCATTATCAAATGACAGCTTGTTCAGCATTCTAGATATTCAATGATGGTTTGGATCATTCCTATCCGCAGGGCCTACTGACGAGTTCTTGCAGAACCAAACGCAGTGCAAAAGGATACCAAAAGGCCGCCCCAGTGTAAATTTTTTCAGTTCAGGTAAGTAGACAGTTTTCTGTACTAAATGTTCAGGCGAACTGGCACACTGCCACATCACATGATTATGTTCCGCACGGCAAAGCCATGGCACGCACAGCAGCCTGACATTAGTGACATGCGGAGTCTTCATCTGGCAAGGAATTTTGTGCTTAAATTTTCATGTGGACATTTTTCTAGTCTAGATCATTTTTAGCAGGATGAATAATTGTAATATGTCTCTATAATCAATTTTTATCAATAATAATGGCTCTTTGAATGATGTTAAGCTGGTGTCTAAAGATACATAAACCTCCTTGATTGTTTCATTAACACATGTTGAAATACATATGAGAAGCGTTTGCTGCCATCGCTTTAGAGTAGGCCTAATAAGTATTCATCCATCATTGAGACATACGCAAAAATGCAGCAACTTGAGCAGTATTCACTCTGTGTTAGACGCATGATGACTGTCATATTAACAAGTTCAAATATTAAACCACAGCGTGCTAATAAATCTTCATTGTGCGTCAGAAATCTGCATTGACCTTCAACCATCAGAAAAAAACCATGAGAGCGAACTGAAAGGGATCATTTTCTTCCTATTTATCCAAGAAAAATCTATGCTCTTCTTATTTTTTTCATTGATCATGCTCTGATCAGTCGATGTATATTCAAGAATTTTTATAGGTTTGTACTTGTAGAGATAATGTAATATGAAGGAAATCTGTCAAACGACTAGATTTGTCTAGATACATATCTAGATAGATGTCTTCATGTCCACCGTTAAGCATCTACGAAGTCTACAAACACGATAAAAGTATGGCGAAATGCAATAACACACCATTTAACCTTCTTAAATTCAACTTACATCACGTTCTATGCTTACATAAAATAATGAACATTATTCAATGTACACATGCGGGCTCACTCTCTACATGTGCATGCGCATAATCAACTACAACTTGTCAGAGACAAGCTGTTTGGACCATCGTGGTTGGTGACAACTTAAACTGCTCGCCGTGGTTGAGAATCTCACAGACAAAGACCACTTACCATCCATTCACGAACTGTCATCATGGAAAGCTGCCACAGAGAATGTGGAAGTGCATAATGTTATTAACAATGATGTAATGATGCTTCGGGTCGAAATTTTTGCTTAAAAGAGCACTGGGAATAAATGTTTTAACATAAATATGCGTTATGAACATAAATAAATATTGTACGTACATTGAAGACTTTCTGAAGCTAAATAGCAAGCCAAGTAGATGTTTTTGTAAAACTGATAAAAGTGCGCGAAATTGAAAAGGTTGGCTGATATAGGATTGTTGTGCTTTTGCATATTCAAGATATATTCAAGCATATTCAAAAGTTTGCGGTTGTTGAGATGCACTAATTGTTACAAATTGAGAAGATTTTTCGAAAATAACATTTGAAGAAAATCTTAGGGAGGATTTGAACATCAAAAATAGGCAACGGTTTTATTATAAAATTATCCATGAAACATTTTGTGTCTTCTGCATAAATGCCAGTCAGTCACTCATATTGCAAATATTACTTTGGCTGTTCATCCCATTTTCAAATCTTTCCTGAAGAGCACTTTTCTCTTTTTATTGAATAATTTCTTTTCATGTCTATATATTTCAATTATCATTTTAAGAAATGTAGCATCGGTGAATCGATGAAAAAGGCATTCCTTATACGTAAAATGTCAACTTTTCTGGAGAAGTTTTTGTTCTATTCTTTTTCAAGTAATAGACCAAAAAACTTTATAAAACAAAAAACTGAAATAGTCCAATGCTTAAACATGCTGATGGCATATTTTCCTATCAATGGGGCTGCCTAAATCCATATTATTTGAAAATGCATTTAAGCCTATGAGAGATTGACTTACCTTATAATATACCGCAAGTGGCAGTACCAAGATAGATAAGAAAAAATCCGCCATTGTTAGGGAAGCAATTATGACATTAGCAAGATTATTGCGAAGAGACTTATCTTTGAAAAAAGCTATCAGCACTACGCCGTTGGCAACAAAAGTCCATAAAGGAATAATTCCAAGACACATAAAAATCCACTTTGGTCCATCCTGTATGTTTAAACTTTCTGTGATCGTAGTGTCCTCCAAACGTTGATTCACACTCATTCCTGTGTAGATTCAAAGATGAGAAATTATTACCTGTAGTAGGTAACAGGAGAACTTTCTCCTCATCACGCGTTGTTTATTGAAGATGAAATAATGAGGATATCACTGACAGTTTTCCAGATTACGCCATTGGACAGACGGGAATGTTTCTTCATTGGTTAACACTTAATATTTTAATCTTATTTAGAGCCACCACAGAATATGAAAGAAAGAGAAAAGCTAGATGATTGACTTATATAACTATCTCATTACTAAGGAAATAGAAACAATGACAACTGATTCACGAAATTCAAAATGTCTCACCAAATCAATGCTCAAATGTTTGCCTGCACATACATGCACTGCTGTCGGAGTGATGTGGATGGATGATGACAACAAATTGCAAAAGAGGCAGCATAAGCAATGAAAAATTTGTCCAGGTAGTGTTACTTGGTTTAGTAAAGGGGAATTTTTACCAAGTGATGCACGAAACATATTCAAGCACATTTACATAAATTGATAGAAAATTGAGCTGTAAAGTTCATTGAAAGGTTTGTTCTTATAGACAACTTTCGATCGAAACATTCTGCCGTCAAAATTATCCAAAAAACAATTTACAATCATGGGCGACGATAAAGGATGGAAGAGGTAGTGTACTTTGGTCGTAATGTCAATTGGATTCAAGCACTATATGTCAGGTTCAGGACAGACCGGGGTTTTGATAGCCGGAAGCCAATAATTAGGTCCTTTGTCCTCATTCACCCACTTAGCTTAATACAAAATTGAATGACTTATATCAGGCCACTAACAGAAACTCGAACCGCAGTCCATGTTTTCAATATCTCAATATATCAAAAAATCTTTCGTGCATTGTGTATCTTTGATATCGCCGCTGAAATATCTCAAGACCTGAACCACCTTTTCACTAACTGATGAAAAGGATTGGGTACCGATAGTTGAGGTTGATCAAGTGCATAGACTTATGACGATGCTTAAAGCCAATAAAACAAAGGTCCGCGCATATCCTTGCTGCTCCTTTGGGTCATGTCCTAAACACTTCTATTTTGAATCGTCAAAATCCCTCGTCGTGGAAACATGGTTTAATTTCTGCGGTACCCAAATTCTTGCTAACTAATGCTGGAGATATGGCACCTGAAGTGAACCGCAGACGAGCTTTGGCTTCCTCAGTCATGAAGTCCCTATGTAAGCCTCTCTGGTGCCATACCAACATCAATTTGACCACCAAAACGCGAGTTTACCAATCAGTGGTGCTATCAGTGCTTCTATATAGTGCAGAAACGTGGCCTCTCAACAAGTCTCAAACGAAAAGATTAAGTGGTTACAACTCTAGAGTCCTCCGCACTGTTTTCAACATCCGATGGCCTAACCGCATATCAAATGATAACCTGCGGCAATTAACAGGGCTCCCGCCACTCGAAAGGACACTAACTCAAAGCCGTCTCCGCTGGTTCGGTCATCTCATGCGAAGTGACCCACAGTTCCCAGCAAGAATAGCCTGGGACTTCAACCCGTCAGCCGCGGAATGGCGCAGACCGAGAGGAGCTCCCCGGCAACGGTATCGAGACGTCCTCCTGGATGACTTTCGTTCTTTACATCTCACTTCCGATGAAGCTGCGGACGGAACAGCAGACCGAGCGAGCTGGGGAAGGGTCATGTCGACTGTCGTCTCTACGCCTGCCAGGCACGAGATTTAAGCAAACTAAGCAAATCCTTGCCCACTACTATCGATGACCTTCAGCCAATATCGTTCTTTCCTGCTCTTTCAAAGATCTTCGAAAGAGTGGTATTGAAGTCTGGAATGACAACACAACTGCGTCGATGTATTGGCCCTCATCAGTTTGACAACCTTTCAATGTCTTCAGCTCTAATATGCATCCATGAAAGTATCACAGCTATTCTGGACCGTTCAGAGACAACTGGTGTGCTACTCGTTGTCTACGACTTCAGTAAGGCGTTCGACCAGCTTGGACACAATCAAATTGTGTCTTCTCTTACTGGGAACAATTTTCCAGTTGCTGTCGTGCAATTGGTTACTAACTATCTGAGAGGCAGTTCACAATCCGTTAAATTTTAGGGTACGGTTGGTAAGCAGTTACACGCTAAGTCAGGCATCACCCAAGGTTCAGTTTCGGCCCTTACCTCTTCAATCTAGTCATGAGTTCCCGTTCATTTGTACATTATTCCACGAAAATCATTAAGTACGTGGATGATTGTGCATTCGTCATCCCTTTGACGGATCATAATTCATGCTTGAGGTCAAGAAGAGTACAACAATATGCTGGTTTGGTCTTCGAGTATTGGCCGTGCCGGCATCTAAACGATAGCAAATGCCGACCGGTTTTGTGGATTCTTAAGTCAACAGCACTTTTACCTCAGGTTATCCCGGGTGTACACTGCATTACTGATATAAATATTCTTGGAGTTAATGTTTCAGAAGATCTTAAATGGAGTACTCATGTCAAATATATCTATCAATGTGTCTCCAGACAAATGCATGCGTTACGGATTCTGAGATCCCCGATTGATCGAGACGAAATGATTTCTGTTTACAAAGGCTTGATTTTGTCTATTGTTGAATACTGTTCTCCCCCAATGGTTGGTCTTTTGGAAAAAGATGAGGACGCTTTGTCAAAATTCAACGACGAGTACATCGACTTTTCTGCGGACCAGACTGCTTTTGCGATTCATTCCCAAATTTAAAAGTTCGACGGCAGAATGCAGCCATAAAGCTTCTGATAAAGACTCGAAACAACGCTTCCCATCCTCTTCATTCTATGTGCCCTGGTATGTCGCAGATTGCATGAAGTTTCCTCCAACAATTGTGTCAAACGTCGAGGAGACGTAACTCATTCTTTCCCATGACTGTCCTACTTATAAACTAAACACATGCAGAATGAATTTCAAATGTTGTATTCAAATACCTTATGTTGCGAGTGCGTTGCGATATGTATTTATTTTACGTGTAGTTTGTCTTGCCTTAGTGTTTCATGTTTGTGAGTTGCCACAATTACTTTCAGTACTTGTCATGATTTCCATCGATTTTGAAATATACGATTACTTGACTTGAACGAATACATTTTCATACAACCAACTTTTTAGTTCAAAAGATTGCATACCATAGTTCTAATAAAATTTGATCAATTTTTCAAAAGTAGATTATTGCAAATTATTCCTGTCTTTATATACTAGCGATTTGACACATGAGATTTTAACATACAAGTAGTAGGAAGCTTTCTAAAATCAAAAAGAATGTAAATTTGATGATAAGAAGCTTGATTATAAAGGAAACATTATTACAGCACTATGATTTAAGTCCTCATACAAAAAATTGAAAACTATATCTGTTTCTTGGCTGAATTTTCGAGATTGTTAGCGTAGCAAATTTGATTAATGGCTTTTTTCTAACAAGCTAAATGAATCTGCTAATTTGAAACACTTTTGAAAATCTCCAAGCAAACTGAATGCATTATGCGGTCTATAAATATCATTGTGAAGAATTGTTTTACAGATAGTTAGAATAATAATACTCTGCAGGAATTAGACTTCATGAGTGTGGATTAATTGAATTTTCTTAAAGTGTGATTTCATGATTCACTAAATTAAGTTATATTTTTATCTGAATTTTATTACGGAACCTTTACGGATATTTGTCTGATATATTGTGGCTAATCATGTGATAATTGTCTTTGATTATGATGTTTTCCTCGTTCAGTGTCAGATAGTTTATGACGTGATCAAGCGCAAGAAATTAGACACTCTCATTAACAAGGCTGGGTCTTGTGGCAATAGTCACTTCCATTGAAATTAATTTTGAAAATGCTACCTCTCAAGCTTATGTGATTCGAGGGATTTGCAAAATACTATTCTTTCTTCTGCATTACTACCATAATCAATTTCTTCTAAATATTTAGAAATTTCAAATCTCACATGTGGTACCGTGAAACAACAAGAGTTCATTAAATGAAATCGAAACTGCATGCCCATTTGGAATTTAATTAGTACTGAGTTGTTAATCTACTTAATATAATTGCTGGGTTATCTCAGGTCATTCGTGTAAAACGCACCGCAGCGAGGTAGCATGAATTCACATAGCTGGAATGGTTTTCCCTTTACAATTTGATTCAGACAACCAATGTAAGGTTTAGATGACACTTATCAGTATAAAGCCCATGTAGCCTATAGGTGGACTCATTACATACCATTAGACTTGCTGAGAACATGAATGGGGAAGCCATTGGAATGAAGTAGTGTGTTTAGATCCATCCACATGAGACGGTTAAATGCAAACATTTTGATTAAATGGGGGTTGCGACATAAAAAATCAACTGTGAGTGTTGAGCTCCTTGTAGGCAATAGGCGACGAAGACAATCATACAGCAAACAAATTCGGTCATGTACACGCAGTCCTTAATTCTTAAAGTGGTCAGTAATCACTTTCAGTGATGAGTGTGGATAACGATGCATAGCGACATTAATCCTCTCGATTGTTCTTCACACAAGATGACACCAAAATACAGAGTTAATCAACTATAATCTACAGCATGCATTCGTTTTTGTTGTTCACATTGCTTTCTAAAAGCGCAATACTATAATATAGATTTCTAGAGAGAAAGTTTGTCCTCCATTTGTGACTTTTGCTCAGTGCGATGGTGATCCAATCAAGATGTCGGAGTCGGTCAGATTCTGCACTTTTCAGCGAAATGGAAATTGCAAAATAAAATGTGCGAGCTTGAACCACAATCATGATTAAGTTATTTTCATGAAAATTTGCTTCTGAATAACGAATCCATCAGAGAGTGGGTATTTATTCAGACGTAGCTTTCCCCTGGAATGGCGAATATTACATATTTACAAACCAAGCTAGCACTTGTGCGTAGAATTCGCTGATCATGAAGTCAACATCAGAGTCATCATCAGTCACACACAATGTATTCCGTCCTCAAAAATAACCTTTGTGCCAATTTCATTTATCACTTTTGTTACAGTTGATGACCTCATTGCTGACGCTTTTTGTACCTGTCATGAAAACTTACTTAACTCTGACTTTATAGTCAATGGAGCGATTCAAATCTTATGCAAAGCGTGAAGGCACATTTTGCATTCATACATGTTTTCAAATATACAGTACATTCTTGTAATGCTCTTCATATTAAATAAAAGATTTTTTCATTTCCAATAGTTGTAAATTTTTATTCATAAAAGTGGAAATGAATGATTTTCATGTTAAATTTCATATTCCTCTTTAAATTTGTAAGGCGAAATGGTGAGGCTCTGATCGATTGAATTGAGTTTCCAGTAGTTTTTTCGTTTATACATGCCTGCACTGTAAATCGCTGGATACGAAAATTACATACAAACACATACCAAAATCGCATACAATTTGAAACTAACATCTGATACGAGATTCTTGTATGCTTACAGAGATCTGGTATGTTTTTCATACGAAATCTCACTTACATTCGTATGTGATTGGTATGTAGCGATACGTGCTATTCTATCTGTGATTGGCTGTTTTACACTGAAAAACAAGTTGTTGGTATGTTTTATATACGAGACCCGATGCAAATTCATCCTCATTCGTATGCCTCTGGTATGTAGAGCTATACGTCACATGGCAAAACATATATATTACATACTACTGTCAAATAACTTTTTTCAGTAATACCAGTAGTGAATACTTCCTTTTGATAGTGTGATATTTAACTAGATTAGGTTTGTTGTGAATTTTATGCTCCTCGCGTATGTCGTTGATACTTGTCTAACAACATTAACAGGACGCTTAGTTAGCTCTACTTTTTGAACCGTTACATCAATTCATTCAAACGATATTATTCGTGCAATCAGGTTCACTTACATATCTTAAACATAACTATTTTTGCGTTCATGAATTATAATGTGTTTTTATTTCGGATTGATAATATGCTTAATTTCAAAAATACATGATGCATAATTGTTGATGACTGAATACTTATTGATTATTCATGAAATGCCTTACACTTACATGTATTAAAATCGAATTCAGTATTGTAAGTCTGACTATTGAATGTCATTATCTCACTACTTACAAACCAGTAGTAACATTAGTGTGATCGTTATTGACAAAAGGCCTTAAATCAACATACTTAGACATAATTGATGTTTCCTTTTAACATTATGCTGGTATGGCTTTAGTATGTAAAGCATACCAAACTTGAAATAACATACGAAAAGCATACAACTATCGGTATATACAGAAATATACCAAAAAATATTTTGGTATGCATCCTTCGCATGTGATTGGTATTGAGCGATTTAATTATAAATGCAATAAAAACAATTTTTCTAGTATTTTCATGAACTCCCTGAACTTGTGAAGCGCTTAGTACTCACGTTTCTGAATAGCTCATTTCGATAGCTCATTCGACGTGTTCTGAGGAAGATTGAGATAACACCTGAATGCATGGCATTTGATAAGGCATTATGTGCTCTATGAATGACAATCTGTTGTGAGAATGCTTAACACGCGAATGACACGAACAGTGCGCAGACAATTTCTCACTCAGTGCGGTGCAAACAGGTTTAAAAAGCTTGAAGTGTTTTAAAGCACGTATTTTAGCATGTTTTTTGGCATTTCCAAATTATGACATTTGAAATCAGTTTTGCTCATGCAGACTGCAAGTATTGATTTTAATAACATATTGCCAGGTTTCAGAAGTGTCTGTTTGGTGTTTAGATGGATTTGAAGTCTTTAATTTCAAGGTAAGAGTACTGCAAGTTGTAGCTCACCATAATCTAATATCAATTGAATAACTGCATTGTCCAGAAGGACAAAATTACAGATTTAATACAATCTTATATTGAAATCAGTTGTACAAGAAGCCCGAAACAGAGCTTTGCACTAACTGTTTTAAAACATTGTTTTCAAAAATGATCTTGAAACCACCCATTTGATCAGGATTATTTTGCATGCTTTGCACATGTTTTCTACAACTGTGACTTTAAACATGTCTTAAGATGTGCTTTAAAAACAGCATGTTTTTAAACTGTAATTCCATCAATTGATGAGCATGATGGAGACTGAATAGAGGCATTTTCATATTTCATTCAAAACGAGAAGACATCAAGACAAGTGAGCCACTAATCCTATTGTTCACCCATGACTTGCCAAGAGGCGCGCGAAGACGAAGGTCTACTTCAAGACATTGAATATCTGTCATCCAAAGTATCATGATATAAACATGCAATTTTTGTAAACGAATATTTGCATGTTATCCCTTGCATGTCTCAGACGTTATATTTCACACATCAAAGCACACTTAAAGGTTGTTGAAAAATTGAATGGGTTGCTCAATTGCAGCGAAATGATGGGTAATGATGGAATAAAAAATATGGTATTTTGTTTTAAAGCATTTCAAAACAAACATGTTTTTTTTAAAAAAATTAACCTAGTCTACACTCATTGACAACTTGCCACACATTTTGAAATTAATTGAATTAAAATGATTGATTAATTTGCTTAATTAAGGCGCAGAGTCGTCTTTATTTTAAAAGTTTTTTTTTGACCTTACACCTCAGTTGATGACATCTTGCAAAATTGTGTTGAAGATATACTGGCCATTTTGTTTGATTAATAAAGCTACTGTAGGGTACTTTGTCCCGCGAATTCATTATTATATTTTGGTAAGGAACTGCAGCCCTCTTGTTTGCGTTTTATAAACTCTACAGGAGAAAAGCCCCCGATACATGCAAGAAATGTATAGAGTACAACTTGCATATTCATGTTTAAATAAAAGTAATTGTAAAAGCATAAATTAGAATGTTGAGGTTTCTTCAAACAGCTCAATTTTCTTTTCCATGAAAGAAGCTTGAGCTGGTCCAAATCAGGGCATTGATAGAAAGAAGTGTGACATAAGCTTTTACCAAATAAATGATAATTATTATAGTTGCCGCAAGAAGCGGATTTTGGGAATTTCAGCATTTTTCGGAGTGGACTCTGCGGATTCGGATCTGGCAACTTTTTTACGACGACGACTTCAGCAAAAAGTACTAACTATGACTTTGACCCGGACTCTGCATCCCTGAATGCAGCGACAGTAGGCCTACTGAAAGTGAAACTATTTAATGAAAAACTCATTCATATCTAGATAATGTTAAATAATTCGTCACAAATAATTATGCATCACAAAAGTCAGGCAATGTCCTCACAGTGAATGATAAACAAAAGTTTTGCAGCCAAACAACTTTCCCATTAAATTTTTTATTTTCTATTGATTTCGTAATATTGAATATTTCGCCAGACATGCTATTGCAGACAGTTGAATGACCATCAGATCACGAAGAAATATATCAATGACGGAACTAAATCATAACATTTGAACTTCATCAGTTTTCATTTCCTTCACATAATATTGTTGGTTTTAACGTGCTAGTTACTGTTATTATTATAGTAGCAACGTAATTTGGAAATCAAATGAAAGGATCTGAATCATGTCAAACGTTCATGGTGGAACGATGTTAGCCTTCTCGATCAATGATAGGACTATGCCAGAATACGACATCTTAAAGACTCACATTTTCTAGGGACTTAGACATTGAAAAGGTCTGCTACATATGCATTTGCTTCTTGTTTTATAAAGGAATAGGAAATTTGAAGCTGTCATCGGCAAAGTAATTGATAACTACGGGACTATGAAGATCTAAGGCCACTGTAGTTCATGTCACATTTCAACGGGGGTGACGATGCGATGTTGAAATGTTTGAGAGATACGAAGCAATTTAAGTAGGGTTATCTTTTCTACATTCGAAGTACAACGCTGTGCAGTCCGCTGGATTAACGGCTACGGGAACAACTAAGAGACGATTGGTTGGATTGACTGAAGGAAGACATGAAGAATGTCACCGCCAAGGAGGATGATTGCGCTGAATGGAGACGAATTAGCAAAACTGCGGACCCTGCACCCAGGTAGGACTAAAGCTAGGATGAAGAATGAGATCTCTTGTACTTGCTTCATACAGTGAGTGCTGTTAGTATAGCAAATTTTCTTGCTAAAATACTTGTATTTTGGGCCGGATGATGTGGCCAGATGTTAACATCTGCAGCAACGTGATCGGTATGTCTGCGCACTCTGTCGTTACCTGCTATTACTGTGATTATCTTCGTTTTCCTGGGTCAATTCCCTCAAATTTTCGTCTATGTATTAGTCATTGTGTGCATCTTATCTCTGTGCTATCGGAATTCACCGATATATTCACCGTTTTTGTGTGGAATTATCCTTACCAGTCGCCTTTCTTGTAGATTCCTATAAGCCGATAGAGCATTGTCCATTGGTCTCTTTCTCTGTGACTCTATAAAGGTGAATATTATCTGTTTGGAAGCTCCCCATGTCAGATATTTGACACATTAGTACAAAGCAAAATTAGCTAGTCTCGCGCGAGCGCTTTCGACGACCGTCGGCCACCATAATCATGCGCAAGTGAATTTATTCATCATTATTGCAGACGGAACGAAATGATAATAAATAATTCAAGAAGACTTATTCATTTACAAGAATGGAAAATTAAGAAATTCAAGACTACTAATAAAATGAGAAGTTAGTAAAGTCAAAATAAGCAAAAATCATATACAGTCACAAAACAGAATCATAGAGAGTTCCAATCTCTACCTTAGTCTTATTGGATGATCTCAGCTTTCGATTCCACAACGCCTCTTTGATAACTCGACGCCGCCAGTTCTCCTCCCTGTCAACACACTCCATCCGATCTAGAGCAACCATGTGACCAGTGTCGCAAAGATGTTTGGCCAGCTCCGACCGGTCGACGTCGAGGGTTTGTAGAGCTCTTCTATGTTCTTTCTTCCTTTCATTCAATGGTCGACCACTCTCACCGACATAGGAGAAGCTGCAATCTGACTCAGAGCACGGGATATGGTATACCGAGCCCAGAGTGATTGCAGGCGAAGGACGTTTCTTGACTAAAAGGGAACGCAAAGTATTGGCAGGTCGAAGGGCTACATTAATGTCCTCAGAAGCCAGAACAGACCTGATTCTCTCACCAATGCCAGGTATGTAGGGAATTGAGGAGACGGGAGTTGCTCTGTCGCTGTTGCCGGAAGATGACTGATCAATCGACCATCTGTCAAGCTCTCTATGGTCATAACCATTGTTACTCAAAGCACCTTTCAGATGGTCTTTCTCCAACCTTAACGTGGACTGTGAGCATAACCGCTCTGCTCGCACATTGAGGTCTCGTGCAAAGTCTCAACTTGAGAAATGTTTTGTGACTGTATATGATTTTTACTTATTTTGACTTTACTAACTTCTCATTTTATTAGTAGTCTTGAATTTCTTAATTTTTCATTCTTGTAAATGAATAAGTCTTCTTGAATTATTTATTATCATTTCGTTCCGTCTGCAACAATGATGAATAAATTCACTTGCGCATGATTATGGTGGTCGACGGTCGTCGAAAGCGCTCGCGCGAGACTAGCTAATTTTGCTTTGTACTAATGTGTCAAATATCTGACATGGGGAGCTTCCAAACAGATAATGAGACTAACTCCCCAATATTCTCATCAAAGGTGAATATGGCGTCATTAATTGGTGTCCACGTACGATCATTGGGTTTGAAGATTGATTTAATTAAATCCATTGACAGTTGATACCTCCGTTGATTTCGTGGTCGAGTTGGTAAAGGTGCTGAAATATCTCTACACTGCCCAGCCCATTTTGGCTTTTAGATCAACTTCGGCATCATCCAGAATAATGGATTCACCATCAATCGGTAAAGACAAAAAGGATGGCAGAGAAAAGCCGACGGGTATTCGAAGCACTCGTTCAGTGGCTATTTTGGCTTCGCATTTCTCCGGATTAAAAAGTCTTATTGAAGAATCCCGTGTGTCTGATAGAAACTATTTGAACAGACTCGAGAGAAATGGAAAATACCTTAGATGTCTGTTCGTATTTTGGCAATTGAAAATTCAGTGGCAAATATACGTGCCAATCATAGTCAGCTTACTTCGTAGGCTGACATAAAGCAAAATGTTATGAGAGTTCAAGAGAATATATGCAAAAATTTTGATTTATGAATGGAAGAATTTCAAGAGCGATTATCCAGGAAGAATCATGTCATATTTCATGGTATTCCGGGACAACATACGGGTACTCTTGATTAGCAGAAAAGATTTGATTTATCTCAGGTTGAAAAGCTCAAGGTTTCCGATGCTGATATGTCATCGTCAAAAAGAATAGGAAAACCGCGTAACAACAGACCTCGGCTATTGACGATTTGTGTAAAGGACTTTAGTAAGAAAACTGAAATAATCAGATTATCTAAAGACTTGTAGGCCTAATTCTTCGGAGCATATGAAAATATTTATTCACCCAGATTTGACGCCATCACAACAAGAGTGAGACAGAATTCTACGACTTGAGCTGAAAAACCGTCGTCAAAATAATTGTGAAGATGTGGTCATTAATCAAGGGAAAATAGGTAAATTGTGTTCTACAATTAGCTGCTTTAATCCAGGTCTTGTGATGGTGACTGAATCATGGCTAACTGATTTGATGAGTGATCAACTCTTTTAGTATCTCGAATTTCCGTTTCCTTCGTCAAGATCGTATAGATCGTGAAGGCAGCGGTGTATGTTTATGGGTAAATGATCACTTATGCTCAAGTTTATGTGTGCCTGTTTTCATATTTCCGTCATCCTTTGAGGTATTATTCGTGAATTTGAAATACTCTTTCGAAAGATCCATTGTTGTGGTGTGTACTGTACATCCCACTGACTATGCAAAGATAAACACTGCATCTCTATTGAGCTCGATCATATTCCATCCATCAATCTTGACTTTAATATCATTCTTGCAAGAGATTTTAACGACTTTCCATGTGCTACTTTCGAGGAAGATATGGGGCAAAGTCAACTACACTTGATTAGCCTTGATTAGAATATTTATTGATAATGAATTATGCAATTTCCTCGAAGAGTTTGCTGAGGTGGGTCCACTAATTGGCAATTCCGATCGCAATTTCATATTTTTACCTGCTTTAAACAACTCAAATGGTGACTTGACTTCGAGATCTTTTCCTGTCTGAGAAATTCGTCAATCAACTTTTAATAATTTTGTAACTCGTTTGGTCTCAGCAGATTTTTAAAGAATGTGCACATATATTTTTGAAAATAACTCATCCGCTTCATGACATTGCTCCGATGACTTCCTAATAGTGGACATCTTCGAGTTTCTTTCTCATCAACGACGTTCAAACGCTTTTCTACCCCGGTTCTGCGGTGTCTCTAATGGCACAATTTGAGAATTTTGGTGTTTTTGATGTACATTGCATGCACATGTTATTCTGTTTTTCTTTGCGAATGAGTCGACCGAGAATATTTTTTTGTATCCTTTGCATTTTTTATTACTCTATCCTTGCTGTGTCTTAAACTTTGTTATTTCCGGACTATCAAACTTCTTGTCTACATGTTTAATTTGTAAAGTAACATGCATGATTTCTAATTACGAAAAAAATAAACGAATCTCTCTCTCTCTTCCTCTGCATTTTCATTTTCCTTTCCTGGAAAAAACAATTAGCAAGAAAGTATTTCACCGGTCCTGCTGCTTGATGAATCATGAAGTTCGCTATTACAGAAAACTAGAAAATTATTATTCACAATACGCAAACTGAAATTCATGTATCGGTGAAATACATTCTAATGTTCTGCGGATAGTGTATAATGACTAATGCAACAAGGAATGTATTGTCTAGGAAAAGTTTTTGGATTTCAAGAAGGACAGTTAAAGAATCATGCATGAACACAATAATTCAAGAAGGGCATATATTTAAAGTGAAGTGATAAAAGACAATGAGACTGCCAATCAGGACATTGTAACATTGTGAACAAATACGTGCTACATATTCACTCAAGAGTAACATGGGCATTTCATGCATGACCTGATAAGACAGCAACTCTATTAGTATCATATTGCAGCAGCTACCCTGTTGACTCCAGGGTTTCGGAGCCCAGGTCCAGCTACCACGGCTCCGGGCTAGTCCGGCTACGACCCAAGAACTTTCGACATATAGTCTAGCCGCCAACATGAGATCGAAACATGAGATGACTCTGGGCTTAGTACTTTTCGTTTAATCAGAGAAAACATAAAAAATTTCATTTTAACCAAAAACTGCAATCTGCGTCCCATTGGATTTACATGTGTTTTTCTTTGATCCTGACTGACAAGAAGAGGAACTCACTAGAACTCGGCAGACGTGCAGATTTGTAGTAGACATAGGGTGTACATCATTCTGTGAAAGTCTCATTTTCGGCCTCGTTCCCTGCAGAGACTCGTTCTGGCTGCCGGACTATAATGTTTTGGCCCTGTTCTTGGGCTTAAGTGATTAATGCCTCGGTTTCTACTTTCAATTTCACCTTTAACCATTCATGGCAAAGTGCTGTTGATGTTATTTCTTTCACTTGTATGTTGTAGTGACCATGAACCACATTCTCGTTCCACCTTGTGAGTCCATCCTTGATCACTCTCTTTTCCCAGTCATCAAGGAAATACTCTGGCTTCGGTTTGTACACACCACCATTTCTCACCACCTAATAGGTATCTCATAGGTACATTGTCGACTCAAAAAAGTATCAGTCTACATTGAAAATTTTTCAAATGAAAAGATTCAATTTTTTTGTGGAGATTAAGTGCATGCGGTTCAAAAAATTATTTGAGCAGTTTTTAAAAAACTACATTTTTCCAAATTTATACACTACCGACGTGAAGCTACTTAATAAGCACAGGTTTTCCCGTTTGTTAATATAAATCTGTCAGCTATTAACGGCGTTGTGCATTCATTAACGTCATTTTGCAATGTTCAGTGACATTTCACATTGAATAGCTGCAATTGTCTCTTCAACATCGGCAATATCGTTCATGAGAAGAAATCTGTGAAATGAACATCGAAATTTGCAAATAAATAGCGGCATTTTACACTCGATAACTAAGCTGCCGTCAATATGAATGTCCCGCGACATAGACGTGTAATTTCTAATATTGACAAACAACGCATTGTTGATGCGTATCTTGATGAAAATCGAGATTATGTTGAAGTTGCTGGTTCTCTTGGAATCGCTCGTGGGACCGCATGGTCAATCATCAGACGATACCAATTGACGGGGAATGTTATTGCTCGAGTGCGCGGAGGACATCGACCTCGACTTATTGATCACGAAATGCAGGAATGTATCACTTGAATTGTTTTTTTTTTGAGTTGAACTTTTCGGCCATAATTTTTATTTGGGAGGATATAGGCTATAATTTCAAAATGAATATACTTAGAAAATTATGTAGGATAGTCACAGTATTGTGCAATATGTCTCTAAACAATGGTAGATATCTCGATTGCGTGAGAGATGCCGTTTTTCATTGAGAAATGTCGATCTATTGAACGATGTCGTTAATCAATGATAAATGTCATTTAAAAAATGAGAAATGCCGTTTATTTATCAACTTTAACGTTAATCAACGACAGATTCATACTAACAAACGCAAAAACCTGTAGTATGAAGCAAGCTGGATATCTAAAGAAATGAATATTTGCTAATATGGATCTTAACTAAGCGGAAATTATGTTGATGATCAAGGAAATGGAAGTCTTCAAGGAAAAGTCGAGATCTTAATGTTCTTTCTTGGATGAAATTTCAAGTCTTTAATTCTATCTTCATCGGCATGATTTTATGATTCACAGAATTGATGTTTCATTTCTTGAATCTGAATAGTGATGTGGACCCTTTTACATCTTTTAAAGGTAATTGAAATCATTGTTTCTGATTAAGTTATTTTGCTCTACCTGGCAGGTTCCATGTGATATGATTATGCCTAAGAAAACATTCTTGAGGTTACGAATAAAAGAAAAAATAGCAACCTTCGAATTGCTAATTTAACAAGCATTACCTCTCCAAGGCTGTCATGACACGGATGATCTTCAAAATGCCATCATTCCTTCTGCATTACTATCATGATCAGTCAAATCCGTGGTAATTTATTCAAAACAGCAAAAATTTGCATTTCTCACATTTGGTAACAATAACCAACTGTATCTTTCGAACGGGCTCGTCGTGATCTTCGTCGCTGTGCGGTTTTCAACGTCGTATTCCCAGGAATTCATTCGATACAGTGGATTATAGTGTCTTCCTATTGATCTTCGTTCACTGCGAGATTTTGTGCATATTTGCTGACACTGTCAGTGATATCACGATCTGCACGTCATTCCATACCTTCAGTGCACAGTGATTCTGTTTTCTTTGCTTATGAACAAGTCACTTCAAGCCACTGTCCGCGTTGTTGGTCTGGTCTAGTGGTGAACAGGGTGTGCATCGCGTGCGAGGTTCCTGGTTCTAATCTGGCCGACTATCGTTTTGTTGAATCTGTGAACCATGGCAAATGTCAGCTTTGATGCGATTTTGACAATGTCAGAAGAAGATCTAACTTCTCGCAAAGGGAGCATGACAAAGAATGAACTTTTTAAAGCCTTCATTGCCCTGAAAAAGCAAAATGTGGATCTAACGGAGAAGTCAAGCTTCAACATGGAGAAAGTTGCTTCTCTGATTGACTCAAAATTTGACATGCTGTTGCGGAAATTGTCATTGCTCACGGATGAAAATGCTAAGTTACGTGATCGTTGTAATGCCCTCGAGAAAACGGTCAATCAATTACAACAGAGTACAATGGATGGAATTACTGATGTCTTGAAGGAGGTTGAACAGAGAGCCCTACGTCGAAATAATTTGGTTATTTCGGGAGTTCTGGAACTCGGCAATGGAACATTGGAGGAGCGCAAGGAAAATGACCGATCATCGATTCTTGAAATTTTCAGGCTTCTTCGACTGGACGACATCGGTTTCCACTCAATTCGTCGAATTGGCAGGACAACTTCCAATAGACCTAGACTATTGCTGGTTTCATGTCAATCTTTCGAAGGTAGGAACGAAATCCTAAAACGAGCTAAAACCCTTCGTGGTCATGATGACTTCAAAAGTGTATACATCAATCCAGACCTCACATATCCACAACGCCTTGAGCAGGCTGCTCTGAGAGATCAGGTCAAGAGTCGAAGGCAACATGGCGAGGATGTTGTGATTTATCGCAATAGAGTAGTTCTTCGCAGTGATCGTCAGAATTTCCAATAATGTTTTTATCAAATAATTATGTGCCTAGACCAAGCCGACATGAAAATCGTTCAAATCTACCCTCGTTTCTGACATCTAATGTGCGATCTGTTGTTCAAAAACTCGATGAAGTAAATGTGACACTGCATTCTAAATCGGTAGACGTTTTTGTATGCTCGGAATCATGGCTGAATGAAAATCACAGTGATTTCTTTGTTCAAATTCACGGATATATGTGTTTCCGTCATGACAGAAAAGGAAAAATTGGAGGAGGAGTTGCCGTCTGGATTCGAAACTCTATTCATGCGAAACACATCACATGTAATCCCCTTTTGATTTTGAATGTGTTGCCATATCCCTCGATTCACACAAAGCTCTTCTTCTCGGTCTGTATATTCCTCCTGATCCTGCGGTTCGTTTATTCAGAAATATTAATGATTTTTTGAGTAACTTTATTGATGATTTTCTGAAAGATTCTCCGGATTATGATATCGTAATATGTGGAGACCTGAATCGTTTTGACATTGGTGACATTTGCGCTTCTTTTGATTTGATAAATGTTTTCAACAAGCCAACATACGATGAATCTCAATTGGATTATATTCTGATATCTGAGTCTCTGGCATCTCTCTATACTGTCACTGCTTGTGCCCCTTTTGACAGATCTAAAGTCTACCATGTATCTTTGTTAGCATCTCCGAACTGTGGGTCTATCGATCGTGATACCTGTCACAAAATTTATACAAGAACGTATGACCTGAGGAAATCAAATTTGGATAACTGTTTCTCAATCATCGATAGTTTGAGCTGGGATTTCATATATGACGATGCTCTCAATCTCGACGAAAAGTGTTCCATATTTCATGAAACTTTTGCTGATGCTGTTGACAAATCTGCGCCATCCTCACTCGTATCTTTTTCTGACAGGGACAAGCCTTGGATTACCCCTGTTATTAAAGATCTGATAAACAAAAGGTGGAGCGCATTCAGAAATCGCAACTTTGCAATGTATGAACATCTTAAGCTGAAAGTGAAAGAGGAAATCGCCAAATCGAAAGACAAGTGGACAATAAATATTGGTAGACGCAACATGTGGAAAGCTGTAAATAAGCACATTGGCACAAAAAACAAGAAACCCTTGACCTCTCTGCTTTCTCAATTTGACTGCCTCAGTACCGCTACCGATGTGATAAATTCTACTTTGACCTCTGTCCATTTGAAATCGAATGTGTTAGATGTTCAGTCCTACCTAAATAGTGATACTATTGACTTGGAACCATCTGTGTCTCCTGCTATTGTGAGAGATCTCATCCACAACGTGAAAAGCGGAAAGTCAACTTCTGATTTACCGGTGGCAATCTACAAGCACATTGCTTTGCCTATCTCCAAGCCTCTATGTGAACTTTTTCGTTTATCCTTGAAAAACTGTGAAGTCCCAATCTTATGGAAAACCGCCGCAATCACACCGGTTCCTAATACCTCGAAGCCGACGTTAGACGATCTCCGACCTATAAGTGTCCTCCCTTTGCCATCGAAGCTACTTGAAACCATTGTCCTTAACTCAATGAAGGAGAGAATTCTGGAGTACTATCATAAGCATCAGTTTGGGTTTCGACCATCATCGTCAACCACATGTGCACTGGTTTCACTGCATGATCACTTGACGCGCTATCTTGATGATCAAAGAACAGTTGGTGTCATGATTGTTTCTTATGACTTTTCTAAGGCCTTCGATAGTTTAAAATTTGAGCACATATTGAACAGGATGAAGCACTGCAATTTTCCAAATGCGTTTATCAGATGGATTCATGACTACCTAAAAGACCGCTCACAATTTGTCAGAATTGGCTCCTCCTGTAGTAGGCAAGCATCTGTGACTTCCGGGATTCCTCAAGGATCAATATTAGGCCCATATCTCTATGCATTTGCAACGTCTTCTTTAGATATCAACGATTCGAAATGCCACCTAGTGATTTATGCCGATGACATAAATCTTTGCTTCCCGCTATACAAAGACTCAGAAAATCTACACGTCTCTAGCGAGCATGCAGGGCTTTTACGGTGGTCAAAGGAAATGGATCTCACTCTCAATCAGCGGAAGTGCCAGTCTCTGATAATCAAGAAATCAAATGAATGTGGCAATTACTCCTCACCTGATGTAGCTTCAGTAACTGAAATGTCAATTCTTGGTGTATGGTTCGATTCCTCTGGTACATGGTCCTCCCATTGCAATCATGTCTTGCTCAAAGCATCTCGAAGATTCTATATCCTGAGAAAGCTACGCCGCTCCCTAAGTTCATCAGCATTACGTTTGGCATACTTCTCGCTTGTACGCTCCTTGCTCGAATATTGTGCTCCTGTCTTTGTTGGCTTATCGAAGAGAAATTCAAATCGTTTTGACAGGGTACAAAATCGATTTCACAGATTGATATGTGGAGACATATGTGACTGTGATCATAATTTGCCAACTCTTTCCATGCGTCGAGATAATTTCAGTTTGAAGTTCATGAAACAAGTAATGAAACCTGGTCATGTCATTCATCATCTTTTGCCAACATTATCAGACTCTGGTCGATTTTTGCTGCCAAGAAGGCGCACTATGAAGAGAAGTCGTTCATTCATTCCATACGTTTGCAAATTGTATAATCGTAATTTCACTAGACGATGAGTAATACATACTAGTACACCTATCTGATTTTGTGTAACTTTGTCTTTCTTTGTACGATTTTCATTTATATCTGAAATATATACGCTTTATTTATTCACCTCGAGTTCATTTAATAAAATCAAAGCTGTATACACATCGAAGATTTAATAGTCAGTTGCTACTCTACCTAATATACTTGCACTATGTTTGAACCAACTGCAGGTGCATCGGTCAGTTGCCACTCCGGCCTCCGGACAGATCTGAATGGTTTTATCTTTACACGTGTTGTATATTATTTAACATAAAGCAATATTTCATTGTTCATGGAGAAATTTGAATATGTGGAACTCATGATATGTGTATCATAATAATAATAATAATTCCTTTATTCAATGAAATGGAAATCAAAAAGACAATAAAGATAGACTATGTAAGATACAAATTCTCAGTGGAATAACAACTTGTAAAATTGACTCAAGTCCATTGTAAATAATACTTGAATACACGGTAAAACAATTCCTCCTCCTGCTCGTTGAAGCTGGTGGAACAGAAACTCGAATTTATGGAGTTAATGAGTGTAAGGGATGGTCAAGTTAGTTCGCTGACCAGAGTAGCTTCCTTTAGGATGACTTGTACTTATCAAAGAAATGGTTACAGCTAGCAAAGGCACACGAACAATCTGAAGAACAGATTATACGTCGTGCACGACGAAAAGTTTTATCTACAATATGGCAGCACTTAAAATTTAAATGACCAAAGAGAGGTGCACAGACCAGAAATGTACTTTCTATCATAGCATTGTAAAACAACCATAATTTGTTATAAGATAGGACCGGCTTCAGAACTCGCAAAAATACAACCATTGTGAGCAGCGTGCATCAATTTGCTCAAAATGTTTTGTCTATGCTAGATTATCAGACCAAGTTGCTCCAAGAAACGTGAATTCTCTCTTCAAGGGAAAAGGCAAATCACATGACATATTTGGAGATCTCTTCTTTATGAAACTCTCAGTGAAACACTTTGTCTCATTTAACGTCAACTTATTCGTTGAGGACCAACGACGAATACAGTCATGTTCTCTTATTGTCGAAGAAATGTATGAGAAATCATCATGTCTTATCTCAATAACTTCACAGATGTCATCAGCGTTTTGTATCAAAAATGTATCTGTGCATTCCCGGTTATAGGTCATAGCAGTAAAGCACAAAAAGATAAGGACCAGAAAGGGAACCTTGTGACACACCACTGCTTACTCGAAGTAAGTCACTGAGAGTACCTTTAAATTTGCCTCTTTGGCTTCTGCCACAAAAATAATCGTGCAGCTAGACAATAAATCCGGAAGGAAAGTCAAGAGCAACAAGTTTGTTAAGGAGGATGTCATACGGAATATAATCAAACGCTTTGCTGAACTCATAGCCAAGAAGCAAACAGGAGGATATAAGGGGATCATCCAAAGATTTTGTAATACTGTCATGTAAAGAAATCAATGCAGATGCAATGCTCGATTTAGGCAGGCTTGTAAGCAAATTGAGATGCAGGGAAGCAAGAAATCATGGTGCTTTTAACTGAATTAAGGACCACCTTCTCGAGGATCTTACTTGGCACACTCAACAAAGTAATAGTTCGCAGATTATTGATACTTGCAGGACTATATTTGGGGATTGGAGCAACAATGCATTCTTTGAAAGCAGACGGTAATTTCATTTCCAAAATTGATGAATTTATAATAGGGCATAGAAGCTCTGCAATAAAAGGAGCAGTCAACTTGCACAATTTGTTCTGTATTCCGTCAGATCCAACCGCTTTTCTTGTGGATAAAGCTCCCAGTTCCTTGTAAATGCTGATGACATCTGAAAGCGGACACCATTGGCCATCATCCTCCATAGAGTAAGAAAACTCGAGCGATTCCTGAAACGCACGCGTTGATTCGAAGTTTATAGCATTAGCTGTGTCCAGAGGCGCTTCAGAGTTCTGCTATAGGGAGTTCAGTGAGCTAGATGATAATTTCCCTGTAATATCCCGAATTGCTGACCAGATATTACCACTGTGACATTTCAATCTTTCGCTCCAAACCCTTTTGCTCCGGCAAATTTCGTCATTGCATTTATCTTTTAGTCTGTTGTACTCAGGATAGTTGCCAGACCTGTAAGGACTCCCTCGCTTGGTTATCAAAGACTTCAAAAATTGAGTCATCCACGGCTTATCACGTGGTGTAAAATATACAGTTTCTTGTGGGATGCAAGTCAGACAATGGCGAAAAATGTCATAGAAAATAGAAACTTTTACTTCCAAGTCAGGTTCATTGTACAAACAGTTGAAATTCACTTTACTGATGCTGCTATAAAAATCAGACAGATATTGCTCTCTACAGTCAAAAACAGTGTGGACAACTAACTGCATTAGTTTTAGGAGAGACCGATGACTTGAAAAAAATTCTTGCGAGTGAGATCCACATCGTCCTGAAAATGGTAGAGGACCAATAACCGCCGGTGGATAAAAGGGCGCAATGGTAAAGCTGACTAGAAATATATCAAGTGTAGCGTTATGAAGAGTTGGCTGAAAACTCATCGCCTAATCATGAGCGCTTAAAATGGGATTGATATCATAATGATCAAAATCACCGCAAAATAGTTTGTCCGCGTCAGGATGTACATCAAGCATAGAATCGAATTAATTTATGAAAAAATCATGCAGAGACTCATCGATTGCGGTTCTTCGATTCGGAGGGATATAGATTGCACAAAGTAAATAGTCCCGATCATTGAATTTAAATTATAGAAACAAGCTATCACTACAAACCGGTAAAGCTAGGGGCTGATTTCGAGATGTGCTGGTACAGTCACGTACCCAAACAGCAATACCGCCACCAAGAGTCAATAAATCATCTTGTCTCAAAAGGTAGTATCTATTATATGAATGCCATATATGAAATCCACCAAGACGCGCAGCTATTTTCCGTCTGTTAAAAATATCTTCATGAGACGAATTGAGCTATGATTCTGTCACTATGAGAAAATCAGGATTGGTCACCGCACAAGTCAGTGGAAGCTCATCTATTTTCCCGGTGTGGTCGACCTTTTTGCATAAAAAAAGTAGGATATGAATCAACATGAGGATGATGTTTTTTAGTAAAAGAAACATTGGGGAGTCACAAAGAGGGAAGTAAATGTTGTAAAGGATATTCTTGATCAACTACATTTCCATCACAGCAAAGTTTGCCCCTCGACAAGTATACTCGCTTGTCAGGATGTTCTTCTCTCAATAACCTGAGCTGTGACCTCAGTCTCATGGATTCCTGTCTATCAATTTTACATTTGTCACTATCAAAATAAACGTTCTTCGTCATAGAATGATCACGGTGTTCACGCTTCGGTGTGACGCTTACGCTTTCAAGTTTTATGCTAATAGATAGCAAATGACCCATCACCGTTGAAAGTATCCGGCTTTCCGAGTCTTTAATTAGCCTCTTGATTTCATTGAGATTATTATTGTTGGATGACGCTGATCTAGTAGTTTGACGTTGATTCAATGCGGATGAATTCAATGGTGACGCCATTTTATAGAAACTGATCACGTGATACTCTGACGTATGAAAACCGATCGATAATTCGATGACAAACCGACGAGGGTTTTCCATACCAGTACCAAATAGCTGCTTTTACAAATTACGTATAACATACTGACACAAAAGCGTGGATATTACCATAGAAATCTGCTTTCACACAGAGTCAGAAAGACACAGATAATAGATTTGATGACGTAGCACTAGAATTCTGTCAATGTGAATAGGCGACAGCGAAGAGGATTGCACAAATAGACGGATGAACCAAACTCAAAATGACACCCAAACAGGAAAAATCTCCCGATTCCTCCAAAAAGCAAGAGAAATAACTAGAAAAGGTTGAATCAATAGTTGGGAAATCAAACTACGAATAGAATGGTACAAACTTAACCAGCTTTATCCGAAATCAGCCCGCAAGAGAGCTCGTTTGAGAAAATTAGCTGTAACAGAAGCCAAACACAACCGCTGCACACCACGGTAAGATGTGGTAATAATAATGAATAAGCTGCGAGCATGTACGGTGGGCCATAAGTTCGAATCACTTGTCTAATTCAATATAGCCGTAAAACTTTCGGAGGTCAGTAGGTTTAGGATAAGGGGCAAAATTTCTAAAGTGCATGCATTTCTATTCAGTTACCAAACACATCACGTGATGAAGTATATTAGCGGCATGCGAAAATGCATTGTCACATTTGACAGTCTTCCTTGTCAAAGTATTGTCAAAGTAATTCTGAAATATAAAGTCTATTTCTGAATTAGAAATGACAAAGTCTGAAATATAAGTGTTGCATTCTCAAATACAAATGATTTAAACACACGCACAAAAATTCTCTGAAATTAAAATGCTGTTGTCAAAAATATAAATGCTTCAATCTGAAA